>WIWV01000049.1:0-190456 GCA_014839625.1 Penicillium ucsense | reverse complement strand
CGGGAGACGAGGAGGGGGGGAGTTAATTAAGTGTACCCCTTTGGGAGCGTTCATTTGAACGTGGTAAAGAGACTCTCAAGTTCTCCGATACTTTCAGAAGTTAGGTTTACTACTAGGTAGTAGGTAGGAATGATGCTTGGAGTGGCGATGCACATACATCAAATCTCCTGCTTTTCAGAATACGCACAAACGATGGACAGGGCGTACGCCAAGTCGTTTGACTAGCCATTGCATTCATTTGACCCGGGTGAGATCAACAGAATGGAATGCACCGAGGAAAGGAATTTGGCGCTTTGTCTGCGAGGCTCGAACAGTCCTCGATGACTTCAACCATGCTCAATGTTGCTATGTAGTATTGGGAACAATTCAACCAAGTCCCATAGGTAGGTAGGGCGTTGGTCCGAGAGAATTGAGTTTGAATCACTGAATCGTCAGTGGAGTAGAGCAGCGTTCTCAATGTGCCCATAATCATCCGGAAGAGAGTCCTGAAGACCATCGACTTATCCGGCCAGTAGTTCAGAGATCGAAACGAAGGTGTTGACCACTAACGCCAGACTTGGTTGAGACGATAAAAGTGATAATATTCAAAGTGGGGATATATTTACACTCAAAAAACAGCAATAGGTGTGCAGGTCAAAAAGTATCAAACACGACAAAATTCCGTTTCCCACATAGCATCGTATCCGCTAAAAGTACCCGTCAAAAAATTACCCAGTCAAAATTTCAAAACACAATCTCAAGAAGTACAATGGATATTCCCGTCGTGAAGTGCAAGGGACAAAACAAAGTGGAAAAGCTCAGTCAGTGGCAAGAAACAAATTTATCCATAATAAACGGGGGGGTTTGCAAAATATGAATCGGGAATGGGCTCAAAGTAGGGATGGGCTCCAAATTTGGGCCCTTTCTCGTGGTCAGGGGTCAATAGAGCCATGGCCTCGCTGCGATTGTCGATGTCGGTGATCCCCGGCCACATGTTTTGGTCGCTCCAGCTCAGGTACTCCCAGAGGTACTGGCCTGAGTCGTCCACAAATGGCGGGGCCAAGGGATCTTGGGCTCCATTCTCACCCATGGCCATGCTCAATCGGGCAGGTTCAGGTGGCGAAAACATCATGCCGGAGTCACGGCCACCGGGGTAAAGATTGGCTGGTAGGGAGCCGGAACTGCTCGACCCCGACAGATCTTGCCCCCGCTTGCTGGCCTCGTAGATGCGGGCAAGTGAGTCAAGTGACCGCTTGGCTGTGTGGCCAAATGTCTGCATGCGAGCGAGAGTGGCCAACGCCATCTCAACTTGCGCTTGACATGATTCGACAGAGGCGCGGGCGTCGTCGGCGGTGGGGTCGTTCAGGAACAGACCCAGGATGGGGACGAGAGATGCTTGGTAGGTCCACCAGACGGCGTTCCACCCACACAGCTGATTCAGTTGTGCGGTGGCGGCGATGTCTGCAATGGATTGTTCGGCAACCTCACGGCATTTCTCAATGGCTGTGCGCTCCTCAGCCCGAAGCGCGATGTAGGGTACACGTCGCATAGCATAACTGAGGAGAGTAGGACGGTAAAGCAGCATCCGCTGGTTGTAGTACCGCCATCTCATGACGGTTCGAACGGTCCTGATGGATTCAGAGCACGCATCGTGGTCCCTGAGCACAGGTGGCAGATTCTCCCACCAGTCAAGCAGTTGAGTATCTGCGTGGGCCATCTCTTGATGCTTCACAAGTGGAGCAGCGGCGAGGGACTCTTGCACTTGAGTTGCAATCTTCGCAAATCGAATATTTTCCACCAATGGGAGGATCTCGAGCACAGTGTCCTGGAGGAAATGTTAGTCTGTCCGATGGCTGTGACTTGGCTCTTCGCGTGTGAACGTGAACAGGACATACCTTGTCCCGACAATTTGGGGGCCGCACTGTGATGTTGGGCCCAAACCGTCCCATGCTGGGTCGGCCCAGGGTCATACCACCCCACGTGTCCATGCAGAATAGTGACCACCAGACCCGTCGTTTGAGATCCATCGAGGCCAACTTGCTAGGGCTCGGCGCTTGACGACTCTCGGCAAACTCCTTGTGTAGACCCAGACCCACTGCCATTCGCAACGCGGCGCCCATCAGCGAGTAGGCGAGGTTAGGCTGCATAATGTAGTGGCAGTACCAACCCCCCATGAGACCCAAAGCTTGAATCGTCTCCAGATGGGAGCTGCCCAGGGAGCTGAGGCTCAGATGGCTCTTGCACCGTAGGAAATAGGTTTGGTGGGTATGGTCGTCCGGCGTCGATGCAGCCACGCTGCCGAGCGCGAGGACAATGTTGAGTAATGCAAGCCAATGATCATCTTTGCGGTGGCCAGTCATGTAGGTCTCCCTGAAGGATTGCTCGTCGATCAAAGGCGCAAAGGCCTGGAAATGTAGGAAGTAGGCATCGAGCATCTGCATTTCGGTCGGGGGGATGAAATGATTGCCTTGCAGCGACCCTTCACCATGATTCCACTCGGATGGCATCTCAAAGTCGACACTACCGCGGTCGCGTGGATGAGTGGGCGGGGTTCTGGAGAAAAAGGCCGCGCTCCCGGGATCCAGCCAGACAATGACTTTGAGCACGGCTTGGATGGAGGAGACTCCCAGATAGGAGGATGGCCGTCGAGAAGAGAGTGAAAGGGCGTTCACATCGTCCGACACCACTTCCACCAAATCGGTGGAGCCGGGACGACTGTCGTCCAGCTCCTCCGGCATGCTCTGCAGCGACTCCAGGTTATCGTCATCGTTGGACAAAGGAGACACATGGGCTTCGACGGAGCCCGATGTAGCCGGCGAGGCCGCATGAAGAGCCGCATGAGCCCCTGTAGAGGCCGGCGGCACTTGGGTCAGCGACGCTGCGGAAGTAGTGCCTGTCGCCAGCTCTAGCAGCTTGTCGCGTGAGAGATTCACCAGCGACTCTGGCGCAATGTTGGGAAAGAGTTTGGAGAGAATACTCCGATATTCATCGAGTGTTGTGGACAGCTTTTCCACATGTCTGGAAGTGTTCAAGTGTTAGTGCATCGCTCTCTTTCCTCCCGAGGCCTCCCTCTTTCTCGCCCGGAGGATTCACATACCTGCGGGATGGACGAGGATCCGAGTAGTGACATTGATCGGCTTTCTTATACCATCTGCATGCTTCACATGGCTTTTCGCCATCACACTTGATCTTCCGGTGTCGACATGACGTACAGGCGCGAAGTGTAGTGACTCGTCGAGTGACCGAGTCACGGCGTTCTGGGTTGGGAGGGCGCGCTGCGCGGGCAGGCGTCGCTGCCGTGGGGTTTTCAAATCCTTCAAATGTATGGAACATGATGGCTGCACAGTATCACGCAGGCACAGTCTGGGTCGCAGTCACATACTCTGCCCCCGAGAGAGTCTGATGGCGGGGGTTCTTGATCGTCTACCCAACTCGGAGATGGACGTTCAGAATGGTCAACACCCGTCCTGCCAGGCCTGCGTCTTCGTTTGACAAACAGGAGTAGGGTAAGGCCGGTCGAGAGTGCCAGGGGAGGTGGATCCTATAACTGTGGGGAGGGGGGGGGTCGACTTTCTCCACTTGAACTGTGAGATGGTGAAGTTTTCAAGAAGACTTGAAGCAGATCTTTGGGCGATGAGGGATGAAGAAGGTGACAGTTTCTTGGGTCTTGGAAATTCACCAAAAAAAAAAAGAGGACCATCAAGAGACTAAGAAGGTGACGAGACAGACAGTTGAGAGCGAAGCGAGTCTCCATGAGACTGGAAAGTTAAAAAAAACAGGAGCGTTACCCACATGCGAGACTTTCTCCCCGCAATTCCAAGGAAAGGAACCTTGGTTGGACTGTCGGGTCTCTTCATCTACTACTGACTCGACGGTGCATATCTTCCTGTCATTTGTTCGTCCCCTATTTATTGATTTTTCCCACGCTGACAGCCGGACTCTGGCGATGGTGACTCCGGGGTCCCCAGAGACAGCCTCGCTTATTGGATCCACGCCAGGGACAGGCCTCGGACGCTGTGCGGGATTAACAGCGCTAGCGTCCAGTCTAGCGCCATACAAGCCAGAGTCAGACATTTCTAGAAGTAGACCGACTCCATGCTGGACAGACCTCAGGTCAAGAGGATCAGGACCTCCACAAGCCCAAAGCGATGCTGGTGGGAAAGGTGGCCCCAGAGACCTTGTCTCTTGGAGGGAGAGAAGCAAGAGGCACAGGGAGACAGGATTATCAGCCCTTCTATCCACTCTCGTCACTTGCAATGAATGCCGACATATCAGTGACCAGGATCCCCGATCATACATACATCCTGGCAGCGCGGATCTCCGATCACTGGCAGTTCTCTTTTACAGTCTCACCGAAGTGCGCCACTTTTCCTTCCTTTTTTTTTTCTGTTTCTTTTTTTTTTCTGTTTCTTTTTTTTTCATGTTTTGGGCTTTTATTGCTCTGCTCAGTGCTCCAGTCCCCCAGGCCAGGCTGCGCAAGATGCGAAAGCGAAATGAAGGAGGCAAATGATGGACAGAGGCTGCACCCTCCCTCTCAGTCTTCTGCGCCACTAGTTTCGCAGCCCCCTTCAAGGCGCCATGGGGGAGGATAGAGAGCAAATGGACCCAGGCGAGAGAGGGGCAAGAGGCAAGTGGACAGATCTATTCCGAATCATTTGTCTGAGGAGATGAGGGGCAACACCCACAAGCATCGTGTTTGGTGGGTTCATCCGTCTTTCTTGGAGAAGACGAGCCGTTGAAGCTTGCGGGCTACTCCAGTCGCGGAGAGGAGCTCGACCAGATGATCATCTGGGGAAGAGGGTCGCCTTGCCGATCCGAAGAGAACCCCTCTCGTGAGAGAAAGGGTCGAGTCTAAATTGGGACATCGTGGCGTTGGGCAGTCTCCCAGGCCTCGAGGACGCGATCGACCAGAGAGTGGATGTACTTCCTATTTGGCCCATGCCGCCGCCGATGCATGCATAATAGGCGATACATGCATGGATCAAGACAGGTGCCGAGCGGCCTTGCTGCATTATTCCCCGGTTTTCTCCAGACTTCCTCGGTCACTCTCGGTTGGGCAAGTGAGGTATGGAGTGATTGTTATCGAGTCCATCATGACCATGGCCTTGTATTTCCACAATCCACAGTAAGTTAATATTCGGAAGTGTCAGATCCCCGCCGTCGAACGAAGCCCATAGAAGCGTAGGAACAGCGCTTCTTTCCTCGAGCGCAGTGCGGCCAGTGCATAGCTTTCAAAGTAACGGAGACTCGGGTCGGATGGGGAGATGAAAAAAATGCTCTTGCTATGAAGGGGTCGGCCACCAATGGCTAGACAGGACCAGATATTTGGTCGAACATCCCCACCGAATGCCGAGACTTTGTTTCCGGGCAGCGCCGTCCCTGTTGAGCCTAGAGGCGGCCATCGGATCAAAGGAGGCGTGAACAAAAGGAAGTCAGCCTAGAAAGTTTTCCCCATGCATGATCTCTCCTATTCGTGAATGCCGGAGCGCTCGGCATGTACGCGCACTTGATCCGGGGTAGCGACGTCAAGGTGATCATGGGAGGGGGAAAAGTCCAAGATCATCGTCGTTTTACCCCGCAAGACACATGCCAGGAGATTGTCCCTTTCACCGTGAACCCCTGGGGAGACGTACGACCCATGATGGAGGGCATGCATGGAAACAACCAACGTGGCTCTCGTGGATTTCCCTTTGCGGCCGAGGAATGCGGAGGATTGCACGATGGAGCGGCCGTTGGGTCCCGCTGGGATGCCGAAGCACTTTGGGAGAACGCATCTCACCTCCGGTCCGTTATTGGCTCGGCTACAGACGACTACTGCCTCCATCGACCCAAGCGGTTTAGTGTCAGGACGGAGGCCGCATTAGCGGGTTTCAAGATGCACTGCAATGGAAATGGGTCAACAGAAAACCGATCTCCGGGACGTGGTACAGAGACCTTTCTTCACATCCGTGTGAATGTCGACTCGTGCTCAGAAATGAGCGGCACGTTCCTGCTGGAGCGTCATCGAGATGTTGAAGTTCCGATGATGGTTGCAGACGTGGCGGAGTATGCGCTCACTCTTGAACGATTGGGACACCGAGGAGGTTTGGGCGCTCCAGGCTGACGGGGGGCCGACGAGTCCGCAAAGCAGACTTGCCAGCAGCTTAACGGAGCTGTCTCCGTGGCCGAAAGGGGACTCTGCTCAATGAGGGGAAGGGGACGGTCCTCCTCGTCGCAGCCCATTTGGGCCAGCAGGTTCCGTCTCTCCACGGCTGGTTGAGGTGTGGATGCTGGGAAGATGGGCGCTGCCCGATCCACACTGCGCCCATGGGGAAGACCCAAACGGGCCGGTCACGTTCAGAGAGTAGGACAATCATACAACGAAAGCCCTGGACCACCCAATCCGGTAATAAGTGGGTGTGCTGACTGCCAAACCATTCAGGCACCAAAGTCAGGTGGTCTGGACCTCCGTACCGAAAGAGGAAATCCAGCGGGATAGCTCTTATCGATAAGATGGGGGCAGCTGTGTCTAAATAGCTGTGGTCCCCCCCCCCCAAAGGTGGTCATGGACAGACTGGAAATCAGCAAACACAAAGCTCATCGTTGGAATGGAGGCTAGCCGTCAATTGCTCTCCACAGGCTGGAGCTTCCGTGATCGTGAAAATGAGCAGTGGATGCCTGTAAAGGTAGTGCCCTCTGTGGTACAGCAAGACCTCATTCACAACAAGAAGTATGTAGGCAATAATCCATGTCCCATGAAGTCTCCCATGAAATGATCGATTGTGAGCCAAAGTCAATTTCTCACACACTATTATCTTCTTCCTGTCTTCCTTAGGTTAGAAGATCCATTCATTGGTTTCAACGAGCTCAAAGCTCGATGGGTGAATGAAAAATCATGGGTCTATCGCAACACCTTCCAACGACCCCAGGTCCCCGCGGGTTCCTCGATCGATTTGGTCTTTGATGGCCTCGACACTTTTGCAACCGTCAAACTGGATGGAAATGTGATTTTGAGAAGCGAAAACATGTTTCTCGGTCATCGGGTGAATGTGACCGAGGCATTGCAGGCGGAAGGTGACCACGTGTTGGAAATTGAATTCGACTGTGCGCTTCAAAAGGCGTTGGAGCTCAAAGCCGAGCATTCAGATCACACCTGGGTTGGATTCAACGGCGATCCGTCGCGTCTCGCTGTCCGTAAGGCTCAGTACCACTGGGGGTGGGACTGGGGCCCCGTCCTGATGACGGCGGGTATCTGGCGTCCCGTTGCCCTGGAAGCATATACGGCTCGGGTGATTGACCTGTGGCCTCAGACTCAACTGGCTTCAGATCATCGGTCGGCGGAGTTTACTGCGGTGGCCAAGTTCGAGAATGCGTCTAGTGGTGACTTTACCGCCAAGTTCAGTCTGAGTCTGGACGGGACCGAGGTTGCTGCGGAAGAAGTACCTGTTTCCTCCAAGAATGAAGCCAGAATGACTGTCACGGTGGATTCCCCGAAACTCTGGTGGCCACACGGATACGGGGAGCAGACCCTCTATACCATTTCCGTTTCTTTGCAGCGCAACAAGGCTCAAGTTGCCGAAAGTTCAAAGAAGTTCGGCATTCGTACAGCGGAGGTGATTCAGCAACCCGACAAGCATGGCAAATCATTCTACTTCCGCATCAACGGGATGGATATTTTCTGCGGTGGCTCATGCTGGATCCCCACGGATAGTCTGTTGACCAACGTCACAGCTGATCGATATCGCAAGTGGATTGAGCTTATGGTCGAGGGACGGCAGATCATGATCAGGTACGAGTCGGTTTCTCGATCTTGAGGGAGACCTCATTGCTAATTTGGAGCAGAGTATGGGGTGGCGGTATCTATGAGGATGCCGCTTTCTACGAAGCTTGCGATGAGCTAGGTGTGCTGGTCTGGCAAGACTTCATGTTCGGATGTGGAAACTACCCCACATGGCCCTCGCTACTGGAGTCAATTCGTGAAGAAACAGTGTACAACGTGCAACGACTGCGCCATCATCCCTCGATCGTCATCTGGGTTGGGAACAACGAAGATTACCAGGTGCAGGAATCGGAGGGTTTGACCTATAACTACGAAGACAAGGATCCGGACAGCTGGCTCAAGACGGATTTCCCGGCTCGATACATCTACGAGAAGTTGTTACCCGAAGTTGTCACCGAATACTCTCCAAGCACGTTCTACCATCCTGGAAGCCCATGGGGCGATGGGAAGAAGTCGTCTGATACTACGGTTGGTGATATGCACCAGTGGAATGGTATGCTTCCTACGACCTCGATCTCTATCCCACTTTGTTTTTTTTTGTGACTAACAATCTCGTCAGTGTGGCACGGCACGCAAGAAAAGTATCAGATTTTCGACACCCTCGGTGGCCGGTTCAACAGTGAATTCGGCATGGAGGCTTTCCCCCACCTCTCCACGATCGAGTACTTTGTCGAAGACCCCAAAGACCTATTCCCTCAATCGCACGTTATCGACTTTCACAATAAAGCAGACGGACACGAGAGGCGACTGGCGACCTATCTCGTGGAGAACTTGCGCACAGCGACTGACCTTGAGGTATGCATTGCTCTCTGGATGAAACTGAACAAACGCAAGCTAAAACCCCCCAGACGTACATCTACTTGACCCAAGTCGTTCAAGCCGAAACAATGATGTTCGGCTACCGAGGCTGGCGCCGACAATGGGGTGACGAGCGACATTGTGGCGGAGCTCTTCTCTGGCAACTGAATGACTGCTGGCCCACAATCTCTTGGGCAATCGCCGACTACTTCCTAAATCCGAAACCCGCCTACTACGCCGTCAAGCGCGTGCTGAACCCCATCGCCGTAGGCGTTCGTCGCGAGCACCACGACTGGAGCGTCGCTCACGCCCAGCCCCCTCGCAAAAGCAAGTACGAGCTTTGGGTATCCAGCAACAGCCCCGAGCCTGTGCGCGGCAGCGTGGAGCTTCGATTCCTCTCCGTCAACACAGGTCGAGACATCCGCACCCCAATCCTCCGCGAGGACATTCTTCTCACTGCAAATGGCACCACGAACATCATCACGGACGGTCTCCTCGACCACATCGCCGAGCCCGAGCCCCATGTTCTCGCTGCGCGCCTGTGGGTAGACCACAAGGTCGTCGCGCGTGATGTGGACTGGCCTCAGCCCTTCAAATATCTCAATCTTTCAGATCGGGGTCTTGACGTGCAGCTTAAGCGGTCTTCTTCCGGAAAGGCCACGCTGGCGGTCAATTCTCGCAAGCCGGTCAAGTGTCTTGTGATCGAGGAGCAGGAGGGAGTCAGGATAAGCGATAATGCTATTGATATTGTGCCAGGTGATGAGCAGACTATTGAAGTGTCCGGATTAGGGGATAAGCCTCTGAAATATCGGTTCCTCGGTCAGGAGGGCGTTGAGGCGATTTGATGACGAGAGTGACTTTTTCCAGTCTTGATCTGGCTTCATGTCATGTTCATCTTTAAGCATCTATTGAAGTGATCTATATAACAAGGGATAGTACTGGTGAGATGCGAAGGTGATTGGATGTCCATTCATACCTATCTCTTAGTCAGGCGAGTATCATAGGTCTGTGGCAAAATTCACAGAACATTGTAGAGTTCACATGAAGAATGAGTCAACCTTCATTTGATGGATGGTTGCATGTGATGGATGGGTGCTGGACTGTTACCAGTGCCAAATTGATGCACTTCTCGGTAATCGTCTCTGGGGCGGTAGAGACAAGCTTCCATAGACGAAGGTACAAATTGAAGAACAACAGATTGGCTCTGCTGTTCAGTCGGGTACTGTTCAGCGTGTTCGCATCTGATCCAACTAGGTAGTCAACAATTCGGTTATTCAGCTCCCGGCGGTTTTCCTTTGCCCGAGGATCGGCATCTGGCGCGGCAGTGGCAATCGGGCCTTCTTCAAGTTGAAACTACCAACAACGAGAAGGAGCTGGTATTCGAAAACACACAGATAAGACCTACCACTGATACTCCCGTCCTCGCCCAAGTATTGGATCCGTCAAAGCTTCTTCCAAAACGTAGTCGCACTCGATTATTCCAAGGCAGCTGCACGACTCTTCTATCCTCGAAACAGCGTCGCTGCGTCTCCGTGCCGCCAGAAATGGCAGTGTCAATTCCTCCCAAATTGCAACAAGCAGCAGTGGTCCAAGACCCGGGGCCCAATTATACAATTTCTCTTTGCGAAGATTCACCCATCGCAAGTCCCGGTCCAAATGAGGCTCTCGTCAAATTGACTTGTTCGGGAATCTGGTCTTTCTCTCCCTCCAATCTTCCAACTTGGATATATTATCGTCACACAAGCTAATGCATACTAAAGTCACTCAGAGGTACGCGCCGTCCGTGGTTGGGGCGTTTACAATCCCATTCTTGGACACGAGGGCGTTGGTGTCGTGGTAGCAGTCGGTTCAGATGTCTCCTCTACTCTCATGGGAGAACGCGTGGGCTTCAAGTGGCTATACAACGCCTGTCAAGAATGCTCCGTGTGTCGCAAAGGGTTCTTCCACCATTGCTCCAAACAGCAAAATGTCGGTCGCCACGTTCCTGGGACGCTCCAGCAATACAGCATTGCCGACGCACGATTCCTAACCACGATCCCCCCGGGTCTGTCAGATGTAGTTGCTGCGCCATTACTATGTGCAGGCCTCACCATGGCCGGTGCCCTGGCTCATGTTGACGGTGAACTACAGGCTGGTGACTGGATTGTCATATCAGGGTCCGGTGGCGGACTCGGTCATCTGGGTGTCCAGATAGCCTCGAGGGTGAAGAAATACCGCGTCATTGCAATCGACTCGGGCAGGGAGAAGAGAGATCTTAGTTTGTCTTCGGGTGCCGAGGTCTTTCTCGACTTTCAAACTGAAGACGTCGCCAAGCGTGTCCTTGAATTGACCGAGGAGGGTGCCCATGCAACCATCGTTGTCCCGGGTACGAAAGAAGCTTTCCAGATGGCATCAAGCTTGGTCAGAAACTTGGGACACATTATCTGTGTGGGGTTGCCAAAGAACGATATAGAGCTGCCAATTTCAGCGACTCTTTGCGCCGCCAGAGGTGAGTGGTTGATAGTTCATCGCTTTTTGTCGGACACTGTATACTGCGCAGGACATTGAAAAGCTGATTTTTTAACTGTAGGGCTGACGATAAAAGGCTCTTCGGTGGGGTCAGAGGCACAGATGACAGACCTGCTGCAACTCGCCGTCGAAGGAGTCATGACCCCCGCGGTAGAGGTCTTTCCCTTTTCTGATACACCACAGCTCATTCGAAAGATTGAGAAGGATGAGATACTGGGCAGAGCCGTTGTAAAGATTCCCTAGACCTCTGAGTGCAACAGAGTCGTCGCAACCACAGTATCTTGTCTTCGTCTCGGGAAAGTGTGCTTCGACCATGACTGCATAGCATAGTCATACAGGAGCTCACATGGAAGCCAATAGCTTGGAGCGAAACTAGTCGCAATTGAGTCAATCCGAAACACTTTGTCAAGCGTCATTCATGATGGGCAGGAACCCTAAGCAGACTGGGAGTGCAAGTGACAAATTTGATCTGTTCAACAAATTAATTCTTTATTCTTGTCTGAACGTTCAGGCAGAAAGCTCGACGCGAGATGCGGAGAACCTTGCGCTCTGCAGTGGAAATGCAGCACTCAAGGCTTATCGATAGAGTAGTCGCCTAGTCCTACAGGTAGTATCGATAGCGGCCCCACTACTTATCTGCCATCATTCTCCACGATAAGATGCTGCAATCCCTCACCTCAGATCACCCTCAGTTTCATCATTGACCGCCTCGCATTCTACCTGCGCCAGATTTTACTCAATTGTTCATCTTGCACCATGGGTACAAAGCGCTCCTGGGAAGGTCAGACTGTGGTGAACATGTCCGCCTCCGAATCCACGAATCCCACGCTCGCCATTTTTGGCAATTTCCGCGACGAGCTGGACGAGCACCACGATCGCCGCGAGCGCATTATCAAGGCTAGTCGCGATATCACTGCGCTCAGCAAGAAAATGTGAGCTCCTCGTCACCTCATTGTCAGTATAGCTGTTTCTAATCTCTATGTCCAGTATCTTCGCTTTACAACGAGTTCGAGCAACCAAACAGCCGATTCCTCAAAACATCATCAAAGAGAACGATGCCCGGCTCGAACAAATCCACAAACACTTTGCCTCAGTCACAGCCGACCTCGTCGGCATCAAATCATGGCGCTACCAGCGACAAATCAGCGGCGGTGTCCAAGAATTCATCGAGGCCATCTCATTCGACCACTACCTCCGAACCGAGACATTAATCACACATGCCGAGGTCGTGGAGCGTTTACCCGGAATCCTGGTTACTGAGGAGGATTATCTGATGGGCATCTTCGATCTCACGGGCGAAATGATGCGGTTCGCCGTGACAGCTTTGAGCTCGGGCAAGGTGACGCCGACGGACGCTGCCAAGGCCGGTGTGCTCGTGGATCTTCGCGCGATTCGAGCACGCTGCGAGGCGTTGAGTGTTACAGGGCGACACCGTGCGTCCATGTACAAGGACCTGGCGAAGAAGAAGGAGGTTATGCAAAACAGCGTGGAAAAGGTTGAGCGTGCCGCGTATGGCATTCTCGTTCGTGGGAGTGAACGGCCTAGCGGGTGGACTCCAGATTTGTCGGGACCCGCGATGGAAGTCGAGACTCATTGAGGAACGGAAGAAAATTGCCTTTTGAAAATTGAATTCGGCAGAATGACCAAAGAATTGCATATCTCATCGCTGCGCTATGCTGAATGTGATTCGTTCGGTATGCACTCAATGAATCCCGATCAGCTGCAGAGTCGGGTGTGGTTATTGCCAGAACCTAGGGTGCTTCATTTTTCTGGAACTATACTCGGGAAGAAGCCGGCCCCATCTTCACACTTGGCTACATACCTAGAACCAGAAGCCATGGAATGCATTTTCCTATGCTATCTGATACACCAGGAGTCTGATCATGGTGCTCCTCCTCGTTACATTGAAGGCATACTACTCGTGCGCTAACCCAGCGGCAAGCCCTCGCACGATGTTCCAAAAATCCAGATTGCATGACCTCCGCTTATTTTGAAATATTCTCATCGGTTCGATAAATTCTTTTTTTTCTCCAAATTGTGTAAGCACTATGTAAATTACCTAGTCCTCACCAGCCAGTACAGGATGTTTAGTCCTCAAATTATATCACGGAAGCTCCGTTCAGTCGCGGTGTCTAGTATGAAGAGCGGCCATAGATTCGTGTATAGGCAAGTATGTCTTGTTGCTTGATCAGCTGGTCCTGGTGTTGGGAGGTCTCAAGTACACTTATCATCAAGGCTAGATTCGACTGTGTTCTACAAAGAGATTTGTGGAGCTTGCATTCCTTGTGCTCAGAGGCTCATGGATAAGAGATAAGCTAAGGTTTCACTCTGTGGAGACAGCTCTTTTCCTTTTGGTCACAGCGTCACAGTGACATCACCACCTCTAATTCCTAAGACTCTGGTGTAGTGTAACCTAGGTACATGTATGTACCTATGATTGGAAGTAAGAGTATAACGGCGGACAGAGATATTGCGATGACCTCGGAAAAGTCACTGCAGTAGCATACGGAAAAAATACCATGGAATCATTGAATTGAAGCCACACGGGCTTGCTGTACACGAGGCGGCGTCTCAGCAGAATCTCAGGAACTGATCAACATCGATCACGTAATAAACATAATGCGCGCCTCCTTGAAGAAGAACCCGCCGTTCTGCATAATTTCACAGAAGCGTGGAAACTTCACATTGACTAGAGCAAAAGGACAGAAGGACCAGACACACAGTGCTTAGGCTGATCGGGGATCTTCATCCTCTGTCAGAATGCCCTGAGTGATCAATGTATCCGGTTGGGGACGATTCTGAATCTTGTGCTCGAGGTTGTCGGCCAGCATGTGGCGTTCGAGCTCACGGGCGTGAGCCTGCAAGGCCGGTGCGGCGGTGGTCGCGGGGAGAATATTCCCTTTGCTCGTCAGTAGAGGGTCATCAAAAGCAATCTCAAAGTTGCAAGAGATAGATCATGTATGAATCAGAGCGGCGTGGCAAGACAATCGAAAGCAAAAGAGCCTCATGCTGGTGAACCATTTGAGAAAGTCAAGGAAAAAGGGAGATGTACGCTCCACTAGCTCATCACGGTCAGGTCTCTTCTCTAGATTCTTCTTGAGACTGTCCGTCGCGCGGTGACGATCGAGCTCTTGCTGAGCTGACTGGAGAGATCTGAGAGGTAATTTGTTAGTCCATATGTGAGCTACCAACTCTGGGTATGCTCAGGCTCTGTACGGGGCCACGTTGGTGTCCAGCAGGATATGGCGGTTCTTGAGATCCTGCATGTCTGGGCGAGTCTGGAGATGC
Organism: Penicillium ucsense; assembly: GCA_014839625.1. NCBI lineage: Eukaryota > Fungi > Ascomycota > Eurotiomycetes > Eurotiales > Aspergillaceae > Penicillium > Penicillium ucsense. The sequence goes on along the minus strand of WIWV01000049.1, from coordinate 176,124 downwards.
TTCTCCAGAGAGTTGCGGCGCTCGAGAGGCGCAGCACTGAGTGGGGTCTCGTCAATAACGCCAGACATTGTGGAAAGGGGGTAATCTTGGATATTTGATAGTTGAGCTTTACTTGCACAGGGCAACAAGTTGAATTGGAAGAGAGAACCTGGTAGATTGAGTGGTGATGGGAACAGAGATGAAGGTAGAATGTGAGAATCTCCGTCGATCCCTTTTCCAACGTGCGGGGAAGCCCCATCACGCCCACGTCCCACGGGGAGATCACTGGGCCGTTGGCACGCCAACGCTACTGGTGTGACCGAATCAGGTGACAGGCCATGAGGCTCTGTCATACAGTAGATTTTGAATCCCCAAGCCACGCAAGATGACTGCCAAAGGCACTGGAAGTGTGGGTTGTATTTGGGGACATCCAAAATATCCAGGCAGTCGACATCATGCGTCACTCAACTTGCATTCAAATCGAGGTGACTCAACCCACGTGTATATTTTGGCTCGAGCAGACAGCGTAGTAGCAATGCTACCGTACATACTCTGTAGTTATTGCTCTTGTTCCTGATTGACCGACTGCTCATACGGTCATACCTATCTACTAGCATGAGACTCAAGAGTGTCATAAACCAAGGGCTTTTGTATCTACCAGGAACTGACATGTGTCTTGCTATGTAAATCGAAGACGACTACCTACTTTTGAAACTACACAGCTTGTCTTTTCGAGGCACTCGGCCCTGTTTCCCTCCACGTTATGATTTTGGTTTGCCCTGCCATCCACCTTCATTCGCGTGGATCTCGTTCAGGCTTACTAAACTACGCAAGACGGACACTACAGAGGTAGGCACCTCTCTGTGAGAATCAAGTAGCGCGGAATAATGGAATTTTAGCGTTGCGCGTTTTCTCCGCCCTTGTAGTAGATCTGGCTAAGTAAAAGGTTATCCGGATCAACATCATCCAAAGTCGAAGGCAAAGCAAGAAAGCAAGTTCTCCAACGTCAAAGTTCGGAAAAGGCGAGAAAGAGTAACCCAATTCCTCCACGCATGGTTTCAGGAAGCAGAATCTGTCCGAGAAGTGAAGGATCCGCATGAGGGTGCACAAATGAGACACGTACGCAGTGAGCTCATGATGTGTTTCGTTCAAGGCTCATTCATCACACGTGAACACGCGGAGATTTCGAGTTTTACCCAGCTAGCTTGGAAGCCATAGCCGGGACCAAGATGACGAGAGGACAAGGAGTAAAACGGTCTAGACGAAGTCCAGCTCGCTCGAAAGTCGCAGTCAAGGTTCTCTGTCGCATAGTCACGTTCGGTGTGGGTAAGGAGACAAAGACAAGCCCGTTCCAGTTCTTGGATGTTCGGGTGATTTGCAGGAATGAAGGATCCACGGTCTGCCAGGAGAAGTACGATGTAATCGATACTCACTGGAGACCTGAGTCTTCAATCAAGGAACCCAAAGCTTACCCTGACCACGTCCGTTGCCTCGGCCAGCGGCCCGACCAGCACCTCCGCGGCGTCCATTCGAGCGACGAGAGGCTCCTGCCAGACCGCGAGCGGCACCTTGCTGTGTACTCAAGTCTACAGTCGCAGGGGCTTGCTTGGTGCCGCCGAGGGATCTGCTGAACGAGTTGGGGTCGATTGGCTGGGTAGGAACTTCCACAGGGGTCTCGACGACAGCAGGTACAACCTTCGGTGCGCTCTTGCGAGAGGCTCCATTGCGCGCTCCGCGAGTAGAGACAGGCTTACCACCGCGGCCACCACGTGGGACGAAGACAAGCTCATCCTCGTCTGACTCGTCCTCGTATGACAGAAGAGTCTTGGGCTGCTCTGCAGGTTGTGCCTGGACTTTCTCAACGTACTTGCAGCGATTTTTAAACTCCCTTTCTTCGTATTGAATCGCAGTCCGTAGCTGGAGAATGTTCTTGACCGCGATGCCGAATTTCTGGGCCCAGACCTGGGTCGTTCGGTCGTTCGTCACCAAAATGCAGCTTTTGGTAGAGTTCTCAGCATCTGGACCACTGTGAAGCCTCCAGAGCAGTGCGCTGAGAAGAGGTCGAAGCACAAGCGGGGCGACAGGGATCGTGGTGCCAGATTCAGTTCGTCGGTGGCCTGACTTGGGCACCTCACCATCCTCAGCCGTGCCATTCTCATGGTGAGCACACTCGGGGCTGGTGCGAGAGCTGCGGGAGGAGTTGCGCGATCCAGGTGCGCTGGGAGAACCACCAGAAGTGATAGAGGCGACCTCGGTGTCTTTTTTGAAATTCAACTTGCTCAGCAACATTTGCGACAGATCCTGCGAGTCAGAGCTTCCGTTGACTTTAGGCGATCCTTCGGCTGAAGACTGTACGGGTTCTGAGTCGCCAATCGTCTCGGGTTCCTCCTCAAATTCGGGCAAGAAGAACTTCTCTGCTTCCTCCCATCGCTCATACTGCTCCATGGGACCTTGCAAGACAACCCGGTCGGCGGAAATGTTGTCTTTTCCAGAAGTGACTCGGTCAAGGAAGCGCACGGCCTCACGAGCATTGATAGCTGTTTGCGATCCGGCGCGCTTGAGAGCGTGGAGTCGTTCAAGGGCTAAATGACAAGAGAGAATGAGAAATTTAAGATCAAGATTCCCGCAGCGAGGGATAACTGCATCAAGATCAAAGGTTCAAAGGTTTGAAACACATACTGTAGAGAGGAACAATAAGATCGATGGCTCCGTTGCTGGTCCATTTTTTGATCTCGCTGATGTTGGTGGTGAGCGCCGTCTCGTCCAGGGCGCAATGGAAGACCTTGCGTCCAGTTGACATGGCGGAAGCAGGGAACGAATGTGGTCGAGTTGGACAAATGAAGAAAGATGTGGAGGGTGAAAGAAGCGCCAAGGGGTCCCCTAAGCTGGAAGACTAAGTGGTTTGACGGCCGCGACTAATACGATCAAAACAGTCAGTAACCGGGGCAAGAAATCGAGCCGAAGAAGGAGGTTTCAGTAATTGCGGGACATATGAGAATGTGGGGGCGCCGAGGACTGCGCTGGTCGGTCGATAGGACGTGATGAGAGAAGTGAACGTGTGACTTACAATGAGTAGCGTGAGGGTGCAAGATCATCTGCAGCATCTTCAACTTGGGGCAAAACTGTCAATAGAGAAGCGGGTGGGAGCGTTGTGTACGCGGAGGCCGATGCTGTCAAGGTTCTTCCCGATCTGTGACGATGAGCTGAAGTATCCGGCTCCGGCGTTGTATGTTCAGGCAGTGAGGCAGCGTCGGTGATCAAAACGAGGCTTACTAAGCTTATACTTAGGTCCGACACCCGTGGACGTTGGAGGTGCCCGTCCGCCGTCCACCGTCAATTTCGGGAGAGCGCCCGCGCCCACCGCTATCTGTTATTTTAGAGTGACGAGGTGAGTATTTGAAATGAACGCCTAATCTAGTTTGTCATCACAGCCAGGGCCAGTGAGTAAGTGCTTTGATCTAGAAAAGATACACAACATGTACGGAGATCAATCCAGTCTTTATTCATTGAGAGTCAAGTGAGAGGTAAGTGAAAGTGTGACATTTGCACGATAATGATGAAATAGATCCTCAAACGAGGCATCTATGAGACAGCAGGTGGAGTATCGTCTAAAAAAGAATGCAGGACTAAACCAGGAATTGACGAATTCTAGAAGTGTGGTCCATCTGAATGTTGCTGTGACGCTGAAAACGTTTGCCGATTCAAGACCTTGGGTTTAGATCTTTCTGATCAGATTATCTGAGGCCTTGACCCGTTGAGCCCATTCCCTATTCGTCAAGTCAGTAACAAATAGATTGGAGGAGAGACACCGCACTCACGTCCAACTGCCATCATACACCCGGCGAAGATGGGCTGGGCCATAATCTGCAACGCTAAGAGCGGTCTCAATGACGCTTGCTGTGACTCCGGTCCCACAAGAGCTGATGATCGACTGGGAAGGATCAACATCGTGCTTTTCAAAGACCTTCCGCAACTCCTTTGCCGGGAGATAAGTCTTGGTTTCAGGGTCCAGCAATTCTTGAAAAGGTAAACTCTTTGAGCCTGGAATGTGACCCGACGAGAGACCGGGGCGCGGTTCAGGGTCGGATCCAGACCAGCGACCATGTGACCGAGCGTCCAGAACCTCAACTTCCTCTGCACCTTCCTTCCCGACGTCCAAAGCGAGTTCTTTCATTTCACGGAACGTAATCACCAGTTTAGAATCGTAGATAGGCAGCGGGTATTTGCTTTTCTCGATCGGGTCAGGCTCCCCACTCTCAGTCGGGAATCCTTCACGGACCCAGAGACGGTAGTTGTTCAGAACGTGAACGTTTGGATGGCCAAAGACACGCAATGTCCACCCCACTCGAGGGGCGCTGAAAATCCCCAACTCAGCAGTATCGTAGACAACGATCTCATCATCACGGCGGATACCGAGCTCACTCATAGCTTCAGCGAAGGTCTCACATGTCGGAAGCATGTGCGGGTAAGGCGAATCATGATCTTTGACCGCATCAAGGTCGAAAAAACGAGCGTGAGGAATTCGAGACTGTCGAAAAGAGTCAAAGCCTTTGCGATTCTCTGGATCGTTGGGCATAAACCAAGCAGCGCACAGAGGAATCACGCGGGGAGAGGTAGAAATCTTCGATGTCGGGTTCTTTTTGAGAGCTTCGTTGAGCTCCGTCGGGGTAACCAGGTAAGAAGAGAAGGAGATCTGACGCGTCTGTGAGATTGGGGGAGAGCTTGCCGCCATCTTTGTCCGGAAACCTCGAATCGAGGAAGCACCGAGTCGAACAGCCATTGTAGTCGCAAACGATTCTGTGAGCAGACTGTGTGCGACTGAGTCACCTGTTTGGTTAAGGTTGCGTCAACAACCTTGTGTAGGCTGTGGAGAAGGTGCGGAGTAATTGCACGGATCTCATGTGATAAAGCGATAATGACGGAACAAGGGCAAGCTTCGATAAGAAGATAAGCCGATAAGAAATCCGGTCGATGCGGCGACAAGTTGACCACGCGATAACGGGCAATACACTTCCTGGAGATGTGCACCTGCATCCTCACACATCGCTTTCTGCTCCTCCTCGCTAAGGACTGTACTTTCTCATGAGATTCATCCATTGCTCTTGATACATCTCACCGCTATAATGAAGGTGACTTTGAAAGAATGGAACGCGGTAGCCACCTGGCATTGGGACATGCCCGAAGATGAGGTCTGTGGTATTTGCCGTGTCCAGTTTGACGGGACCTGTCCGACTTGCAAATTTCCGGGCGATGATTGCGCTTTACGTGAGTTGCATACTATGAATCTCTGTGCCTGATGAATCAACCAACTGACAACCATATTCGTGAGATAGTGATTGGCAAGTGCGGCCATTCTTTTCATATGGTGGGTATTTACCTGGTCGCGATATAGTCTGCCCGTGGTCAGGGCTTGGCTAACAACGAACACAGCATTGCCTCATGACATGGATACAGCAAGAGACATCGAAAGGCCTATGCCCAATGTGTCGCCAAAGTAAGTCCACTATTTCACTGTCGGGATGTCTGATGATGAAGCTCACATTGCATCGCCAGAATTCGAGTGGGTTCAGGATGAAAAGTAGATTCATGGTCCTCACGACCGTACACACCTGCATCCTGTTGGCATACAACTGGCGCTTCTATCATTATTTCAAGTATACCCATTCGTTTCTGCTTTTAGCTTATCAATTAGATTACACTCTGCAAATTTTTCAGCCACTGGCTGTCTCGGACCTCTGGTCATTGATTGCTCAACCCTTGCAACGCCGGCTGAGATGAGAGCAGGCTCTGCTACTCTAGCGATAAGTAGACTACCGAGGACTTCTCATACCTCCCTCAATGTTCATACCGTTATGTTTCCGAGATGCTACACTTTTTCCCCTGTCTTGCAATTTATTTCGTCCTATCCAGTACGCCTCAGCCAATTCATTCGGCCATTTCAGCCACGGAACAACAAAGCTGCTCACAATGTCACGCCCTCTTAGTCCTGATAAGGTCACGTGCAAAGCCACGATAAGGAGCTATTCATGTCACTATCGCCACTACGATCTCCCCACACCTCTTCGCTACCTCGGTCATGTAGAGACGGACATGGCTGTGAACAAAGCAGCCCATCCTTTCTCTTCTTTGCCACAATCAAGTCCAGCTGAACATGTAGCGAAACCAGAACATGTTTCCCGGGTCAGCGACCAGTCGGCTCACGCTCCTGATAGCCATTCCGCAGGTGATGCGGGCTCTGATCATGTTTTACCAATCTCATCGTCAGCCCATGGCGGCCTGAGCCAGGAATCCAAGCACAACGTCGGCCCAATGCTCAATGACGAAACCTTAGCCCATCAAGAGACCCGTCCGCCGTTTCAGCCCTTCTTCACTCTCATTCAGGATGCTCACACTTCAGAGCATTTCCACCCGACGGTGCACTACATATTCTCTGACGATGACACCGACATTATCACAGAAGCTGCTCTGCGTAGCTTGGACGTACAACAAGATGATCAGCCTGGGCAGAAGTCGACCAATAAATCGCCAAGTGGAGCCCAGGGCTCTGAAGACCCAGTCGAAGGTGACAAGACCTCCTTACTCCCGCCGCCGATTCCTGGAGTACGCGAAAAGTACATCATTATCGACATCGAGCCTGTGTCCCCGACAACCGGCGTGACGCAAAATGACGATCAGGCGACAATTGTTAATAGCACCGCCGAAGCTCATGGCGGGGGGTCCATTTCCACATCGCCTGCGTACGTCGAACCGCATCCAGCATCTCCTGCGCCGAGCATGTCGCAGCCCCAATATCGGATCAAATCTGCAAAGAGCTTTTCGTCCTCATGGCAGATATTAGGTAGCGAGTTAGCGCCGGCGCCAACCTTCGAAGATTACGAGTCTGGCGAAGCTCCTGGGCATGGGTTGATGCTCAAGATCTTGGGGACCGAAGGCCTACCCACAGAAGTGGCAGTGGACCAAGGAGACCGTGAAACATCTCGACTCGAGGCTATGATGGACCAGTTTGCGAAGAGAATGCGTGAGTTACAGATGGTGATAGAGGCTGCAAATTTTAGTCCCTCGCCACAAGAAGCGCCGAATAGGCAAGAGCGAAATGCCGATGCAGCCGAGCCTGTTGAAGGAGCAGGTACCCACTCTGATGGAGAAAAAGCACTAACCATCGAGGCTTCGAAGGAGTCTTATTAAGCTTTGTGGTTAAGGATCCTTAGAGGGGTCTCCGAGTGACATAATAGTAATCAAGTCACATGAATTCAATCTCAATGTCTTGCTCGATACGTTTGCTGCCGACATGATCCCTCTGCTCGCGCCGGTGTAAATCCAGCTGACACGGGAATGAAGAGACTCAAATTGGAAGATCATCATGCGCGAAAGACCGAAAAAAGAGAGACAATCAATTGAGAAGTAAGAAATGATTGGACGTCTCGTGAAAGGTTTGAATGAAGAAGCTCACTCGATGAGACACTCGATGACACAAATACATGAGAGGGCCCCCGACATTTACAACTTGCGCAGCAACCCCAACTCCATAGAATCACCTGCGATGATGGGTATCAAAGGAAATGAACCGAAGCAAATTAACCCAATGGAACGGAATATAAGAACAGAAACAGAAACTCAAGTGAAGGGGGGAAAAGTCGGCCATCCAGGCCAGGGGAATAGATTCCGTGCAGAGCTCACTCCGCGTTGCGGGTCCTGAATCTACGCCCGCCAGTGATACTTGATGGACGGACATTCTCTCGGCCTTCCATCATACCAGCCATCCTTTTGGATATCGGCTTGGGAGGCAGCTTGGACTCCGCCGGAGGATTACTGGAGGCGGAGCGGCGACGCTTCAAAGGCGGCTGCTCTGGCTCGTCGTGATCGGGTGTACTGTCCAGGTCCAAAGAAAGGGGAAGTGTCGGAGTCTCAGGTTTGTTGACAAAGCCTGATTCTTCATCATTGTCGTGCAAGATTGGTTTGGCGACATTTATATCGACTTCCCTAAGGCCAGTGTTGGAGAGTTTGATTGCGGACGACGGGGCGTGAATCCCTACCTCTTCCGCAGTATCGCTATAAACAAAACCCTTGGCAGGTGAAGACGCCGGCGAGCTGGGGACAGGAGGCTCCTCGATCTCCTCATTGAATGGAAGCGCGGTGAACTGTTTCGAGGTTCTGTGTCGTGTGCGAATTCCATCATGCCCTTCCGTGCGAGGCAATTCCGTGTCGTACTCATACTTGCGCTTCTTTGGAGTCGCTCCAGTCGGAACATACTCCTTGATAGAATGACTTGTAATGTGGGTACGCAGCTCAGACAGCGGCTTCCGAACTTCTCGATCAAGGGGGACAGTAGCTTGCTCGATTTCGTCCGTGTACATCACTACATCTTCCTGAAGCTGCGCCACTTGGTCTTCAAGACTACTCAGTTGTTCTTGAATGAGGTAGCGTGAGCTCCTCCCGTTCGTGGCCAGGGCGTCTAAGCTACCGAGCTGCGACTCGTGGAAGCGGCCATTATGTGATCGGGCTGTGGCGACGAAGTCATCAAGCGCTTCCATTTGCTTGCTCATGTCCTGCATCTGAGCATCCACAATGCGCACAGTCTCTTGATGCACGGACTCTGTTGCCTGTTGTATGGTAACGTTGCGTTGATCGAAAGCCTAGAGTCAGATTTAGTGACGCGTTCGATTCCCAAGACAGATATTGGTCTTACCTCCCAGTCATGTTGCATTCTAGACTTCATCTCATCCTTCGATGCGTTGACATCTTTAGCAAATTGCTCCTCTTTGAAGATCCATTCGTCAATCTGGCGGTCGTACTGGGCCGTGGCATGCTCTAATGAATCGCCAGCAGCCGAGATGTCTGTTCGTACCACCTCGCACTTGCCCTTGAAACGGGCAGCTTGGCGCTGATTTGACTCTTCAACCAAAGCCTTGATCTGGGACATAAGCAAGTCACGCTCGCCTCTCGCCGCAGCCTGCTCCTCCTCCATGACTTGCGCCAAATTTGAGGATGCTTTGCGACTGGCTTGCACCGACTGACGATTGGCCTCCTGGAGCTCGAGCCTGAGCTTGTCAATTTCACACTTTTGCTGATTGATATGCGAAGTCATTCTCTCGAACATGGACTTGAAGTCTCTTCCAAGGGAACTGTATGACGAATGCAGCTGCGAGTGAAACTCGGCAAACTCCCCGATAACTTCTTCGGATATGCGACCAGCGGCGGCTGATAGACCGTTGAGTCCTTCGCCTACCTTGGTCTTGACATCCTCACGAAGAACTTTAATTTCCTCAAGAACCTCATTCATCTCGTCATGTGCGTTGTGAGCTTGCTTCTTCGCATCAAGCTCGACCTTGTCGAATGAGACGGCAAAATCATCAAGTTGAGATCGAGTGGACTGCACAGCGTGGAGCTCTTTGACGACGAATTGATCAATTCTATTCGACATGTTCCTGAGAATTTCAGCATGCTGGGTCTGAAAGCCGTTGATTCGTGCATCAATCTGTTGGGTGACGGTGGACACTTCGCCAGTGGACGCCTCCCATATTTCACGGTTCTCATTATCGAGGATATTCTTGCGGCCAATTTTGGCATGCAATCCATGGATGTCCTCAACAGTCGTGTCCAGACTTGACAAAAGTGTGGCCCCGACATCACGGAGTTTCTTCTCTGTGGCTTCGTGGGCTTTCCTCAACACAGTTTCTTCGTCCAGCTTATCTGAGGTGCTCTTGAGTGTCGATTCTGTTTGCTCAAGGGTACTTCGGGTGTCTTTCAGCCTGGTTTGTGTGTGTTCGTTGTCCTGTTTCAGGCTGTTGAAATTTGCTGTAAGCGAGAACAGCTCCTGCACTTTGTGTCTCAGACTAGATTCCATGGACTCTATCTTGGCTCTTTGTTCTTCGTTCACAATCCGTCGGGATTCACTCTCCATGGTCAATTCTTCGTAGGCGGTGGGTGTCATATAAACACCATTGCGGTGACGTGTAGCGATAAGCTCACTCTTAAGCTTTTCAATTTCCATGCCGATTTCACGAAGTAGCTTGCTCTTGGATATTAAGGAGTTGATCTGAGGTTTGTTCCGAATGTTCTTGGCGCGGAAGGCATAGTCCAGTGTTGAGATTGTTTCCTCGAGATTGTGCTTGGCTGGTGAGACGGTTGCGATGATGCATGTTTTTGTTCGGCCGCCAAGGGAGTCTTGCAACAAGCGAGTGAGTTTCGACTCACGGTAAGGAATGTGTGAGCTCTTGTCGACAAGCGCGTTGATGACTCGGCCCAGAGTCAGGAGACTCTTATTGATCAAGCCAGCCTCGGTAGCCCTCTTGTTCTCGGCACCACTGCGACCGATATTCTCGCTACCTGCTAAATCGACCAAGTTGAGCTTACCCGAGCTCACATACTCTTCGCCGGACTCGGTGGTCCGTTTGATCAAGACGGTGATAGTAAAGACTGTATGGCTTCGTGAGCTGAGGTCGTTACATTTGGTGGCCGCGACCTGACGCTTGTGGCTTCCCATTTGCAGCAATTTGATGCCAGTTGTGGCGGAGTCGATATATGTCTCTTCCATCCCTTGCACAGATGTGCCCAAGTGGCCCTTCTTCTCATTCTCGTAAATTTTAAGCTTGGTGTTGTCGTCCGCCGCGAGAAGATCTCGAAGCTCCTCATTGTACAGTTCGATGAAGGAGCATTTGACCGTGCTCTCTGTATCTTCGAGTTTGTGGAAGAGAGAGTAGAGCGTGCGCGGAATAATACCGGCATCATCTGACAAGATACCCAATGTATCTGTCATGTCTCCTGACATTGTGTATGTCTTTCCTGTTCCCGTTTGTCCGTATGCGAAGATAGTACAGTTATACCCGGCGAGCATCTTTCGTTCCAAAGTTAGTATCAAATTTGGAGAGTATTTGGGATTGATCGAGGCAGCCTACCTCATTCAGTATCGGCAGAACGACCTCGTCGTACACGATCGTCTGATCGGCTGCAGGCGAAAACACCTTGTCAAAGGCATACGTTTTGTTTGAAACTGCGTTCGGTCCCATGGATAGGTCGATGCTTTTGCCGCTCACTCCTTCGGTTGACAGAACGACTCCGCTGTTTTCTTTGATCTCGCGCTCATTGCGCCCTCGACACCGCACGACCACATGAATGCTCGTGTCTTCGTTGATCTCACGTTCGAATTCCCTGTCTTTTCTTTTCGTTACTGGTGCTGTCTGCTCTACAGCAGGCTTTTGAAGACGAGGCGCGATCGACGCTGCTGGTTTCGCAAAGACAGACGGCGTGGTCTGTCGATCAGGGACTGCGGATCCGGCTCGCCGAGTAGGCTGGCGCAAACCTGAGCGCCTGGTGGCGGCAGGAATGGCCGTGCTTGCCCGTCCGGGAGCGGGCATTTGAAACTCGTTGGTAATGAGTAGCGCAATTCCAGAGGTCACGAGCTCGAACCTTTCAGTTGAGTATGTGGCCCTGAGAAATCAATTCGTAGTTGGATCACTACTCTTTGGTGCGGTATGTGCAGAATCGGGGATGCGAGGACGGTATCTCTTTGGGCAAAACATAAACAATCATCACGTGACAAAGTGACACTACGCCTCTCGATGATCCTTTATGCAATAACTTCGACCTGAAATCGTATTCATATCATAGCGGAAGCTCTGAGATACGAGCTAGGTAGCTGGATACTCCTAGTTTTTGGTAAAAAGTACTTCAATATCGCGTCTGTCATATCCATTTGCCTGAGTGTCGTCCATGTTGCTCTCAACTGCCGCCCGTCAACCTTGCATTAGGCCCCACCTGTTGCACCGTCTTGAGCCCATCCGCAAACACACCCGACAATAATAGTGTGGATTATGTCCGCCCGCGATAAGCCGATAAGCAGATAGTCCGCCGATCCCACGTGACGGTCCCCCGGTCACGCTTTCCCCTCACATGATATTTAGCATCATCGTGCTTCTCCCCGCGGTTGCTTTGCCTTTATTTTGTTCTTTTTGTCTTCTCTAGGCTCCAAGTGAATGTCATGAGAAGTTACTGATCTGTCGCGATGAGTTCTCGGGCGGCAGCAGTTCAGATATCCCCCGGGAAGGGCTTGGGCTTTATCAGTATGTGTCCCCCGCAACATATCTATACGGATGACCGTTGTCGCTAATCGTGAGAAAGCGCTGGGTGCTTCATTGCATAACGTGTTGACTCGGGTCAAATCGCACCCCCAAATCTACCCTGAAATTGATCTGGCTTATTCATCAGCAAACCCTTTACACGACCCTATTGTTCTAAAACTGCCTGCCAACGGACTGCGGCTTAGATTTGACGGCCCGGACCAAAGATTGCGATTGATCGAGGTACTAGATTTCTCGCGCGCAAACCTCGTTTACAAGAACCAGGAGGTCGTGAAAGCAAGCAAGACAGGCGACATGAGTTCTACCTCACAGGGTCCGGGGTTTCGACATGTCTACAATCGTCTCTTCGGACCCTCATACCCAGGCGAATATGTCCCGCCAACAGATCCTCAAACACAATACGGTACCTACGTTCTTTCATACCCAGGCGTCGCGTTCTCCTTTCCCCTTCAACACTCAGCTTGGTCCGAGTCGTGCGACTTTGTAGCCTTGCTGTCATCGTCTGCTGCATTATCAGCGACGTCCATGTCGATCTTCCAAGGGCCATCGTGGCCCGAGGTCCGCGCAAAACTGTTCATTCAACAGCCACAGTACCCGCGCTCGTCCACGGTGATGGGCAAGAGTCGCGATGTTTTGGCCGATGAAGTTGAAGGCTTCCACATATTCGGCGCTGGGAAACTAGAAGTAGAGCGACGAAACAGTCCTCCAGCGCAGATTGTCTTAGGGGAGACAACAGCCCAGGATCTCATTGCCGAGTTCGGCCCGCCAGATGCGATATACCGTAAACACGACCGAAGGATCTCAATCCACCGCGCAGCGAGTGGACTCGGCGCGGGAGAGGCTCTCCATCTAGGCTCACTGCCTGGCACCGGGCTGGAAATTGCCGACACTGACCACTCCTCCAACAACAGTATAACTGACGATTCGGATGAGGAGATATCATCAAACAACATCAGTGATCCCACTTCCCTCCCTGCCGAGTCTTTTTTCAATTACTTTCATCACGGATTCGATGCTTTCATCTCGTACCCTGCGACGCCAGGACCGGCGTTCCCCTCATCAAGCCTCCCTGAGCCATCCTCCCAGCCGTCCGCCTCACAGCTGACAGTGACAAAAATCATATTACATGGGAACGTACCTGGATCATATCCGTTCAATCGCCATCGCCGCAGTCGCTGGACGATTCATCTAGATTCGTCTGACAAAACTCTCAACTCGGAGACCCTCTACGACGAAATATCTCAAACGCTGCGCGACATATGGAGAGGTTCAGAAGCTGGAGTCTCTGGACGACGTGACATGCAGAGACCAATGGTCTTGAATCGCGGCTGGGGTGACAGTCCTGAAAGTAGTGTTGAGTTCCTCGGCGGATGGGAAGAGAGCATGGCTCGAGGGCCCAGAAATGTCTCCGATGGGCATGACGGCGGGTTGGGCAATACCGAACTTTTTGGCTTCCCGGGGCTCTTGTTTGAAGTGCTGAAGAACGGCGCCGTTAGCTGTCTAACAGTTTATTGATACCTTCAGCAGTAGCCTGGTTCAATGATTATGATTCACGATGATATGTATCCAGTGCAGATGGAACCTATTTGAAATCTTAATTACTCAAGTATGTAAGAGAACTGATCGCTATGTAGGCCGAGGCGGAATATGTAGTGCATGCACTTGATACCGAAACTTACTGTCCTTTTGCAGATCCCTTGAAAAGGGTCCGCGTATGAATGGTAAATACCTGTACAAATGTTTCAATACCCGTTGTCGCCGATCCTTCGAGGCTCCGCGCCATTTCTCACAATTTACCAATCGTTCGAGCTCTCCCAAATTGTTTTGCGACTTCCACGGGGAGATGCTGGGAGAATGCATAAACCAGCACGGCTGAATCCAAAGTCGTGGACATCGACTCTCAAACTTCCCAAGTCGACATTTCCTCCGCGCGTGTCGCCGGCCGACCAGGCGAAGTACCTCAAACGATGCACCGACGATCTTTACGCCTGGCAACGTTGCGAACGACCAGCCGATAAACCCTTCGTTCTCCATGATGGACCTCCCTACGCAAATGGCGACCTGCACATCGGTCATGCACTGAACAAGATCCTCAAGGATATTATCAACCGAGTACAATTGAGTCGCGGTAAACGGGTGCGTTATGTGCCTGGATGGGATTGCCATGGCCTGCCGATCGAGCTCAAGGCGCTTCAAGGCTTGCGCGAAGCTGGTTCGTCAGTTGAATCAGCGAGCCCTGCGGTGATTCGTAAATCCGCGCGTCAGCTAGCTCGACAGACTGTCAAGGCGCAGATGAAAAGTTTCAAGGGCTTTGGGGTTATGGCGGACTGGGAGAACCACTGGAAAACAATGGACAAATCGTTCGAGATGCGCCAATTAGGAATTTTCCGAGAGATGGTGGATCATGGCCTCATCTATCGCAAGTTCAAGCCTGTCTACTGGTCCCCTTCAACTAGTACCGCCTTGGCCGAGGCGGAGCTGGAATACCAGGAGGACCATGTCTCTACTGCAGCTCTGGTGAAATTTCCACTCGTCAATCTGTCACCACGCCTTTCTGCAATTCAAGGACTTCATTCGAAGAGCGTCAATGCTGTGATCTGGACTACGACTCCCTGGACTCTGCCTGCCAACGCGGCCATTGCCGTTCACCCGGAGATGGACTATGTCATCGTGCACTCAGAAAAGCATGGCCATCTACTTGTCGCCCAATCCAGAGTCCAATATCTCCAAAATATGCTCAAAGAGGAGATTCAAGTTGTTGAATCGTCAATTCTGGGCTCTGATCTGGCTGACCTCATGACGTACCGGCATATCATCAAGGATGACAACTCCACTCCGCAGCCGATCATCAGCGCAGACTTTGTTACAGCCGATTCTGGCTCCGGTTTGGTCCACTGTGCACCCGGCCATGGTATGGATGACTACGAAGCCTGCCTGGCTCGAGGTATTCCAGTGTTTGCACCTGTCAACGACGAAGGTCGGTTCACAGATAAGGCGATGCCTCAGAACCCCGCATACTTGACTGGAAGATCTGTCCTAGGCGAGGGTAATAACCTTGTTCTGGAATACATCCAGTCTCACGGTTGTCTTCTCGCTCAACACAAGTATGAGCACAAGTATCCCTATGACTGGCGATCCAAGCAGCCGATCATTATCCGTGCGACCGAACAATGGTTTGCCGATGTAGCTGATATTCGCGGTAGCGCTCTCCAGGCCCTGGAGGATGTCCACTTTGTGCCCGAAGCTGGCAAGCACCGTCTGAACAACTTTGTGAAGAACCGCAGTGAGTGGTGTATCTCTCGCCAGCGAGCATGGGGTGTTCCCATTCCTGCTATCTATCATCGGTCCAGTGGTGAAGCGGTCTTGACCAAGGAGAGTGTGTCTCATATCATGCGGACTATTGAGGAGCGTGGCATTGATGCCTGGTGGACTGATGATGCGGATGACAGTGCATGGATTCATCCCAGTTTGCGGGATGCTCCTGCCGGTTATCGACGCGGCACGGACACCATGGATGTCTGGTTCGACAGTGGTACCAGTTGGGCAGAGATTGATGGTCCTCTCGACGGCCGAAGTCATCCTGCCGACGTCTACTTGGAAGGATCCGATCAACATCGGGGATGGTTCCAGTCTGGGTTGCTCACATATGTCTCGCATCAAATTGCGTCGAATCAGCCGGGAGCTCCTCGGGCGCCCTTCAAGAACCTGATCACTCATGGATTTACGCTCGATGAGCATGGACGGAAGATGAGTAAGTCCATTGGTAATACGATTGCTCCTCAGACCATCATGGACGGCACTCTTCTACCGCCGTTGAAGCCCCGCAAGGGCAAGGGCAAGAAACAGGCCGAGACTGCAGGGCCGAGCTACGATGCATTGGGCCCCGACGCTCTTCGTCTGTGGGCTGCCAGCAGCGACTATACCCGCGACGTGGTGATCGGAAAGCAAGTGCTTCAGACGGTCCATACTAGTCTGCACAAATTCCGGGTCACCTTTAAGCTCCTGCTGGGCGCCCTCGGCGACTTCCGGCCTGAATCGGTGGTGCCGTACGAGCAACTACAGATTGTCGATCGCATCGCACTGAAACATCTTTCGGATATGATTGCGACGACGCAAAAGGCGTGCGATAACTTTGAATTCTACAAGGCGGTGGCCACCATGAACCGGTGGGCCAATCTCGAGTTCTCGGCCTTTTACATGGAGGCCATCAAGGACCGCCTGTACACTCTGGGCGAGGATAGCACGAGCCGACGTGCGGCGCAAACCACCTTGTACCATATCTACCATTACCTCCAGGAGGCCCTCGGCCCTATCACGCCGCTCTTGGTTGAGGAGACCTGGGAGCACACACCGGCCGCGATCCGTTCTCACAGCGAGCACCCCCTGCGGCGCCTCGCTGCCCGCCCCGCCGATGAATGGCACGACCCTACCCTGGACGCGCAGTACCAGGAGATTGTCGCTGTTCACTCGGTGATCAAGAACCTCCAGGAACAGGCTCGCAGTAAAAAGCAACTGGGGTCTTCTCTGCAATCGTTCGTGCACGTGGTGCTCCCTGACAGCTCGCGCACTGTCTTCGCGCCCTACTTGGCTCAGTTGCCCGATCTTTTTGTCGTCTCCTCCGTGACCCTGGCCGACCCTGACGAGGCTCTTCCCGCCGCGATCTCCCCAGCGGAATGGCATTACGAAGATGCCTGTGAGTTGCCCGATGGACGGACGGGACGCGTGCACGTGTATGCGCCTCGGGCTGCCAAGTGTCCGCGGTGCTGGCGGTACGCCATCCCGGAGGCTGCGGTGGAGGCGGAGGAGAAGTCCATCTGCGATCGGTGTGAGACGGTGGTCAGCGAACTGGAGGCTGTGGCGGAGACGGACACGCCCTCCGCCGTGTAGACTTGGTTCAGTCAAGCTGGGGAAACCCTCACAACGGCTTCCGGAGTCACGATGGAGAGCGGCTGGGACACTCCATCATGATGATGATGATGACACTCCACCTGGGTCATTCTTGACAGATCATTGCTTTGGATTTAGGTCAATCGCCAAACAGGTGACGGGTTCGACCCATTTTTTCTTTTTTGTTCTTTTCTTCCTTTTTGTATTATAGACTCATTTGCCCCGGCTACCTAGGATGGGTCTTTGACCTCTCGACGCGTGGCTATGAAACGATAGAATGTAATTATAGTGGTAGTAGAACGCCTCGGCGCTCTCTCTCTCTCTCTCTCTCTCTCTCTCTCTCTCTCTCTCTCTCTCTCTATTCCCCTCTTTTCTATTGATCGAGTTGTGCCTTTGAACTTGGTTGCTGGATGGAATCACTTTGCATGGCGCCCGTGGAGACCCGAATGTGACCCGTCTCTCTACGTTTTGAAAATAGGAGGCTGATATCATTCTTGTGTTTTGTGCTTGTCTCTGTGGTTTCAGTAGTCTGCTTTTGCTTGCTGCCTGGGGAACCCTGTCGATGACCCTGTCGATCATAGTGTGTACTCACTACTCAGTACTGTGTAGATATAGTAGATCGATAATATGATGACTTCCATTGATTCTCGGATCTTCTTACCTGGACACAGCATCCATCCATCTATTATCACTATACAGTCGATAGTATCTACTATCTATTGTATAGGTAACCGGGACCAGTCTCATGCCATAATAATATCGCAGTTCCACTACGTTATGCGTATCCCCACTTCTGCATGATGAAGTAGTTGAACCACTCCTCTTGAAGCTGGAGGTTCCGCCCAGGACGCTCATCAAGGTGTCGATCATGCCCTGATGTTCCGTCCGATCGGCTTGCTGACCCTGTCTTGAGATGATTACTACAGTACTACTACATCAGTTATCCAGGATACCCACTGGAGAACTGATCCCCGCCTCTTTTCCGTCTTCTTCCCATTCCACATATCAGTCTGCGACTCTGTGTCACACCACCGGAGCTCAGCTGCAGGCGCTGTGCCACTCGGGCATCCAGTCATGATTCTTCTCCGCAAGTACATACGTACCCTAATGTACATAGTTACAGCGCGGTAGTACCCTACCTTCCAAGTATATTGACCAGAGTGACTGTCGTTGATGCTGGTCTCACCCAGTGTCTGTCTCCCGGCAGGTGTTTTCCTGTTCTGGGGCTGTGGCGGGATGACGACAGTAGTAGTGTGTCATTCATACCTTTCCGCCCAGTCGAGAGCTTTTCCCCAACTCCAGAGCTGGGCGCTCTCCTCCCACTGCGCATCTTGAAGCTCTCATTCGTCCTGCTTCGAACCCGTCCTTGGTCTGATAGATTAATTCCATGATGCGGATGAATGGACAGAGTCACTCTCGTGAGTAGTGATTCGACGAACACTTGCACTCTTGAGCCACTCCAGACACCAAAAAGGAAACACAAAATTCGTTGTATGATTTTTCGAGTAGTGACACTGAGTACCTAGTTAGTAGTTAGTAGTCACTACTAGTTACTAGTTAGTCAGTAGTAGTAACTTACTACAGTAGTACTACAGTAGTAGTGTTGTAATTTCCGTTGCTTACCTCGTCGTGCCCCGTCTGACCGATGCAGTCATGCAGTGGTCTCTGGCTTCAGTACGCGACCAACAATCCGGATTTCGGACCAACTCTCGTCTATCCCTTTCCCCATGCCTCCTCCCCTGCGACACCAGTCCATCCCGTCGGCTAGACTCGTTCACGGTCGGGTCATCTTTGGGGACAACTTCGCCTCAGGTCACCTGCCCAGCACCCGTTGGGAGAGTGGTTCGACCGACTTCTGACTTGTCCCTCCTCATCACGTCACCCACACCTCTCGACTCACTAGGCGGTCTTCTACTTCTTCGTCTTCCTCCTCTTCTGTGACTTGATCTTCCCTTCTCCCACCCTCTTGATTCCTCCTCTCTTCATTGTTCCCTTGCTCAATCCCTACAATGTTTGTTCCAGACAACATGGACGCCTTCCTCCAGGCGACGGCGGCCGCGCTGCCACTGACCACTCCAACCTCGGTGGCGCCCATCCCCACCGTCATCCCCAATGTCCCCATCTATCAGCATCACCATGATACGGGTAAGCGGACGCTGTGGTAAGCATCATCTCCTCCGTCCTCCGCGTCTACTGCATGGTCGAAGCCGACCAGGCAGTGGGGGAGCTCGAAACTTCTGTGCTCGACAGGCATCCTGCCTGTCGAGCTTGGATCCTTTGGTTACGAGCCCCATGACCTCTGTCGATCTGAGCTCGAGCCTCTCGTGCTAACTCTCTTGGCTCGTGCTCTCCAGGGTGGTGGCTGTCTTGATGGGTATCTCTTCCTTGGTCTTCTTCACTTTGGCCGCCCGTGCTCCTCTGGTAAGCTCTTTCTCTGGTGGACCCCCCGTTGCAACGCCTAGACCCCCTCCGCCCAGGCCCACTTGCGGTACCTGCTAGTACGGGCAATGCCCGCTCAGCGGGTACTGCACTGGTTGTACTTTCAAGTCTCTTCTCTCCCTCCGAGCCTAGACTCGATCTCCTGATCCCCGCCTCTCTCTCTCTTTATCGAGACGTTTCTATTCTGTTTCTTTTTTGTTTATCTTCAGCCTCATCATTTTCGAGGCCTCTCCGAGGCCCTCGAAGCTTAAGCTGGAGCCTGAGCTTCCAGCTTCAGCTTTGCGGTGTCATTTCACAAAATTGGCATCCGCCGAATATTCTCTGTCAATCCGAGACCCCCATAACAACTGAAACTTGCATATGACAATGATTGACTCTTTCTCGTTGCGCCCCAGGCTAAGCGTGTCTTCCACACCACCGCTTCCCTCGTCACCACTCTCTCCTTCATCACCTATCTCGCTCTCGCCTTTGGCCAAGGTATCGCCTACAAACATGCCACTGTGGTCAACCACCACAAGCATGTTCCCAACACCTCCGAGGATCTTTACCGCCAAGTCCTCTGGCTGCGATACCTGAACTGGGCCATCTCCACCCCGCTCATCTTGATCAACCTGGCCCTCGTCTCCGGTTTGCCCGGTGCCAACCTGATCCCCGCCATCGTGGCCAACTTTGCCATGCTGGGCTCCGGTCTCTTGGGTACCTTTGCCGGTAACACCCCGCAACGCTGGGTCTGGTTGACTGTCAGCTGCCTGAGCTACTTGACCATGCTGCACCACGGCGCCTTTTATGCCCAGCGCGCCGCTGCCAACAAGGATGTCAAGGTCCGCCGATTCTTTGGTGCTTTGTCGGGCACTGCCTTTGTTGCCCTTGCCTTGTTCCCTATGTAAGTTGGCCTCGACTCACACCACCTCTCAATCCTGTGGCCCTCACTCTCCCCGTCCCCCTCCCCCCCGGGAAATTGCATACAAGATGAATGTACTGACCCTGGTCCTTCGACTACAGTGGCCTCGCAGCTGGCTCCCTTGCCACCAAGATCAGCGTCGATGCCGAGACCATCATCTACGCCGTCCAGGACATCTTCTCCCAGGGTATTTTGGGCTACTGGCTCGTTCTGGTGCAGGATAGTGCCCAAACCAGGTAATGGAAATTGCCCTCCCATCTATCCTCCTGTGAGATTCACTCGCTCTAACACTCCGATCAGCTCCCTTGCCGTCGAGGGCTTCTGGACCTCCGGCTTTGCCAGCGAGGGCTCCATCCGCATCACCGACGAGGACGGTGCGTAAGGAAAAAGCCGAGGGTGGAAAGCAAAGAGTCAAGTCTACTATCCACCGACTCCTCGAGGCTTTGCCCATTTGCGCTGGTACTCTGCTTTTCCAGCATCCGTGCTCGCCATCGCCCAGTCAACTACTTGTCGTCTTGTATTTTGTGAACGGACGCAACATGACACTAATTTGACAACCTCCCTTTTTCGGTATCCCTACCCAGTTCAAGCAAAGACAGGAATGATCAGCATCCCTCTCTGTCTGTCTTTCTTTTTTTTTTCCCGCTCGGCTGCGTTTCTCTAATCATCGACCACCACTACCTCTACCACTACTTTCCACAGTGTGCAAACCCGGCCGATCAAGCGATGTAACATCGTGCTCTGTGTGTCTGATGGGTCAATGTGCGTCTTTCTTTCTCGCCACGATTAGAATCGCGGCTGAGTCTTGTGAAACTTTTCTGATACTTCCGTTTCCATGAATAATGCCCCTCTTGGCAAGCGAAGCTTGATGGTTGTCTTGTTTTATCGATTCACTTTCCTTATTATTGACACTCTTATGAACTTATCGATGCAATGAATGACTTTACTAA
Source organism: Penicillium ucsense (assembly GCA_014839625.1). Taxonomy (NCBI): domain Eukaryota; kingdom Fungi; phylum Ascomycota; class Eurotiomycetes; order Eurotiales; family Aspergillaceae; genus Penicillium; species Penicillium ucsense. The sequence goes on along the minus strand of WIWV01000049.1, from coordinate 154,891 downwards.
CGGATCGTATTGAACGCAATTCCGCATCAAGTCCGGGGATGAAGCATGGATCTTTAGATCATTAATTGTAAGTTTAATCTCCTCTCAATAATCGTACAGATACCTAGTCTGGTCCGTAACTTCACAAACCACCCAACACGTGGACAAAGCAATCTCCCAACATCAACACCAAACACACGAACATCAGTCGTACCGATCCGATTCTCCCAAGACCGCTCCCACCCACAATTGCCCTAAAAGAAATCATAAAGTGCGCGACTTCCCACCCCCCGAAGTACCTTTGCCTCGCGCTCATCGACGCTACCAACCCTCGTCCGAGCCGAAACATTCACAACCTTCAAATCTCTCATCGCATCAACAGGCACCATCGGAACCACAACCGGCCCCGCTTCGTTCTCACTCGGTCTATGAACAGTCACATCCTTCATGGGAGCAGGTACCCAGAATCCCGCATCGATACATCCGCGCTTGAAGCGGATTCTTTCCAAGCACAAGGGATCGAACCACAGCAGGAAGGGGTCTACGTCGACGACGAAGCCGGATAAAGTGAGTTGTTTGAGACGGAGCTGACGGAGCGTGGGGCCCCGGGTGCGAGCGAGCACCTTGGCCTTTTCCATGCAGTACTTGTCGAGGTATTCGCCGTGGCCGATGTCTTTGTGGAGTTGGCCGTCCTGGAGATGGCCGCTTGTGTTGTTGAGGAGAGAGGTTAGTATGGGCGACACACGTGTGGGGGGGGGATGAATGGATGTTCCGCGTCATTGGGGATTTCACTTACTAGTACACACAATTCTCGCCGTCTGTTGGGGCCAGGGTCCAATGCTCGTCGATTTGCTTCCAGTGTGAGGCAAAGTACGGATGAATGATCTCGGGCTCGAGGGCCATTTCGAGAGTGAGTTCATCGAGATCGGCCATGAGCCAGACAGCCTGCCAGATGATGGATTGGTACGAGTGCAGCATTCCCGTCAACTGCAGAGAGCGCAGTCCACGAAACTGCTGCAGCGGTCTCAGCTCTTCGATTCCTAGGACGTTATCTTCTTCATCCGTCCCCTCGGGGACAGAGCTTCCAAGGTCGAGACCCAGAGAAGTCTTGCTCCGTGGAAGATTCTCCCAGGACGAGCCGCCGGGGAACTCCGTCCACGGCTGCTCAGGAATAGCAAAGTGGTCTACACTCTCCAATGCCTGCTGTGAAGACGAAGACGAAGGCGAAGGGACAAGGGACGGCGACGTTTCCTCAGACCGGAATGTCGTGCTGGCGGGAGATACCTCAACATATTTGGCCGGCGAGCTGTGTCCTGAGCGACGACCCGAGGACGAGACGGGCGATAGCCGCCAGGATGTCAACGCACTGATGGACGAAGCCATCATCTTACGAGGGGACGGGGATCGAACACGACGCTCAAGCGCTTTGAACCGGGCAAGACCTGACGCTAGGACAGACGGCCCATGAGGTGGGGGGTCCATTTTCCCAATGTCAGACATGCTGAGACGTCGGGGTGTGGGCTGGCGAGTCGGAAATGGTTGGTCACCATGGGTGTTGGCTGGGGCACTTTGGGGGGAATCGATTTCTGGAGGAGGATGATCAGGTCGGTAGGTGCATTATATGATGATGAATGATTGCTCGGAGGTGGGACAGATGTCGACTGTGAGAACTTCGTCAAAGTGTGTCTCTTACCAGTCGCTAGATCATCCAGCTTCTTCAGCTGCTCGTCGTGGCGGTGGACGTCTTGCCAGAATTCACGTCCTAACAGAGTACCTGCCCAAACATCCAGATACCGGTCCATCAAGGTCAAGCAAGCTAGTGGTCAAGCTCAAGCGGACGGGGAATGCGGAATTAGATTTGTCGTTTGATGGAAGGGGATTAAAGTAACAAACAAACTCAAAGTCAATCAACCTTGAGTCTTTGGAGAAAGCGAGATGGAAGGTGTTGGGAAAGCGAAGCAGGGAACAACACGGTTCGACTGGTGAGTGATATTGCACAAATGTTTGACGCGTCCCCATGTGATCGTGGTGTTTCCTATCTAGGTAGGGCCTGATGACTTTCCGCTGATAAGGTAGATGAGTGTGTCTCCATACTCAAAATCAAGTAGTAGACTGGAGGTGACGGCCTCAATGAGAGAATTTGATCCAGGGTGAGGACAACACAACGCCAGGACGCTAGTTATGGGTACATCAAAGGTCTTTGAGGGCTTGACTATGCCCTAAGATCATGTATTGATTGCCGTACTGCCTTGGATTGTCAATGCATGACTATGTAATATGTACAAAGCCAGTACTAAAACCTCGGGTGGGGCATCAACAGAAAACCCTAAGAAGACTGTAACTTTCGGGACTGGTAGTTAAGCAGGCAAACCCTCAGGCACAAGTCGACGAGAATCATGCATCCAGTATCTTAGCCTCAACTGGACATGATACTCCCGTGCATCATGGACAAATTCAAAAACTCATGATTCACATCGTCACCTTTTATGTCCCTCCAGTCATGAAAACAGACAATTTTTCCCCTTTGATTCCTCGATAAACAGCTTGCGAGATACTTCTACCCACGTCGATCTTCAACAAGACTTGAGCCCATTGATGGAATGTTTCAGATGGAGCATCTGATAAAGAATGTCGAGTATGGAAGCTTCCATTCAGCCGTACCCATGTCCATCGAAACACCCGCTCCCGTCATAACATGAGTGCCCGTGCATGCCTCAAGATTCCCAGTAAGGGTAAATGTACTATCTGCACGAATACCTTACCTAGGTATGGAGGCATCTCGCCTCTGCTTGGACAAGCCTAGATCTGTGTATTGTATGAGCATGGTCTCGAACTCCAGCCGGGTCCAGTTTCGCCCTGTTGCACGTGAGCTTACTACCTACCGTAGTACCTAGTACTACCTAGTCCTAGTATATATTTGTACTGACAGGAATTCCATCATCAAAGGCAATCCACGTACCCACCTGCTGGGCACTTCCAATGGTTCTATCATCATAGAAAAATTCAATTCACCCGAGGATACTTCAATTCCATCTTTACCTGGGCTTTCGTTGTTAACGCTAAGATATAGGCTCGAAAAGATCAGACGCTACATAACTTGCTTATCTCAGAGCCGAAGGTCTGAATGTCTTCATATATTGACCTCAGAGATGGATCATGTACCTAGCAGGCCACATGCTGAGGCATAGATCCAGTACAATGTACGTGGGTAGGTCAGAGCAATTGTAAGCAGCAGCGTGGGCTACTTCATCGGCTTGGGTTCTGATCCCCAGCTCTGTGCAGTGTGGACGCCTTTCATCCTGCGAGGTAGTGGACGTGCTTCATTGACACATATACTGCGAACATGGATGGAATAGAGCAGGGACCCCGTCTGGAATTGCACTGAAGGTTGGCTTGGTTTGAGGCATACGTACCTTACTGTACGTTTGTTTTACTGCCTGCAGCGACTGCTATCGATCATATCCAAACAGCTTGCTCGTCCACTACGGTTCATGTCATGATGGATCACGGGGGTAAAAGGGCTAATTTTGCGATTTTGGAGATGGACCTTGTATCCCATGCTAGATACATTTCATGGACAGCCAATGTCCAAGAATTGACTGGTCTGAATGGCATTTCTGCCAATCCATTTGATAAAACTTGTTTTGGGCATGACGTGAGCGGTCGTGGTGAGGCGAAGTAAGTGATATTTGTGACTCGGAACTTTAAATCATGCTAGCATTATTTTGGATAATCTAGTACTTCTTGCCCTGGCGGAGGACATCACCAAACTCCTCAAGAGGGCTGCGGATGAGCTTAGTCTCCTTCCAGAGGTTGGGGGTGAGGAAGCCGTAGGTGTTGACGACAGCGACGAAGGTGGCCTTGAGGGTGTTCTCGAGGGTCTTGGTGGAGCCGGAAGAGGAGGTGTAGGCGTCCTGGACACCGGCAAGCTGGAGGAGACGCTTGACAGCGGGGGAGGCAACGAGACCGGTACCACGGGGAGCGGGAATGAGCTATGTGAATGTTAGTTTTTTGTTTCTATTTTTTCAAGACTTTTTCCCTTGATAATGCATTCAATGGACGCGATATTCGATATCGACCATGCAATGTATGCACTGTCGATGGTCGAATTGCGTGGAAAGATTGGGAGATACGTACACGAACAGCGACGGAACCACACTTGCCGGACTGCTTGACGGGCAGAGAGTGAGGCTCACCGAGGTTGGTACCCCAGTAACCGCGACGAACGGGGAGGACAGCCAGCTTGGCAATGGTGATGGCGGCACGGATGGCAGTGGCGACTTCCTTGGAGGTCTTGATGCCGAGACCGATGTGACCCTCACCGTCACCGATGAGAACGATGGCCTTGAAGCGGGTACGCTGACCGGCACGGGTCTGCTTCTGGACGGGCTTGATCTGTAGGAGTGGGAAACAAAGCGCGAATTAGTGATTCGGTCCTCCAATTCCAATTCGCGATGACCACCCTCATTGCGCGAAACTTTGGAACTCCAATTCCAGTTTTTCAACGTCGCGCGATATTGAAATTCCTCCTCTTCCATACCAATTGACGATGCGGTTGCCTCTCAATTGGCCTTCATTGGATAGCCCTGGCGATTCCTCCGTTTGCGCAATATTCATGGCCATGGCGCTGGAAATAGAAAAGAACTTCGTGTCGTACCTTCATGACCTCATCCTTGAGCTTGGGGAGGAAGAAGTCCACGATCTGGTACTCCTTGACGGGCAGAGAGTGCAGGTAGATCTGCTCCATGCTGGTGATCTTGCCGGCCTTGACGAGACGGCCCAGCTTGGTGACGGGCTGCCACTCCTTCTCCTCCTGCTTGCCGCCACGACGGCCACGACCACGGCGACCGCGACCGCGGTCACCACCACGGTCACCGCGAGAACCGAAACCTCCACGTCCACGGGGAGCAGCGTCAGCCATTTTGTGTATATGTGCGACAGGTGAGGTTGTCGAAAAAGGGGGTCGTCGATGAGGGGGGCGCTCGTCGGAGATTCGAGCTGGACGGACTTGTTGGGCCGAAAATTCGGGTGTGCTAAGCGAGCAGCGGGTGCTGGGTGTGGGCTGCCCTAGAGCGAGCCCTGAGCCCTACTATCCGTTTTGGGGCAGCCCAGGGGAGGAGCAGCGGGGCACTCGAGTCTGCGAGTGGTCCGTGCCACTTCATGTCCGTGTCCACCTGAATCACCTGACTGATCGCAAGTCCATACCTATGGTACCCAGGTAAAGGTACCTAGTAAGGTAGGACTAGGACCACTTCCGTTTCTAGGGGCGCAAAGTCAGCTGACCGATTTGTGAATCCTGTTCCTGTCAGAGACTCTCGAGGTTGGTCTGAGCTGGTCTGCTGACACTCGAGTGTTTACTGTTGAGGACTTGGCGGCCGGATAGTTACCTCCCTTTCAACCATGTCGATCAACAGCCCCAGGAAGAAATATAATATGGCCAGCATTCCTTTGCGCATAGGGGTAAATGTAGGTATCGTCGCGACACACCCTCTTCTGGTCCAGCTCCTCTGTCCAACGCCTATCCATATTGATCTCTGCGAGTGCAAAGTGAGTCGCTCTCAAGGTCGTTGTTTCGTCTTGTATTATTTAATATACTATTACTACTATCGTAGTTAATTATCTGTCCCTTCTTCCTCGTTCTGTACAGGAATATCTCCCGATTTAGGCCTGGTGTTCAAGTAAGTAAGCGATGTACTATTATTTCTCAAAGCGGGCATGACAACATCCACGAAGCCTGCCCGTTTGACAAGGTTCACGCATCAAAATAGCCCACAAAGGGTCCAGAACCTTCAAGTCCAATAATTGAATCCTTTTTGGGCCGTTGCCGCCCCAGGCGGGTGCGTTTCCATGCCGAGCGAACCCCCATCCCGAACCAACTCTGGTCTCCGCAATTTAAAGATGGAGATCGGATCCCCTTAGTCTGACTAGTGGTAGCTCGACAAGTACCCGACGCTCTCTCTCCCTCTGACGTATTTTCTCCTCCCCGTCCAGAAAACAACTTTCACCCATCATTGTCGAAGCGCGGTATCCACCTTCGTCTTGTACTCCGGTCTTCATCTGAAATCTATCACTGCACCGTACACCTACGATGTTGCGCTGGTGAGCCAACCCGTTCTCCTCTACTAGGGGCTTTCTTGCCCACGGGAAAACCAAACAAACTCACTCTTTCCGATGCAAGGTATCAGAGCAAGTTGGCCAAGAGGCCCATTATCACTGCCAGCATCACCAGTGCTGTACGTATCTTTGCCTGACTTTACCTCGTCTCCATCATGCAAATGGACGCGCCCGAGCTCATGAATGTCTCCGATAGGTGCTCTTCGGCAGTGGAGATGTCCTAGCTCAGCAACTCGTGGATAAGAGGGGCCTGGAGAAACACAACTTTGCACGCACCGGGCGCATGGCTCTCTATGGCGGCGGTATGATTGCTCCTTCCTCAACTTGCATCCCCCAGGAGATCACGATACTGATATCCTGGTCTCCGCTGCAGCTGTCTTCGGTCCTGTCGCAACCAAGTGGTTTGGCATTCTCCAGCGCCATGTTGTCCTGGGAGGCACCGCGACCACCACGATCGCTCGCGTCGCTGCTGATCAGATAGTCTTCGCACCGGTTCAGTTGTCCTTCTTTCTGTCGTCGATGGCTATCATGGAGGGCGTTGACCCGGTTGAGAAATGGAAGAAGGCCTTTGGACCCGCGTACAAGGCCAACTTGATGGTCTGGCCCTTTGTGCAGGGTATCAACTTTGCATTTGTGCCCCTGGAGCTCCGAGTTCTGGTCGTCAATGTGGTCAGCTTAGGTGAGATCCAATTTCTTTTCGCACACAGTCAATTTGCTTGGAAGATGACGTGCTAACTTGTTGGGTAGGCTGGAATTGTTTCTTGAGTCTGATGAACAGCGGTGAGAAATGAACATTCACAGAGCGACAACCATTTCCCAACATGTATTCCATATATTTGGCATGAGCGATTGTTCCATATTACTATTGAGTTTTGGCGATACCACTGGCATCTACGATAGAGAAATTGCACGGTCGTTTCCTTAGGTTCCCTTTGCGGTCGCATTGATGTTCGGGATCTCCAGTGCTATATATGTTTTGCTTTTGTACTGGAACTTACCTCAAGTCTGGCGAATCACCCACATTGATTACACCAACCTTTGATCAACCTTCGAATTTGCTAGCCCAGATTTTAGACAGGATCCTTGATCTCACTTGTGTCTCTTTCAGAGCCCTTATTTGCTTCAGAGAAGTCCATCACACTCAAGTTCGTGAAAACTCACTCTCAGATACCTAATTCTTAGGGCTGGTTCGGCCCGACCGAAACAGGCAAGGCAGTATTTTTTTTTTGCCATTGCCGCATCTCGAACTTCAAAACGTCTTGCACCGGGCGGTCTTTCTCTATCTGTGACATCCTCAATTTGACTGTTTGTCACGCCTGCCTGGAGCAGATCATATCAAAAGCTCCTCCTTAACTCTTGATTGTTGATTGATTGATCACCCCCACCTCACCTCTCCTCCACTCGTCTGCTCCGCCCGACTGCTGCGTCTTCCGCACTCGAAAATCTTCCCCTCCGCCGCCTTTGCTTTCAACGCTCCCGCCTCCCTTTCACTCTTTCCGCCTTCTACAATCTCCGCCAATCCACATTTCCAACCCAAGATGGCGGCTGTCGCAGAGAACGGTCACGCTGTGACTGACGAGAACCCCGCGACCAAGGTCGATACCACATCCGATGGAGCGGCCACCATTTTCCACGACCCCGAGAACTTCAAAGTGAAGCATCCGCTGATGCACGAGTGGACTCTCTGGTTCACCAAGCCCCCCTCAGGAAAGGTTCGTACCCATCGCTCGTATGCACCGATCGAAACCTGTGCTAATCCGTGACGACTTAGGGCGACAACTGGAATGACCTGTTGAAGGAGGTCGTTACATTCAGCTCCGTCGAAGAATTCTGGGGCATCTACGTATGTGCATCTGGACCGGTCCTTTGTCAAAGACCATGCCACGATTGAGTTTCTTCAAGATTTGCCACCGTTGCGTACTAACACCGACATCGACATCTTAGAATAACATCACACCTACCTCCGAGCTGGGCCTCAAGGCCGACTACCACCTCTTCAAGAAGGGCGTTCGTCCCGAGTGGGAGGACCCTCAAAACAAGCACGGCGGCAAGTGGTCATACCTATTCAAGGACAAGCGATCTGTTCCTATCGACGACCTCTGGCTGCACGCCCAGCTGGCCGCCATTGGTGAGACTCTCGAGGCCGATGGCGACAACGAGGTCATGGGTGTTGTTGTGAATGTGCGCAAGGGTTTCTACCGCGTCGGTCTCTGGACTCGCACTGTGGGCAAGAGCATCCCCGGTGACAAGGCCACTCGCACACCTGCGCAGGGTAAGGAGATCCTCGAGGCCATCGGTCGGCGGTTCAAGGACGTTCTGCGCCTGAAGGAAGCCGATGTTGTCGAGTTCTCCGGTCACACCGATAGCGCGCACAGCGGCAGCACCCGTGCCAAGGCCAAGTATACCGTCTAAGCCTCGTGGTATTGAGCTGCGAATGGCTGCATGGTGTTTCTTTCTTCGATTTGTTTTTTGAAGATTTGCTTTCCCTTTGTCGATACCCAGAACGGGCCCGGGAAAAGCGACGGAGATTGTGCTTGAAGATTCGTGCCTGGAGATGGAGATGAGGAGTCTTGAGGAATCTTTGAGGTAAAGATGGACCGATGGTGATGATGAGAAGAGGCGCATCGGGGATTGGAAAGGATCATTCAGAAGGGTGAACAGTCTGCGTTCTCCAAGGCAACTCCCCGAAGTAAAGATTGAATCATCTTGAGTCCCTCAAAGTGTGCTGCAAACCTCTTCTGGCTCCCGTTCTTTACAGTCATGCCCTTTTTTTTGCCTTGCGACATGTATCCTACATTACTGAACGCATTTTATGAGACCCACGTCGCGGCTGCACTCTTACCTTCCTGGTGAATCCGAGTCCTATCACAAGCGTACATCCATAACATTTCCATGGGGAAAGTTCGCGTGTCCTGCGGCAGATCCCACGATTGAGCTACGGTAATGAAAGCCAAACGGAAATCTCCATTACTACCTGATTCTATGCTAGACATGTCTTCCCATTCATGCGGGGTTTATGGAAGAGTATTGGAAGGTCCCTATCTGGGCAGAGCGAGTTCTGCTCTCCAAAAGCCTAGTCCATGCGGTTTTCGTTCGTTCGACCCCCGGTTTCTGACTCGGGAAACCTCAAGCCTGTGGCGGATTTTGTCACACGTCTTCCAAAGTCTCACGTATAGCAAGAACGCAGTCAGAAAGCGTCATCTGCGGGCGCCGAGGAAGTAAATGAGACATTTCATTTCTCCCTTTGCCAAAGGCTCATCTGACTTTCCTGAGCGGCAAAGCCAACGATGGACCTACCAGCGGCTTACCATGATGAAGGCACTCTCTCCACTTTCTTCTCAGACGGGTTGAATACGTTCGTGATTGATTGTCCTTGCCATTCGAGTGTGGACTGCACAGGCTCAGATCGAGCAGAGGACAGGGAGAAGCCAGATTTCGAATCTCAGTCATCCAGCTGCATCTTCTCAGCTCTCAGCCCTGGCTCAGATGAAGACCCATTTGGGGCCATGACTGCCAATCTCACGGTGACACAGAAGCGACTTGGTGTTACACCTTCGAACAATCACGCCATGCGCTCAGGGCGAATGCCGGCTTCGCGCCCTCCTCTAGTGAACTGTGATGATCGGGCACCCTGCTCTCATCGGCCAAAGTGGTCAGCAATGTAACTGTGGTGTTTTGAGATGAGGTTCGCCCACTTCTTAGCTGCTAGTCCCCGAGCTGATACTTGACCGGGAGATTTCTCTGGGAAAATGAGCTTGCGCTTCGGCCCAGATACATGAGAACTCTGCGGGTTTTCGTTACTGAGCCCATTTGCTGGCATGAAGTTGGATAAACAAGAATGATCAGCTAACATTGCAGCAACTTACAGGACATATTCGCCCCGTTTGCTTATCTGGCCAGAAGAATCACGCAGTCCACTTTCCAGCTCCGTTTGACAGATCTGAAGCATCATGTACCAATGGATTCTGGGACACATCACTTGGCCGCGTGGCATACTGGGCCTCATTCTCGTCAGTCTGCTCGCTCTATACTGGTTTACCCGGGTGCCGAGCTCCATGCCACGAAATATTCCCACAGTCCCGATCTACATCTCCCTGCTCGGTCTCTGGAGCGACATGGGACAAGACGATATCTACGACCGCTGGCTACGTGAACCACTTGAACGATACGGCGCAGTGAAGATATGGTTTGCTGGGCGATGGAACGTTCTTGCCACCCGACCTTCATTCTTGGTGGACATGTTCCGACACGAGGACGTCTATGCCAAGGCGGGCAGTCAGAAGAAGATACCGTGGAGTGTGATTGCGTCGTTGGTGGGAGACAATATCATCAACAGTCACGGGGAGACCTGGCGATTGTATACCTCGATTATGAAGCCAGGCTTGCAAAGACGAATCACTGACTCAAGGCCTCTATTGGAAAAGTCAAGAAAATTCGTGGATATAATCTTGGAGGAGCAGCAAATCTTGGGGCCTGATCGAGGCGTGCTCGTGAATCCTATCATTCAACGATGGGCGATTAGTTGTATGGGGATTCACTTTATGGACGTTGATCTTGAGGTAAGATGTCTGCACTTTGTTCTTCGAGTCTGATCCTTTGCAACTCTGCGTGTCTCCCGCCTGCCCATTGATCAAATGACATACTGTGTGACAGGCCATCGAGAGACCAGGTCAACGCCTGGAAGTACTTCAGACTATCATCAAGATGACGCTGTTCCACCCCCTCTTCTTCAACTTTCCACAACTTGACCGGTACCCATACATCTTTCGCCAACGCAAGGTTGCTTTTGGAATTATGCAAGAATTCGGTGATCTTCTCTGCGAGACGGTCAAGCAAAGACCCTCACATGACGAAACCGCCGACGGCGACCAAGTCGTCGATTACCTCGACCGCGCTCTCAAAGAAGGCCGAATCACAGAAGAGCAATATCGGGCCAATCTCAAAGTAACATTTCTTACCGCTCATGAAAATACCCAACAACTTCTCAATTCTACCTTCTGGGTCCTCGGTCAAAACCAAGATATACAGCAAAGACTTCGCGCGGAGATTCTTGCAACGGGTGAAGAAGACCCTTCGACAGAATTAGTCCATTCTCTTCCGTATCTCTTCGCCGTCATCCTTGAATTACTCCGTCTCTACCCGCCGGTCTCTCAATTAATCAATCGCGTGACAACTTCCGTGGCCGTGCTAGGCGGTAAAGTGGCTATACCAAATCGTACCTGGGTTGGATGGAATGCATTTGGCGTCCACACTGACCTCAGTGTATGGGGCTCCGACGCCAGAGAATTCAATCCCGACCGATGGGGCAAGGACGTGAAGAGTATTCAGAATACGTTACGCAGCAAGACGACTCAGTGTCATTTTATTGCATTCAATGCGCATTCAAGAAAGTGTCTCGGGCAAGGCTTCGCGGTGCTTCAGATGAAGATTCTTCTCTTTGAGATGCTGAGGCGGATCGAGTGGACGGTCGATCCTCAGTATGAGTTTAAATTGACGTCGGTGAGTTGGTCGTCTAGTCTTGCCGTTGTGCTTTTGTCGTTTGTGAAAGGGAGGAATTTTTCAAAAAAAAATGAAAAAGAAAACGGTGGAGCTAATTGTACGTCCATCTCATACAGGGAGGAATCATGGCTCCTCTGGGACTTCGAGCGGTCATCAACGAACGGAGTAGATGATCGACCGTGCCTGATTGTGAATCAGAAACCAGAGTGGGAGGGGCCAACTCGCGCTCGCAGACTTCAGACTTCGAATACTTATTGAATGCAGACCAGACGTTGGTTATTTGGCCAGACGTATTTTGGAGATAAGCTAATTTATTTGCTTGTCCCTGGATGGTGTGCAAGAGATCATTAGGTGGAATAGCTTGGACCGCGCTGTGCTTAGTCGATCGAGTCCAGCTTGAGTTATGGCGAAATCACAATTGTCTTTTTTCAATTCGCTTCCCGAAATGCAGTGATGGCAAGAACTATGCCCGACAACAATCTTAGACCATCTTTCCTTTTCTGATCACTGCGAGCTTCCCGGATCTCAGGAATGATTCGCAAATCAAAGCTAGAAGCGCGATCAGTCTTGCCAAATCCAATATAATTCGACACGACGTAGCCATATGTACTAGGTAGGAATCAGACGCCCACTCCGAAGCAATGTCATAGTGTAATTAGCCATCTTCTCCTCGGAGGCGCGAGTTAACCTCGACCGCACAGGGGTAGTAGTTGAGATCTTGAAGCCGGCGCCATCTGGAAGCGCTTCTGCACAACCGGCCGACCTGAGCGGTCCTTGGCAGCGGGCTCGGGAGGAGTGCCATCGTCACTACATGGAGCAAAGTGCATGTTGATGACGGCGTTGTCGTAATGGGTGCATGAGCCATGAGGTGCGAGTGGAGGTTCTTCGAGGTGTTGCCCTTCTGGGCGACCGAGGGCTCAACAAGCGACATACATGGCGGTGCTGGGTTCACTACGCAGAATGATTCTGTTCCTCCGAGGTTCCAATCGGCCATGTTGAGCCCGCTCGCTCGGTCCCAGCTGATGGCCAGTGTGAATGGCTCAAGTCCGGCTTGTCTAAGTGGATGCCTGGATTACCTGGATGTGCACTTGGCGAGGGGGTGGGAGTGGTGGCATAATGTGATTCAATGTACGGGAAATGGAAGCTCGGTGGAAAGGTGACAACTTTTACTTTATCAGGGGCCAATCTGGCCGTTTGGAAGGTCGTCACAGGGCATTGGAAGGCAGGCAAATTGATGAAGAGAAGTGAAGGGGACGAAGACGATTGCCGTCCAACCGCGAGGATACTAACACTGCTACCCTAACTCTTAAGTGCTCTCTGATCCATCACATAATTACTCTCGCTGCTGGACTCGTGAAGTGGCAGTACAGAACCTGAACGCAAGTCGTCGCATAGAGGCACGTGGCCTTATATGACTAGCTCCTGTCATGCTTGAGGTGGTACTCGTTGGATGCGAGCTCAAGCTCTGGGGGGTGGTTATCCGACAGAGGAGATTCTTACTACTTCGTACCTTGGGATTTCAGTCGATCACTTCAGACAATGTGAACCCTGTCATCAAGATGACTTGAATTATGCCTCGTCCTACGACAGTCAGTTCTCATCATAATAACAAAGAGTTAAAGACATTGTATATAAATATTTTTTTTTATATTTACTGACTATTTATTTTGCCATTTACAACACCGGACGCTTCAATGTATTAGGGTTATTATTGTGTTGTATGGAGATGCTCGTCGGACAACATCCGTCGCCTGGTCTGCCGACCCACCACCGCGTGAATGCTCACTGGCCGACAATGTCGCAATATGATCGACTCAACGGAGCAGTCATGAAAATGAGTCAAGATGAGCGTACAGATGACATGGTCTTACCAATGCCTTTCGAACAAGGCACAGGCACTGGTGCTGTGAATGCAAGAAGCGGACACCACAGGATCGTAGTCCGCCGAACTCTGCGAGTTCGGCGGCCCTGTGCGTCTTCGGAAGGTTTCAAGGTGTGACCTTGTGAGTGTTTTTCAGTTCGAGAATCCCGTCTTTCGCCGAAGGGGACCTGATCTCGGTGTTGAGGGGATATCGAGGGGAGAAATGGAAGTTCCTGCACCTTGTCTGGCGTGAGTGCGTGACTCAGACCTCGAGTGTCCGACTAATCTTGAATGCCGACATCCGTCCAGTCGTCAGGTACCCGAGTGTGGACGTGATGCATGGCGCGAAATGATCAACGGTCAATTTATGCAAAGAAGAGCAAAGAAGACTCCAGTTGGCTTCATGAATACATGAAAACAATATGATCAGCGTCATTCTTGTCACGACATGCTGGACGCGAGGTTTCGAGAGTCAGCTCTGTCCGCATGATACAAAATCAGGTACCAACAGCTGATCGTCCTGCCAAGACTCACCCGCATACAACTTTAACCAAATCTTAAAATGCAAGGCCCCCTCCCCCCCCGATTTCGCTACTGTGATGCTTCGACATCGTAGAAGCGCAGAGGGCGATCGCCAACGATGACATACAGTAACTGTGTCTATGAGTCTTGGAATGCATCTGAACATCTCAAGGGAGTTGCGTTGGAGCACCGTCTTCCTCCACCCCGTTTTGAGTCCGTTGGAACTCCGCAGCCACGATCCAAGCCATGCGTGGGACACCAAGACGCCTACCTCGGTGGTATCTCGGCGCTTTGCTCCTTCAAGATAGTGCCGCGCCATCACGCTCGAGCTCAGGCGGCTTGGAAGTCACCTGCTCAGCCAATCCGAGAGTCACCTGAGACGCATTGAACACTTCTCCCAATCTCCCCCACCTCTCGACCACCTCTCGACCTCCGTTCGCACTCTCCCCCTCTTCGCCGGTCGCCTTTCCCGGGTGGTCATGGCTGGCCGCCAATGTAGCCAAGGGCTTGAGGCTTGGGACTTGCGCCCTTTCGTAGACTTCCAGAGTTCCAGACACCCCCCCCAGTGGACATCCAAGACGATCGGTCCATGTGGCTCGGATTTCTCAGACCGCGACAACCAACCAGGCACAGCGGATCTCGACCGTCCTTGCCCTCTCGTTGGTGGAGAGGGTGCGAAGTCGGAGCGATAAGAGTCGCTGAGCTACTTTTTGGGGGGCTTGCGAGGCTTTTGGGCGCTCGTACTGGTTATTTATGCAAGCCTAATCCCCCCCCCCTCCCTTCAGTGCGCTTCTGTGATGGAGAGTTTCGCCCGTACAGAATCCTTTTCTGCTCATCCTTAGACGTGAGATCGACTCATCATGTCGGCACCTCCAGGAGTTGAGCTTCACATCCCCCAGAGTTGACGATGACCAATACTGTCGACAATTCCAAACCGTCCTTATCTTCCCAAGGCGGCTAGACAACGCCAGCAACTCCACCGAACCAACGCCGTCGACTTTCCGCGACCGACCTCTTACGAGAGAAAAATTACCCCGGAAAGTCCCTAGGGGGGGCTGACCGTCGCCCCATCTCGAGTGTGGTACTCTACTACACTGTGACTGAACAATCCCTATTGCGAGACACCCAATCGTATACGGCTCCAATGTGTATTCTCACCGGCGAGACACGAGCATGTCCGCTTGACGACGCCTTATGCAAAGACGCCCAGATTATCGAACAATCACCGTCCTTGGATGTCTGGTGAAGACACAGGATACATTTCAATGTGATCATCCTCCAAGCTGAAGCGACCGATCCTGGGAGATGGCCTCTTAGCACGGGCTTCCCCAGCCGCCACTCTACCCACCCAATGCGGAGCAACTCGTGCACTGTTGATGGTTAACTCTCCGGACAGCGGAATGGTTGGCTTGGATATTGACGGCTTATGCAGGACTGGGCACTGATAGAGGATGGATCGTCGCTGGGCCTGGCGTATTCACTTCTGGAGATGAGTTCTCCGAGTGAGACTGGAGTGATGGGTGGTGACCTCGTTTGCCTTTTCTCCCAGTGGGCTGCCTCTGGAGCCAGTGGCGCTCTGTCCGTGGGCCTCGATAATCTACAGTACACTCTCTGCGGCAAGCGCGAAGCTGCTGAACACAGCCATGTCGGACTTGCATCCTCTCGGCTTCGAGAGTCCGTCGACTTGTTTTGAGTGACGACTATGCAGTCGAGGGGTTTTCAATGGTTCGTGGAACGAGAAGCCCGGTAGCAGGGCATCACGATTTCCGACACACGAATTCATGATTCGTTCTTGAACCCAGGACGATCGATCCTCGACTCGGAAACGCGGGGAAAAGACGGCCCCAACGTTGCAGTCGCCAAGAGATACACAGACTGCGATGGAGATGCGCTTTGTCCCCGACTGTTCCATGTTGTCTTCTGGGCTTTTGTTGGATTACCACTTCCTTCAGTCATCACCGTGCGACCAGATTGGAAGCTTTGATCCGACTCCATTGAGGACGGCGGCGCTAAGCATCTCACCTCCCGAAGAAGGCAACTCCTCGGCGCAATGAGCCGCCCTCCTTGATTGAATCAAGACATCATTGAAACGCAACCAAAAAAACAAAAGCACAAATTCGACATTGCATTTTGGGGGTGGGGGGTTCGAGTGAATTCCAGAGATACTTGCGCATTGCGAAGCATAGGTTGTTTTGCATGATGCACTGTCGCGTTTGACTATTGAGACCAGGCCGGACGACCGACGCATCAGCAACGGCAACCCCTGTCGCACGGACTCCGAACCACGTCCTCTCGGAGGTCGCCTGATAAGAACCCCAAACGGGCAGTCCCCGGGGCCGTATGGACTCCTGGAGACCCTCTTTCTCTCTCTTTTTGGGTTCCAGCCGACCGAGCCGCAGGAAGACAGAACGAGACGACGGAGAAATCCGGGTTTCGATAAACTATGGGGGTACCCATCTATGATCCCAGAATGGCAACGCCCTGATAACGGTCTGCGGCCGGAATGTCGCAGCTGTGGCATTCACATTGATTACTCTGGAGTCTGGAGCCCGGGAAGCCACGCGCTGTTTGATTCCTGAATCGCCTGAATCGCCTGAATCGCCTGAATCGCCTGAATCGCCTGAATCGCCTGAATCGCCTGAATCGCCTGAATCGCCTGAATCGCTCCCTACGACGCCTACGATAGGAGGCTGGGGCCCCCCGTCAGCAATGATGCGGTTTCCTACGGTCGCCGGTGTGGAGGATGCCCCCCGGTCAATAGTGTAGCCCTGGTGAGTCAAAGTTGTCAATCTCTCCAGACGCGGCTCCGCACTGACTCGCGATCAGAGCGCATCGAGGGTGGTTGCACGACTAGTGACACGCCGTGTGTGTCATGGCGGAACAAGCATGAAATTCCCCAGTCGAGGGAAGTAAACAAGCGCGCATGCATGTTGTCACCCTTGATTGGGAAACGCTTGATCATTGGCCGCAGCTTTGCATTCCCCCGCTGACACTCGCGTTGGTCGGTCGAGTCCTGCCTCAGCTTTGGATAAGCAGAACGTCGGACTTGCCACCGGGAGGCGATGTGAGTGTAGTGGGGATCTGTGTACAGTCACCGTTCGTAGATCGATGCTATGGACCAGCTTGAAGCTTCCTCACGTCTACTCCTCCTGTGTGGGTGTATCGTCTGTCGATAGAGTGCGGAGTCCGGACAGCAAAACTCCAAGTTTGTCAGATTGGCGCGCGCGCGCGAGGGCTGCTTCACGATTGATGGGTCGAGGATTCGCAACGGATCCCATTTTTGCTGTTCCCCATCAGCCCATCTCGCCTCGTGGCGATTTTTTCCATTTCCTTTTTGCCTTTCCAGTACCAGCCTCGTTGTGCCCGGAGAGCACTTTGGAAATGTGGGATGGGGCCATGCGGCGATGATACCGGAAACAGCCTTCCACCACAAGATGACCGAGACTTTTCTGTTTTATGTTTTTTTTTTTTCTCTCTCTCTTTTTTTTTTGCTGGTAACGTGAATCATTCTATGGAGCTTCTATGACCCACTTACAATCTTGTGATTTGTCGAGATAGTGAGAGTGGATGTCTTCGGGGCGATCCACCATCCCACATCTTTTTGCATTGGGGAGAAGGCTATCAATGTGTCGCCCAGTGACCTTTCACCTTTTGCTGGACGGCAGTTAGTCAGGTACACTTTCATGCAGGTGGCATACTGGGTGGAAGGTCCCGGAAGAAGGACTCTTTTTTTCTTCTTTTTTGTGTGGCCGTCCCCCTCTGCCATCTGATGGTGCCCCTCGGTTCGACGCCTTTGAGAAGATCTGGCGTCCCAGCGTTCAGCCCATTCAGCCTGGAGATGCGTACTGCCAAGCCTCGGTCGGCACGTCGAGGGAAATGGGGCACACCGGAAGGACCAAATCAACACCCAAATACACACACACACAGGAAGAATGTGCCGGGCCAACTCGTGACCGTCAGTCGGACTCGCCCGCTCGGTGTTGAGCCGCGACCGGAAATGACAGGCAGCCACTGGCTCCAGCGGCTGCAACGTTGACAGGACTCAACCCACGAACATCCTTGCATGTGCAGATTGACTACCTCTCACTTCTCACTAGTCGCAGGCTTCGCTCCTCCTTCCTTGACTTTGCGTCGGTAGCAGTCCGGCCTCATTGGCTTCGATGGCGTCTGGGACATGTTGTCGTCGCCGGTCTCCCGGTCGCCAAGAGACTGCCAGCGCCGCCGGTGCTTCATCGTCGGCTCCATGCGAGACTTGGCATTCTGCACGAAATCGAGTGGTCGTCCGAAGATCCCAAAGCCAATGATCGGTCGCTCCGCTGCCCCCGACCACTCTCCATGAGTGCACTGCCGATCGCATCCACGGTTGTTGGCGAAGAGGCCACAAAGGGTTGCATTGCGCTTCTCCAATTTTTTCCTCTCCCCAATTACCGTGTCCTTGCTGGTGATGCGCGGTGCGATCGGGAAGATTGCTCTTTCTGTTTTTTCTTTCTTTTTCTTTTTCTCCCTCTCTCTTCCTCTTTCGGTCGACTTTCTCGCGTGCGCCTTCGGGTTTGGATCTTTTGCCATTCCAAATGTGGGACACCGGGGCGACCTCCACCGGCACCCACACCTTCTGGGGCTTGTCCTGAATCCCAAGAGAGCTTGAATTGCCCTGTCGGGTCGAGGTTCGGACATGCGTCGGTTTCTTCGTGCTTAGTCGATGAATTGACATCTTCTTTTCTCGTCCCCCTCCAATGGCCATCCTCGCGTGTTCGGCTCACCCGCCGATAAGAGTGTCCGGAATTTCCCCATCGACTCCACCCGTCTGGTCGGGCCCGTTGAATAAGAGAAACGGTCTATATATGTATAGTGGGTGCCATCCCCATTTTCCCTACGTTTGCTCTCCTCTCCCTCCTCCCATTCTCCCGTGTCTGTGCAATCTCTGGAAACGAAAGGAAAAGGGTGTGCCCTGATCCGTCCATCACCATGTCGTCCCCAGATCACCAGGCGGTGTCTGCCAAGTATGTTTCTCCAACCCGTTCTGTTCGATCATCCCGATGGCGTCGCGCACTGTCCGAGATGGACTCTCGCCCATTCTGTAGGGACCAGCGTGGCTAGGTACCCGCTGGAAGGGGGAGAGTCGTTCGCTTGAAACCTGCAGAGGCCTGTATCATTTTGAGGGTGAACCTGGTCTGACTTGTTCTTCCTTGCCTTTCCTTCTTGATAGCCCTCCCGCCTACAACGACAACACTCCCGTGCAGCACGAGGTGGTCCTGAACGAAAAGGATGGCATGGACTTCGACAAGGAGAACAACGCCGTGACCCCCGACGGGGGAGAGCCCACCGACAACGAGAAGCGTTCTCTGCGTCATATCGCCGAGAACCTGCCCATCTCCGCGTGGCTGGTGGCTATTGTCGAACTGTGCGAGCGTTTCACCTACTACGGAATGTCTGGTCTGTTCCAGAACTACGTCTTCCGACCCCTTCGCAATCCCGATGGCACCACCCCGGCGGATCCTGGTGCTCTGGGTATGGGTCACCAAGGTGCCACTGGGTTGGTGACGTTCTTCCAGTTCTGGTGCTACAGTAAGCTATATCAACTCCCGAATCTCATTGGGAAATTCTCCTTGATATCTCCCCTCGCGAGAGAAAGAGCCCGGCACTAATCGGAATGTGCTTGACAGTCACTCCCATCATCGGTGCCATTGTCGCTGATCAGTACCTCGGCAAGTATAAGACCATTGTGCTCTTCTGCGGCGTCTACCTTGTGGGTCTCTTGATCCTGGTCTTGACCTCCTTGCCCACTTCACTTGAGCACGGTGCGGGTCTGCCTGGCTTCATCGTGTCCATCCTGATTGTCGGTCTGGGTACCGGTGGTATCAAGAGTAACGTGGCTCCCCTGATTGCCGATCAGTACAAGCGCAAGAAGATGGCTCTCAAGACCATCGAGAAGACCGGCGAGCGAGTCGTGATCGACCCGGCCTTGACCATCCAGCGCATCTACATGATCTTCTATGGCTGTATCAACTTGGGTTCTCTGTCCTTGCTGGCCACTCCCTACATGGAGAAGTACACCGGCTTCTGGAGTGCCTACTTGCTGTGCCTGTGTATGTTCGCCATGGGTACCGCGGTGCTCCTGTTGGGCCGTAAATTCTACGTCGTGCGCCCCCCTCAGGGTTCCATCATTACCGACGCCTTCAAGGCTCTGTGGATCATGGTCAAGAACCGCAACATGGATGCCCCCAAGCCCAGCTGGCAGGCCGAGCACCACGCTGGTGCCCAGGTGTCTCTGCCCTGGGACGATCACTTCATTGACGAGCTCAAGCGTGCTCTGGTTGCTTGCCGCGTCTTCGCCTTCTACCCCATCTACTGGGTCGTCTACGGCCAGTTCTCCGGTAACTTTGTCACCCAGGCCGCTCAGATGAACGGTCACGGTATTCCCAACGATTTGATGCAGAACTTCGATCCCATCTCGATTATCGTCTTCATTCCTATCCTTGAGACCGCCATCTACCCCGTCATGCGCCGCCTCAAGATTCCTTTCCGCCCCATCACCCGTATCGCCCTTGGGTTCGCTGTCGCTGCTCTGGCCATGATGTATGCCGCCATTGTGCAGCACCTCATCTACTCTGCCGGTCCCTGCTACGGCAAGCCCTTGTGTGCTGCTGGCCCGCAAGGTAACGATGTGCACATTGCCATCCAGACCCCAGCCTACGTGTTCATTGGTATTTCGGAAATTTTCGCCTCCGTCTCCGGTTTGGAGTACGCGTACACCAAGGCACCGCCCTCCATGAAGTCCTTCGTGCAGTCCATGTATCTGCTCACCAACGCCTTTGGTTCCGCCATCGCCGAGGCCCTGACCCCCGCTGCCTTCGATCCCGCCATCATGTGGATGTTCGTCGGTCTTGCCTGTGCCTCCTTCCTGTGCGGTATCCTCTTCTTCCTGACCTTCCGTCACCTCAACTACCAGGAAGATGACATGAACGCTTTGGATGCCGACGACCCTCTTCCCGATGAGGACCACCCTCGTCGCGGCAACGAGCCTCACGATCACTAAAGAACGGAGCAAACCGATAAGAAAAGCATGGTGATTCTTTAGCACTTGCATTTGTCCGTGATCGCTGCTTGTTTTTCCTTGTCTGCATAAATCTGGCCCCTTTTCTTTTTCTTCGTCTCTCTTCTTCCGTCTGGTGTTACGTGATATATGGGAATGATCTCTCTGGAACGTTTTTTCATTGCATCTGTCATGGCAATGAGCATGATCACGAGCGTGAGCATCGTCCCTTACGTTTCACGGCTCGTCGGAGATGGATTCTCTTATTCCTGTTGGCAAGGGCTGCTGTGCGGCTATGTGAGATGAAGCCATGGAAATGTTCAGGTTCTGGATGTTCTTTTTTTTTTAATTTAGTCCACGTATATAGCATATCAACATGGTCCTCTGAACTACGACAGAAGGATAGCCAATATGAAAGAATTTCAATAATACATCCCGTGACCCCGTCCTGCTCTACAGTATCGTGACTTGATAAAGCCCAGCCCGACTTCCAAGAAAAGCCTATTGATGGCCGGGGGAGATCCCGTCTGGTGATTCCCTCGCAATGCTATCACCTTGAATTGATCTAGTATCTCATCACACGCATGTTACGCATTTCACGCATCTTGAAATACATCCCGACCACGCTCGTCCCAGCCAGACTCGACGAGTCCGTTCTTCTCACGAGAGCAGTCAGTGAATGTCTATCACCTTCTCCGTCGACATGACGGGGACGGGCTCGAGAATAAATCGGTAAGGCGTTTGTGGTTGACTGGAATTTGGTTCGGCTGATTATTTGCTGTAGGTTTAAAGGTTCGGATTGTGGTATGTTGTTGAGTTGTTGAGTTGATAGGGATTGTTCGGTACATAGTCAGTGGTCAGTAGTCAGTCAGTAGTAGGGAACCCAAATTAAAACCACAATCAATTAAAACCACCGATTTTTTGAATTAAAACCGGTTTTAATTAATTAAAACCAAAATTCTAAATGTGGATACCCCCGTATTTATGCTGGTATCAGTATTGTCATAAATTACGCTTATGTCATAATATACACGTGACTACCCATATACTTCAGAATACCTAGAAAAGATACAATAGTCCGCGCTGCCGCGGTTCGAACCTACGACCTCAATAATTATACTATAGCTTATACTCTATAGGCTACGGCTAAATACTCGCGCGGTTGCAAAAAATTGAAATATATATACTTTAAATTCTTGGGTAGATATTTACGTAAAACTAAGATTCACCAGTTCGCAGAAGATCAGATAAATTCTTTTTATAACCCTATTCCTCTAAAGTAATAAGTATTAATAATAAGTAGTATAGTCTATTAGTAGTATTATTAGTATTAGAATAATAATTACTTAAAGTTATAGCCTAATATCAAAGGTTCCGGTCAGTATACACAAATCTGTGTTGACATGGAAGCCCGCCGCCCGCGCAGGATATATATAATCGATGGGATCATGGGAGTATGCGATTACGGGTAGTAGATAAGCTGATACCTAAGGCAGAAAATTGTATGGCTTCGTAACGGCTGAATCGGGTAAGGCATGTGGGGCTGGCCGCGGCTTATCTGATTGGTTAGACATTGATGCCTGAGGTGTCAGCGGCGTGGTTTCAATTCGCGAAATAATTAAAACCATCGGATTAAAACCACTCAAAAATTAATACCACTGTATTTATGATCCCTAGTCAGTAGTCAATAGTCAGTATCCGGTGCTCGGTACTACCAAGTACCAAGTACTGCAAGTGGAAGCAGACTCCTAATACCCAGCTAGACATCTACCCAGAGGCCCTGCTTCTGCCCATACCCGTGAGCATTGTACGCTCCTGCATTACACCGGTACATTACTACGGATACGCTCCGCCATATGCATGATACTCGTATGTCACGTGGGCCGTAGCGCCCTGTAGGACTAGGAGTAGGCACCGGGCAGGCATGCATATCATGATTGCATTCGTATCGTACATGTCGAGTTCAAATCCACCGAGACAGTGAAACCCGCGTATGCGTATTTCCGTACTGAGTCGGACAGACTTGCAGGCTTGCAGCGGACCTCGTGTTTTTAAAATAGTAATACTTGCATTAGCGTGCGAAGATGCTCTCCATTTGTCTTGAGTCTTGAGTCTTGACGGGCTGCACGAGTACACAGTTACACACGACACTGAGGCACTCTGTTTGGCTGGGGCGGATGCTTTTTGCCGCTCGCTGCTTGCCGCTCTGCGCTCCCCACATGTCTTGGGACTTTGGAGCTTAGAGGGATTCGAGAGACATTCACAATTTTATGCTGGCGGTAAATCGAGTGGAAATTACTGTGGGAGACGCATTCAAACAGAGGCTTCTGGGGACCTTTTTCTTTTTTCAGTCTTAATATCAAGTCGACATAATTGAAATGCTCATGCCCAGGGCGGTGACGGCGACCTCTGGTGGGCAGCTCGAAAGCATCAAAGCACAACATATATTACAATACCAGATAGTGTAATACAAATACTCGTCAACATGGCGATTGGCCACCGGCCACTAGTCTGCCAGTGGCAAGTGACGATTTCTGTCATGTTCCAATGTGAAGGAGGTACTTCCGTCTCCGCGGTGTTCACCACAGTGGGACAATGTACCTTGTTTGGCTAGCGTTTCGGACAGAATGAGCTTAATCTGTGGAGGACTGAAACGCCAAGGTCCCCTTACTCTCGTGGAAAGTCATGCATGAGCTTGATGATTACTCTACATCTGGAATGTAAGGAGTCCTGACACAACAGTGATATAGATTGATCGAGAATCCTCATTTCAACACCGTAGAATACGCTCATACGAGACTTCTTTTGATCTTTGCCCCCCGGCGCCGAACATGGTTCAAGAAGGCATCCGCATTTCTTACGATTGGAACCCACTGCGACTCAGCCACGCCGTCTTAGTCCGTGTCATTCAGGCTTTGCGTTGACCACCCCGTAGTCGTAGTCTTTTATGTCCTATTTGGTAGACTTGTACAGTACAGCTGTAGAGGATTGAGTAGTCTATTGACTTTATTTGACCTTGAGTCAAGTACACTGTAGGCGTACTGCAGGTACAAGCTCTCCGTCCGTAGAGCCGCCCCGAAGAGGTCCGACACAGGGCGCTTCTGCCGCGCCACTTTTCTGGAGAGTTGGGACGACTGTCCTGCCAAGTGCCAACTGGTCAGAGATCCGACTTTGGGTCACTCCTTTTAAGTCTTAGTCTTACCCGCAGACCCTCCTCGACCCTCCTCGACCCTCCTCGACCCTCTGGCCGTTCCGACCTTAATTTGTCCTTCCTCTTCCCCCTCCCCGTTAGCTAGACCTTTCCACATCTTCACAATTCCCCCTCTCCCTCTCATCCTTGCGCATCTTTAATTCGAATCTGAGCATAATCATCGCACAAGTTCCATCATGAGTGTGAGTGACCTGGCAACTGCTGATCCCTGCAAGACTACCAATTGCGAGCTCGTCGTGCGCCTCGTTTGTCTCCCCCTTTTTCTGACCATCGCCAGTACCAGAACTTGGAAGATAACAGCCAAGGTGGCTATGGATCATACAACCCTTACGGGGCTCAGTCCAATCCCTACGGAGCGCAACAGCAACAACCCCAGCAGAGCTACGGATACGGTGGTGGCTACGGCCAGGCCGGGGCAATGGAGCAGGGCAATGGCGGCTATGGTAAGATCCAACCTCCGACCATGCACATGGGTCAAAACTCCTCCCCCCCCCAAAAGGACCGTCCCGTTTGACCGTTGTACTCTTCGAAAATAGAAATGTCCAACATGCAGCAAGCCCCCGACAAGAACGCGCTCCTCACCAAGATCAACGAGCTCAAGCAGGGAATTGAAGATGTCAAGAGGAAGCGCACAACTCAGCTCCGCGCGGCCCAGACAGCTCTGCTCGAGTCCAACACCAGCAAGGAGGACCAAGTGACGCGCCAGAATGTTGACTACGTCGAGGATGAGATCAACACCGCTCTTCGTTATCTGCGCGATCAGATGAAGCGCATCGCCGAGACTCCCGGTTGCGGCTCTCCCGGCCCCGCGGAGCATTACACCATCGCCAAGCGCAGCTTGCAGGATGAAATTACAGCCTACCAGGGTGATCAGTCCAACTTCCACAAGCGTCTGGAGGAGCAGGTGCGCCGTCGCTATCAGATGGCCAACCCGGAGGCTTCTCCGGATGAGCTGGAAGCCGGTGTCCAGGCTGTGATGCAGGGTCAGGAGCAGGCATTCATGGTATGTTTTCGGAAAAAGCCTCCTCTCTCGCGACATTGTTGGAAACCAAAACACAGCAATGTGGTTTTTCTATCTTCGATAATCTCCCAATTCTAACGATATCGTCTAGACCCCCGGAACCCGATCGCGCCAGGCCAATGATGCCCGTCAAGCCACTCTCGCCCGTTCCGCTGCCATCCGCAAGATCGAAAAGGACATGGCCGATCTCGCTCAGCTCTTCACCGATGTCCAGGAACTCGTTATTCAGCAAGAACCTGCTGTCACTCAGATTCAGCAGGGTGCCGAAGAGACCCACCGCAATGTTCAGCAAGCCAACACCAAGTTGGACAGTGCCATTGTCAGCGCTCGCAACGCCCGCCGCTGGAAGTGGTATGCGCTGATCATCGTTAGTATGTGGTTCCCGGCTCATTTTTCCCCATCCTTATTGTCTTCAAGTTCTTGTGCTGATCTGTTCCTCTTTTTAGTCATTATTATTGCGATCGTGGTGGGTGTGGCAGTTGGTGTCACCCAGGCCAACAAATCCACCAAATAGATGACGTCCTCACGTGGCCTTAACTTCTCATTCGCCTGACGCGCAAGCCTTTCAAGTCGTTGTCCCCTGCCTTCGATCAAAGAGTCCCAAAGGGTGCTTGCTCGTTCCCTCTCTCTCCCCCCCCGCTCCCCTTCCTTGCGCCTCGGCGCCTCCGCTACCAGATTCGTCACTGCCACACATTCCGCTCTCGCTTTCTTTTCTTTATACCACCTCGCATCTCGTCTCCCTCCGGTTCTTCTTGTTTGTTCTATCCTGTCAAAAGCCCAACTCTACGATCGGCCGTCTTCGTTCATCTCCTTGTCTTTCCGCGGCTGTTGCCAGAACCTAGCACAGTTCGTTGGTGTCATTTTTCTCCTCTGCGACTGCTCGATGATGATGATTGTCCTTTTTTTTTGTTTTCTGTTCCTTGTAATGCCCGGCTTTCCGGGTCGGTGTTGCGCGTGGATGTCGCAAACAAGCGACTTGTTTCCTGTGATGTACATAGTAGACCGTCTCTTCACCCTGTGTTTTCCTTGCGTCTTGTTGTATTCTGCTGTACTCTTGGCACGTTTTGAGTCCGATGTAATAACTCTTAATAATCACCCACCTGTTCCACAATGACTCTTGCATTGTTGTAGACCAAAGTCTCGCAGACGTATCATTGCAGAGAGAGCGAGAGAGAGAAGAGAGAGTAATGATATCTTTCTTGGGTATCTCGACCTTATCAGCCACTAGCATCAATACATGTCGTGTGGGTATGTGAACATGCACAACTGGCGCCTCGACCCTGGTTGCAATACAAGGCAATCGAAGTTGAGTCTGCGTAAGGGTAGTCGACTCTACAACTTCCACTCGTTCTCCTTCCCTATACAACCTCAAGGCTTCCTCTCCTTCTCCCGCTGTTCCTCCGCCGGTGTCTTCGTCTTCAACTGCAGTGCATGAATGCCTCCGTCCCGCGCCATCTCATCTTTCAGTAGCGCATAGACCATACGGTGTCGAGCCGGCTGCATCTTGGACTCGAAAGCATTGGAGACGATCGTCACACTGAATCGCGAAAAGTAAAAAGAACGGACACTCATTAGCACGGCCATAGCTGACATGCATTACACGAGGGAAGACATCGCCTGGCGATGGAGGTTCCCGGGCGAGATCTGGACGTACTGGAAATGCGTCTCCCTGGACGTTGAGCCTTGCATCGCGGAGTGGTGGGCGTGCAGATGGGAGTCGTTGCGAATGACGAGGGTGGAGGGGGTGAATGCGTGGGTGAGCTGCGCGTGAAGCGGGTGAGTATATGTATGGTCTCGATGGTGGACATTCAAGTGCGAGAATGCCATACCTTGTCGCGCATGAGATCTTCCATTGGCGTGGTGGAAGCCATTCTGGCGGACGTGGAGAAGAGGCGGCGCGCAAACAGGCCTGGCACGGGACGAGGGAGCATTGGAGAACTGCGGGATGCAGTTGATTCTGCAGGGAGGACGGCGAATGCGCAGACTTTGTGTGTGAGAGAGTATAAAGCAAAGAGTCTCTCGAGGCAAAAGCTATCTTAGCGACTGAGTCCTGAGAGCGTCAATTGCGGGCGTTGCACGATCGGATGTTCGAGCGGAAGTGGGGACTCGAATTATTTGGAAGACTTTCCGCGGAGCTGCTGGACCCGCATGACATGACATCAACTGTGCTTTCTTTCTAATTTAGTTCTAGAAACACGGGTTTCTTGATCTCGATTGTCCACCTCGGCGTGGAGATATGAGCTTGAACCCATAGTGAATCAACGCTAGGGCATCACCCATCATGACGAGTAGACTCGCACGTCTGCCTTTGCGCGTCGGTGCAACGCGCATACAACCGAGGCTTCTAGGAGCAGGCGCACAAACCGCATATTCAAGACTCTTTTCAACAAGGAACGGCCTTCTGGCACATCTCCCAAATAGCCCGATCTTTCGAGCTATCAAGGACCATGATCCAGAAGCTTTGGCGGTTCTGCATAGCCTGTCCAGGCGGTCATTCACCTACGGGAACTTGACGGCCGACGTTTCGCGCGCAAAAGAGGATCTTGAACGTAAGGCTGTCAAAATCAAGGGTGGAGTGTCGAGTCTATCTGGCGAGAGAATTGCCTTTATGGCTGAGAATAGTTACGATTATGTCGGTGAGCGGTTATAACATATGCAGCCACGTCGAGATTGACCTGTGTTGGTGCTAATCGTTCCATCAAGTGATGCTCTTGGCTATCTTGGGCGTTGATGCCATTGCTCTGCCATTGTCTCCTGCTTTTCCAACCGGCGAATTGAAATACATCCTAGACAATTCACAGGCCAAGATCGTGCTAGCCACGGAAAAGTATGCCGACAAGATGCAGGCCGTAATTCAGACTGGGTTGGAGCATGATCCTCAGTTTGAAATTCAACAAAAGATGATCAAGGGGGCAGGTGGACATGAGAATGTCTCTCTAGAGGCATCAAATCGTGATCTGGAGTCCTCATCAGGTGGAATGATGCTGTACACTTCTGGCACGACCAATCGACCTGTGAGTCAATCTTGAAACGTGGACATCGTGACTGATACTCGGATTGTACTAAGAAGACGGAACCATTTCCAGAAAGGAGTGTTTATTCCCGAGCGAGCAATCACTGCACAGGCAACTTCTCTCCTAGAGGCTTGGAAATACTCTCCTCAGGATCGCCTTCTTCATCTCCTTCCGCTACATCACATTCACGGCGTGATCAACGCGATAGTCACGCCTCTCTTTGCTGGTTCTTCGATTGAATTCATGTATCCTTTCAATACAGATCATGTCTGGAATCGTCTCGCAGAACCATTCATGACCTCAAACTCATTGTCCCACACCCCGACACCCAAAATCACCTTCCTGACAGCCGTTCCCACAGTCTACAACCGTCTTCGCTCCTCCTTTCCCTCCCTCTCCCCAGACATTCAAAAAGCCGCGCAAGAAGGCATCTCCCCAATCAATCTCCGCCTCAACATCTCCGGCTCTGCAGCGCTTCCCGCGCCCACCAAAGCTGCCTGGCAAACTCTCAGCAATGGAAACGTCCTCCTTGAACGATTCGGCATGACCGAAGTCGGCATGGCGCTAAGCTGCGGCCTAGACTTTGCAGACCGTGTCGACGGCAGTGTTGGCTGGCCTCTGCCTTCAGTCGAGACTCGTCTCATGGATACGGAGACGAATCAGGTCATACCAGTGGGTGAAGAGCAAGACGCCAATGGACGTGAACGCGTAGGAGAGATTCAACTTCGTGGACCTACGATCTTCCGCGAGTACTGGGGCAATGAGAAAGCTACGAGAGAGAGCTTCGTGAGAAGCGATGACGGGGGCAATCCATGGTTCTGCACAGGTGATGTCGCGACAAGACGGGTCGTCGAGGGTGCTGGTCAGGGCACTAGTGGAGAATGGGCGCGTGGTCCCATGTATTTCATACAGGGCCGCAAGAGTGTGGATATCATCAAGACAGGCGGAGAGAAAGTGAGTGCTTTGGAGGTCGAACGGGAACTGCTCTCTCTGTAAGTTGCTTCTTCTTCCTCTTTCCTGCCTTTTGGATCGATGATGGAGTTTGATTTATTTCATTGCAACCCTACTCCCTGATTCAATCGGAATTTCTGCTTTTGATTCAGATATGCTGACCTCGCACCCTCCTATCTTCTTTCCCGCGTTTCAAGACCCCAAATCGCCGAAGCAGCCGTCGTCGGCCTCCCGTCCGAACAATGGGGCAGTAAAGTCGTCGCCGTTGTCGTCCTTCACCCCGACGCACATTCCACCGGCCGAAATGGTAAATCCTGGGGTCCGATGGATATGCGTCGGGCACTGAAGGACCGGTTGGTCTCGTACAAGATCCCTCAGGAGATGAAGGTGTTGGATGCGATTCCGAGGAACGCCATGGGCAAGGGTGAGTTTTTTTGGATGGTTCGAGGGGCGACATTCCTTGGTATTGGAGAGTATATTGTTCGATATGAGATTGATTGACTGACGGTTTTGTTACCACAGTGAATAAGAAAGCATTGGTCAAGGAGGTTTTTGGGGTCCAGGGCTGAGCATTGATGGCTGGGAACCTGTGAAGGCTTGAACGGCAGCACCACTTTAGTACTGTTCGAAACCTAACGCGGCGCACGAAGTACTGTCCATGGTGATGTATACTTTGAAAGCTGGCGAGGGACAGCGTGTAAGATAAATCCATTCCAATGGCAAAGCGAAGCTTTGTTCGATTATTAGCCGAGTGGTATCTTAATTCTGTTATACAGGGTTTCGTACAGAACATCCTACATAGTTCATACAACCTATCGTACATTTATCCATCGTAATCTGTGCCGCCAACAACACGGACACCATTCATAGAACACTCAAGCCCAATCGCCCGTTCTCTGGAACGACTTAATCAACCGCGTAGCCTCCATCTTGACTTCAAGATTTGCCATATCCACCGCCTTGATCTGGGCATCAACAACACCAAAGACATCCATCTTGTCCTTGTCCGGACAAGTCTCCGGAATCGTGATGGTACAATTCACTCCCAAATTGGTGATGATGCCCGAATAGGTGGTTCCTTCGACCTCATTGCCGACACGCATTGAGCGGAGAATCACCGGGAAAGATTCCGGTAGTGCGCATTCGGCAAAGTAGAAGGCGCGGAAGAGAAGCATGCATGCCCAGTGCTGGTTCGAGTACGTCGAGATGGCGCGGAGTCGGGCTAGTATTGGGGCGGAGTATTCGATGTGGTCGTCGACTTGGAGCTGGGAATAGGGTAGGACGGATGCAGTGGGCGTAGATGATCCAGACCCATTCTCGTCGAGCTCACTTTCCGAGGTATCGACGGTAGCGTCGAATTGTCGGCCGTGCTCGTGTTCATAGAGCAGTGCGGCTTCAATCTGATAGTGGGCAATGACGTCGCTGAATCGACGCAGTGGACTGGTGCTTTTCACATACGCGTCTAGACCGAGCATATGATGACGCAAAGGGACGGACGCCGAAACGGCTTTGGGCAGAGCGAGCTGATAGAATGCCTCTCCGCCGTATTTATCCATATTCTCTCGCGTGACGTGCTCGCATTCAGGGTCGTACCAGGTACCATTGTAGATGACGGGGATGTTGCGGGCGGCGCAGAATTGTCCAGCAATGTGGCCAGCCAGATTCATCAGCAAGGAGACCAAGTAGCGCTTGGACTCATCGCGCACTTCATGAGGGTCAAAGTCTGACATCTGGAGTTGGATGATCGGGTCGCCGAGGAAGTACCGGCCTTCATTCACTTGGATGTCGTATGGCTTAGCTGGAGTTGTTCCCAGATAGACGGATAGAGAGGTGTCGGGTCGAGGTGGTTGCATGTCCATGGCGCCATTCTTCTGGCGCTGGGTGCGGAAGCCAAGCATCAGCTGGCGCAAGATTGCGAATGTGTCTTTATCATCGGCTGTCAGATTGTCGCGCATGGCTTTTCCTTCCGGGAGACCTTGCTCGACTGGCTCCCCGCCTACGGTCAGCCTTTCAGAAGAAAATTTGGTACCCGGGTCTAGAAATTGTTGCAGTGTGGTGTGCGTTAAGCTCACGACATTTCTGATGGTGCCGTTGATAATCTCGGTGTCGAGAATTTCTCCCTGTAGATTCATCTTGGCGCTGAATGTCAACGTCGGTCGACCATCCGACAAACTGAAATGTGTCTGAGTAAAGCTCTTGGGGAAGATTGGATATGTTCTTTCAGGCGCATAGGTTGTAGCGAGTCGTGATTTGGCATACTCCATCAAGGGATTGTCATGTTTGAAGAATGCAGTGGGATTGGCGACATGGATCCGAACCCAGAACGTGTCATCCGATCCTGGAATCCGCTCTAGTGAGACGCCGTCATCGATCTCTTGTGCTGTTACCGCATCAATACAGTAGACCGGCAAGTCACCCCAGTCTCGGCGGAGATCTTTCATGGAATCGGTCATTGATCCTGGCAGAGTGGCGCATGTTTCCTCGAGCTCCTCCCATTTCATGTCTTCCATCAACGACATTCCATGGCCGGGAAGCAGAACATTCTGATCAAGAAGACTCAGGTTCTCCCATGGAGAAATCACGCCGAGCTCCTGGAGGAACATCCTGGTTGACGATTCACTCAGACCCAAGGTGTTGTACATACCCGTGGCACGCATGACGTGTGACGCAATGGAGCGCAAAGTGCCAGAAGGCATTGCCACCGAGGGGATAGCATACAACTGCATATACTCAATGATCGTTTGATCAGTCTTTGAAAACTTTTCGGTCAAGACCTCGCGGTACACCAGTGGTTTGCCGTCCTGCCCGGGATGGAACTTTTGAGATGAGGGCCCAACACTGGACATGACTGTTGGGGATCTGACTTTCCGACTGAGACGAATCAATCGCTGCGCCTTTTGAACGAATTGCTGCATTGGATGGTCCTTGAGCCCAGATGTATCTTTGACCATGGCTGCACGGACCAGATATTCTTGATGCTCGTGTACCCACGTTGTCACCTGCCTGACTGTGTTGGTGATCCTCTTGGGCTGAATCAAGTAGACAGGCTGAAACAGAGCATTGAAATCTTTGTCAATTGCAAAGGGACGTCGGCGCACCGCTTGGTGCACCGCGAAGAGATTAACTCTGTTCAGTTCCGATTCATTCACGTTCAAAAGCTTCATTGCAAGTTCTTCAAGGGTGAGACGCAGAAACTCAGAATCATCCGCTACCATGTCGTGGATATTATCCAAAAGTTGTGAATGTTCTCGGTAGAATTCGGAGACTTGCTGCTCAAAATCGATCATCATCTCGATGAGCGGACGGCCCAAGGGCCGTGGCAGGCCACCTTCGGGTACCGATTGAATTTCCGATAGAGCTTTAGGAGGGCGATTTGGAAAGTATGGCTTGATCGGATCCAGGAGACTTGGCAACGCAAACCCCTTTACAACGTAATCGATTTCTCGATTGGAGCAAATTCGCCAGTTCCCTCGATTCGTATACACTTGTTTCTGTTTGTGCACAGATTGAACATATATTGCGAAACTGAATATGCCGTCACATGTGAGTCGCGCCACCAGATCTCCCGGCTCCAAGTGGTCGCCTTCAAAATCTTGGGAGGTGTCAAAGTCATCTTTGTTGGATAATTCTGAGCTTGCCCACAGGGCGTCTGAAGCTTCGCGACCGTTGAGCATGTTCCCCACCAGCTGACCGGGATCCTCATATGCTGAAGCACTTCCAGGTTCTCGCACGGGATCAAGGACGCTCGGATTAGTTTCGTTCCATTTTCGTAGGTACTCCCGAATGTCGCGATAGGTTTCTAGTTCCGCCTGCAGTCGGGCATTCTCCACGGTGATGGGAGCGTTCTGCAGGTCCTGAGCCCTCTCTGTTTCCTATAAAACGATATTTTGTTAGAAACAAGTGCTAAACTGGAGCGATCTATGGCGAACCACTCACTCCATCTTCAACTTGCTCGCCCGCCACCAACTTCAGCGCTGGAGAAGTCGAAAACGGCTGGCTGCCCGATAGCAGCGTAATAGTCGGCAAGCGTGTACCGAGGCCTGAGCCTCCCTGCTGCAGAGCAAAGCATTTCAAACAATGATACCGTAGCTTGGTCAAGTTTGGCACCAATCTCACTCGCGTTAGAACCATGACCACCCGACGATAAAAGGTCACGCTTCGAATAATATAGTAAGACAAGCCGCGGAAGCTTGGTTATTATACCGGCAGTAAGCTGCCCACCGCCCCACGGCGGTGGATGCTATCTCGGCTTATCGCATCCTTGTCACAGAGAAGTAATTATGATGCGAACTCGCCGGTCTCGTGTTTAATGGCCATTGACCCATAAAAATGTGGTAGCTCTGTCTCACAAAAGGTGGTTTTCTGGCATAGTCTGATGCTCACTTTTGTAGTGACCCACTCAGCTGGCTATATGCGACAATAGCTTCGTAACTCGCAGAGTCATCCTCTCAATATCGCTTATGCTAGGCATCAGTTCCCTCGCACAGACCCCAGCCTTGTTTGGAAGATTTCCTTTAAGAGGATTATCTCTCATTCTGACTCAGGGCTTTCTTCACCGCTTATAGTCCGCTGACATGCATGCATACCTACATGTATGGATGATGGCAGGCCACTCGAGGCTTTCCAACATTCCAACAGTGAATCTTGAAACCATAAGCTGTCTCGGTCAGTCAGTAGCAGCTCATTCTACCTCAGCACCGTAGCACGCGGTTGAGGCTCATCCCACCCAGCACAAGGAGTAGGTAGGTGGACCGTTTTGGCTTTTCAGGCTTAAAAGCCCGTCATCTTAGGCATGGAAAGTACATACCTAATTGTCTATCGCCACTTAACGGGTGTGAGTAAGTACCTTATGTACATGGTCCATACATAGGTCAGTCCCTGAGTCCAGCCATCATCTTAGGCTGGGTGGGTCGTAACCCAACTGTACGCACAATTTGACTCCCAGACTTCTACCCCGGGCTGAGATTCATATCCAGGGGGAAAGAACCGTTCTCGGGCTTTCTGGTACATGAGCTTGCCTGAATCACCGTGAGGAATTTCTTCCTCATCCGCCAGAATGCGAAGCACAGTTGGTAGCTCATGCTCGAGCAAGCAAGATGCTAATTTTTGTCGCAAGTTCAACAGGTTCAATGGTGCACGTTCCTGGCAAAGCGTGCTATTTGCGCGTACTCGCACCAAAGCCGCAACATGTTCTACGCATTTTGAATCTGCGAGACCGAAAATTTGCCCTTCTCGGACCTCGGAGAGACCCATCAGGGCTTGACAAACCTTGAGCGCACACACTCTGCCTACTTGGGTAGCAATAACTGGTGATGTATTGGATCAGCTTGAGTATTGAGTCAGGTTCAAGATACGCACTTCCTGTGCATATACTTACAATCACATGAGGCGCGGCCCTCGAACACATACTCGCTGCCATTGTAACGGACGATATCGCCGGTCCGGAAGAAGCCTTCCTGGTCGAAAGCGCTGCGTGTGGCCTCAGGATTGTTCAGGTAACTTGAATGGTCAGATTTGGCGAAGCCTCGGCCTGTTGATGTTGAGGGAGAATTACTCACCCGAGAAAGAGTGTTGGGGCCTTGACGAGCAATTCTCCTCTGCCATCCTCACTCAGCTTCACCTCTATCCCAGACATTGGCTTCCCGATTGTTCCCTATGTTGTGCGCATCAGACTGATGTCAGTCTTATCACAGTCATTGAACTTGTGTGTCAGGAGAAGAGCGTTCTCTTCTCTTACCTCTACCAGTGAATCTTCGCCCACGGCTCTGAGCAGGATATTGCCCGCCTCCGTTGCACCGTAGATGATGGTCACACATCGTCCATTCAGCATCTTCTGCCAGAATAATTTGACATCTTGCAACATTGGCTGCCCACCACAAGCAACGTCACGCAGTTGCCGCGCCCCAGCACAGTACTTCTCCTGCTCTGCTGGAGGAAGCTGACTTATTCTTTGGCGATATGCAAGCATCATATTTCGCCACATGTTTGGCATCAGATCCAGTGCGGTGATTCCACCCTTGCGCAGACGCTCCCAAATCATGTCCGGATCATACAGATATGGCCATAGCTCAATACGAACTCCTCGCAGGAGCATCCGAACCATGACGCGGATGGAAACGACTAAGCTCGACATACGAGCGAAGAGCAGGCCTTCAGAATCTGTACCTATGGGCTCGGCCTCGACTTTGGCATTGAAGAATTCCCGGGAGTGCAAAACGCCTTTCTGCCGGCCCGTTGTTCCTGATGTGAAGATGAGAATGGCTTCACGTCTCGGCAGGAAGTGAGTTGGGTGATCAGCAGTAAATGGTAGACTCGAAGATTGCTTGCCAACGTGGGTTCTTATGGCAAGAGTGCATGTCTTCTTCTCAGTGGTATAAAATGCACGCTGACGGATTCGCCACATGAGCTCGACTTGCTGTGGGCTAAATACCACACAGGCGGCATTACATTGGGCAATCTTTTCCACCGTTGAATCAGCGGAATCGGCTGTTGCTGTGGACCACTGTTAGCCGGAAGGTTGCCATCTAGAGAAGGGAACGCGAACTGGGACTTGCATAAGGGTACTACGATGCCCCCAATGGATAGTATTGCTAAGAGGGCCACCACAAACTCCACACTGGCGGTGGCAAGGATCCCTACACACAATGGTTCGCGGAGCACTTTGTTGTTGTCTAGTGTAGCGGGAGGCAGTTGCTGCTGCAAATCTTGTTGGAATTGGAGTACCCGGGACAGCAGCTCTCCATAGGTGATTCCAATGCCAGAGAAGCCATCGCTGATAATGATACGCGAGTGACCGTTGGCGAGATCAACTAAACGTCGAAAGAAGGGCTCGTTGGGGAAACTCATGGCGCAGGTTGGAAGAAGCTTTCGCCAGAGCTGGACACAAAGAGTTGAGACAGCCCTACCAAGCAGGAACCAGGTAGTGAAGCGAAAATAAGATGTCCCTCTTTATGACTGTTTCTTCGCAACAATCGCTCACCGCTATCATTGCTACGGTAGGGCTCATACAGATCGTCACGGCTTCTGTCCAGTCTTCGGCTCGTGTAACGTTGTTCCAGGGCTATTGACCTGTAGATCTCTGCATGGCCACTCCTTGCAACCATATGGAATCAGTACTGTTCTTAATTTATCAAGAACCCGAAACCTTATTTGAGGATATTCGACCTCTGACTGCTTGCGCATGGTATATAGCACCAATCTATTGTTCACATCAGCTTCATGAAGTGTGTGCCACCATTGCTCCAATCTTGAATACTAGGACCGAATGTGTGCCAAGTACACGGGCACTACTTTTGTTGAGACTAATGTTTAGTACCAGCAATTCCGTCACGCCATCCTAGTCCTACTCATCGACAAATTCGCTACATGTGGCCTCCAGCTGTGTACTGTAAGCTGAGACCTGATCTATCTGTACTCTACCCCTGGCACCACTTCCAAGTCATATGCGGGAGTCATGTCATTTCCGTACACCCTTGCATTCAACCCTCGGGATCATATTCGAACAGTCGGTGAAGAGCCACCGACCTGCTCGGCTTTGCCCGAATCCTATTAGCAAAGAGTAGAATGAGATGAATGCACTATTACTATGCTACTCTGAGGTATAGTAGAATTGTACCCGTATCTAGAAGGGGTTGTCAATTACCTAGGTGGGTGGCAGCTTAATTCCACTAGACACAATGCACGAATGATGCTCCGTACACATACGACTCTTCAACACCAAATTACAGGAAATCAGACTCATATCGTTTGTTCTCCCGCGTACTGGGCCATTGCCACTCACCAGTGACTCATTTTGTGGCATGACCAGCTGAATGGCACGAAATGTGAAGAACAATGGCGCATATTCAGTCTTATGCTCCCATCAGCAAAGGGAACAAGATCGAAAGTGACAATGCAAATGATCGAAGATTTCAGTGGTTGATGAAATGGATCCACCTTTCTTAGCTAGCTCCCAATCACTGAGTATTGCAATTGGAACACAATCTTGTCATGGAAGAAAGCCTTTCTCTAGTGTTTGCATGGCATGTGATTCTGCCACTCACCACATTCCATAGCTTAGGTAGAATCTCTCCACCACACCAATCTCACTCTTTATCCCTCTCTCACATCGATACTGCTGCCCTACCATAGCCGTATCCCATCATCTAGCGGTGCAGGTGGAGATCCATGTATAGCTCATTCTTTTCTATCGACCAGTGAAATGCAAATGAAGCAGCATTACCTTCTCTTTGACTAACTAGAAATTTTTTTTGGCGCAGCATACCTGACCAGAGCGACCGTTGATCTTACTTGGAGCAACTTTTTGCGGATGAAGAAGAGCTTCCGTAAGACTTAGGTACCACAGTGACCCCTCCACCCAACAAGCTCAAAATTAAAGACAATAGAATATAGAGCACCTTAGGTTAATCTGGCCGCGATCATGATACCTGGAGGAGACCTACATTTTTGACTACCTCCAGTTGCAGGGAGGCCGACCTCTTACTACTACCTCGAGGGATGTTTTAGTAAATATACGGGGCACTTTCGACTGTGATGAAATTAACGAACCTTTGAATTGCTATATTACTTAAGCGATCGATTGTTGCTTCGATTTCTGGCCCATGAGGATAGTCGCCATCCATATGGCAACCCGAGCAGTAGTCCATCGTGCAATGTCAAGCCACATCTGCACAGGACACGAGAGTGCTGGGAAAACGGAGATCTGAGGCGCAACTCTGCAGTCTGACCAACCCGTTCTATCTTTGAGAATTCCTGAACTGCAATGACAACGACTCGAAGATAAGGGTCTTCCCTGTGATTCTGACGTCAATTATGACTACCCGTCCTCCACTTCACTGTCTTCAACTTTAACTCCCCCTGGAGCAATCAAGGCTGTCATCAAGATTGAGTCCTCTATGTCGAGCCGGGAATGATGAGCTTAGAAACCAGTCATGCGTCTTGTGCATCGCTGCCAAATCGAAAATGGATCCTAACATTCGATCATGGTTCCCGATTAATCTTCTACACGGGGATCTACACGGGTTAAGAGCTATCGGAATGACTGAACGCCGATCCATCACCTTTTTCAGACGGAATGGGCTCCTAATATCAATATCGCTCGCACTGAGGTAATTCGACACGATGTGAGTCGCTTGAAAAGTCTCCAATTTGTGACGATCTGGGATGAAGGGCGATCGTGATAAGATGCAGGTTGAAGGCGGTGAGGTATTCTGCCGGTGGAAGCCACGGAACTCCCATGTCAGTGATGATCGAGACTCGAGTATGAGTTCCCTAATCACACCACTGGCCTCAACGGTGGTTCAGGGCCTTGGAGAACTTGGATCGGCAACGGGCATTTGTACCCTTATTCATCAGAAATATGGTCATCTTGTGGAGAGTTTGTAAGCTTGAAGTTAGCAGCTCTTCGGAGAGTAAGACTTGCCATTGAAAATCATTACTACAATGGTCTAAGCGAACTTGGTCCACTCCACTCAACGGTACGAAGGCTGACAGGAACTTAGACTTTTGACAGCAAACCGGCCTGCTTCCCCGATGAAGGAAGAGACCGTTCAGGGGCAAGCTGATCTCGCGCTGATCCTTCGCTCATTCCACAATTTTTCAGGAGCACCTTTGGTCTAGCCTGGTGCTTTTCGATATGTGAAAACACTGTCGTTCGACTCTCGGGCTGCTCGGTATATCTCTAAAGATCAAGGCCAAAAAGGAGTTTGTGCACATCATGTCGCATACATTTCCGCATGCCGCCCAATGATTATGCTTTTTTAGATCTGATCCTTACTGGTCAATTGATGCTCTCTTTGGAGCGAGGCCTCCCGCGGAATTGACCATGTCAGAAGAGGGCAAACTGCAAAGTCCATGGCGGAACCACAGCCACTCGCACGTCGTTCGAGGCCCATGTTGAATGTACTGTACATATATCCCCCTTCGGCCAACCACGATAAGACAACACCTCGTGCCCCAAACCCGCTTTCACACTTGATGCGTCACATTATTGGACCGTGTCTCCTCGCTGGCTCTGGGCATGGTGGATCGAGCGCCAAGCACTCTCTGCAAGGCAGAACTTGACTGTAAGCATGCAGCTTCCAAGTCACTTGCGTCCACTTCCGTCAAGAAGGCGCCCAGTGGGGGTTTTTATAGGTGGATTGCGATCTTCATCCACGTTGGTTGCAAGACTAAGCATCGCTTACACATGCGGAATGACAGTCGAGTGTCTCGGAGACCCTGGAACTCAGATTGTGCGAATTGAATTCTTGTCGGGTCTCTTCCGAGCTTACCATTGGAGACGTAGTACGATCAGAATGATGATCACGAGCGGAGGTTTACCTTCTTGCGTTAGAGTGTACACACCATGCACCGGACACTACAACTCACACTTTCGCGATTGGACGTCTTCAAAGCGATAGTCAAGGATACCTTACCATTTTCTGCTCGGTTCTAGGTCTGCATAACAGTTTAGGCAGTGAACATGGGCTAAAGTTCGTCCGAGAAGGCCAATGGCTTGATTGAGGGATAGGTTTACCTATCCGACTCCCAACTCTTTCTCTCCTAGCTTCTTTCGGTTCATGCATCGTCGACTCGTGGATCACTTTCCCGGGGGCTCCGCACTTCCGACCCACGCGATGGACAGACTATCGAGGCCAAAGGATTCATCCACATAAGCGTTGGCCCGAAGATGTAGAGTTTATTAGGGATGTCGTCCCCTGGTCATAGTCTGCTGCTGCGCTGCGTCTTGTCTGCGCCACGGTACCCTCACAGCGTGTCTGCCCGATTACTGCAATTGCAATCTTCGTGCACAAAGGCCTGTGTACTGTGTACTGTGTACTGTTGAAGATCTCTTTCGTTGACCATGCCTCTCCACTTCGGTTGGCGCCCCATTGCGCTCTCACTAGCTGCATTGACTCCTGTCGCCCTCGCTGACATTTGTCAAACGCTTGCAGCCGGCGGCATCGACATCGAATATCGCGTTTCGATCAGCTATGCAGCCGACTTGACTAACTATTGGT
The DNA here is from genome assembly GCA_014839625.1 of Penicillium ucsense. Classification (NCBI taxonomy): domain Eukaryota; kingdom Fungi; phylum Ascomycota; class Eurotiomycetes; order Eurotiales; family Aspergillaceae; genus Penicillium; species Penicillium ucsense. The sequence continues at coordinate 114,686 of WIWV01000049.1, read as the reverse complement.
CTGCGGCATGCGGAGACCTCAAGCCAAAATGCATTGCCGCACCATCTAGCGCTGCCGAGATGTCGCAGGTAATTCAAGAACTGCACAATGTCGATACATTGTTTGCTGTTAAGTCCGGCGGCCACATGCCGAACAATGGCTTTGCCAGCATCCAGGACGGTCTGTTGGTGTCGACCAAGAACCTCGATCAAGTCTTTTACAAACCTGAGGACCAGACCGCCAAGATTGGACCGGGTCTGTCATGGGAGGAGGCTCAAAAGGGACTTGATGGGACTGGTCGTGCTGTCGTTGGAGGTCGTCTTGGTGGTGTGGGTATTGGAGGGTATATGTTGGGAGGTAGGACGAGGCCTGCCATTGCACATGAAACTGAGACTAGTTCTGACCCAGTTCATTATCTCAGGTGGTATGAGTTTTCTGAGCACTCAGTATGGCTGGGCTGCCAACAATGTGGTCAATTACGAAATTGTGCTGGCCAACGGCACAGTGGTCAATGCTAGTGAAAAGGAAAACACAGGTACGAGTGGTCTTGCCCCCTTCATCAGACCATCGATCCCATAACCTAATGGCTCTTAAGATCTCTTTGCGGCTCTCAAGGGTGGTGGCAACAATTTTGGAATCGTCACATCTTACACCATGCAAACCCATCCTATCGGCAAAGTCTGGGGCGGCAACTACGTCTTCACGGCGGACAAGACGCCCAAACTGCTGGAAGCCGTCCGGAACTTTGTGGACAACTACCCTGATGACAAGGCGGCGATTATTTTGACCGCGGAGCATGGCTTACTCCTGAACACTTGGATCATGTTCCTCTTCTACGATGGCCCCGAGCCCCCCGCGGGAGTGTTTGACGAATTTACTGCAATCGGACACACCTCCACGACCAAGACATGGGACTCTTACTATGATCTGCTCAAACACAACGACTTTTTCATCCTGCAGTACGTTATTTCCTATGCCAGATATTGGGAGCACCAATCATACTGACAGAGTTGTTCAAGTGGACAACGATACTCAATTGCCACAGAAACGACGCCGGTGCCAAATAGCACAGTGGGGTTTGGACCGATCAAGGATATCTACGATCACTGGTTCGAGGTCTCGAATTCCGTCCTTGAAGTGACAGGCCTTATTGCATCCATTGCCTTCCAGCCCGTTCCCAAGAGCTTTTCTGAAAAGGCCAAGGCTCGCGGTGGTGTAAGTAGTGATCCTCAGTACGCAATCTCACGGGGAGTCTTTACGACGACTAACACGCCCATTCAAACATCCAGGATCTTCTCAACGTCCCCACCGACACGAATTACATTTTTGTCGAACTCGACTATTCCTGGTCCCTCGCTCTCGACGACGCCAAGATCGACCAAGCCAATCAACAACTTTATCAGGGAATGGACAATGTCATCCAGAGTAATGTTGATAAGGGTCTCCTCCCTGATGTCTACAGGCCCTTGTTCATGAACGATGCCTATTTCCGCCAGGATTATTGGGGTCGTATCGATCCTGCTTCGAAAGCATCCGCGCTGCAGACGCGATTGCGCTATGATCCGGAGGGATTCTTCCAAAAGAGAACTAGTGGTGGTTGGAGACTCAACTAGAGCGCATCGCGCCTGTGATCCACGATGAGGTCTCCAGGCACTCGGGCGAAGGATTTCTGTAGCAGATAGTATATAGTATATACTGGTGCGTGAATGTCGGCTGAAACCTGTCTTTGTTGAGTATGATCTCAAACAATCCTATGAAGCTCATCCAGCAAGCACACGCTGAGTGAAAGGGCTGAAATTCCCGAAGGGTTGTAGTGCTCATAGTCACGCAATCGACCAATACCTATATCACGATTGTTCAATCTCTCTGAACACCATCCGTAATGTTGCTTCCCTCAACGATTCTCCAAATCCACCGAGCCGTTCACCCATCTGACGAAGAACTAATTGTGCAAGGCAGAGTCACTGCAACCATGGGTATTCAAATGCAAGTTCTGGAGTTCTTGTAATTGTCAGAGGATGGAAGACCTTCGCACTACTCTCTGTTTTTGCAACAACAAATTAGCCAGGAATCTAATTTTTGCGGGGATTCCGCTCATCCTCGCCGAAGTGGAAATCGTCGAACATAAGATACGATAGAAGCTTCGCTTCACTCGTTGCGGAGACGAATCAAGCAGATTTCGTCAAGAATTGCAGGAGCGGCGAGAAGAGTCGTGTGAGTCAGATCACTCTTTCGCTGAGATGGTCGCTTTCGTACTAAGATTTGGCACTGCCATTGCCGTGGCATTTTCAAATTTCTCCGTGACTTGGGGGTTCTGCTTGGCACTTCGCAATGAATAATCAATCGATGCGGCTGTTTCCAAATGCTCGAATTACCTCGTTCATGGGATCGAGACCCTAAACAGGAGCGCATAAGCCGCGTGCGATCGACATATCATAATACAGCCGCCTGCTGTCTGTATGCGCTCAAGTATGGGAAGCCCAACAAGGATGACAACCTAAATCTAGCTTACCCTCCCGGGACTACGTCGACCATTTACAAGCACAAACAATAAACCCGTCCCCAATAGATGAAACATTGATCGACCGTGCATCAGAGTCAATTCTCCTCAGCCTTAAAAGCCTCTGACGCTGAGTCATGACTCATGTGTGTAGGCGCCCGGCTCAGATCCCGTCCGATGTCCTTCTGCAGCCCTGAGTGGCTGCAAGCTCGCGCCCGAGGGCTTGGAATGTTTTCCTGCACGAAGCGCCGCAGTGGATGGATTACCTTGGACTTTGGAGATTTGTTGGTTGAGGGAGGTTTGGTTCCGATTTGGAAGACCTGCATTCAACTACATCATGCTCGTTGTTTTAGAGCTGCAGCTACCTTAGTCGAGGAGCTTGGGGTCTGTTGCATGTGGCGCCCGTGTCCGCCTAACAAAGGCTGAAAGAGAGGGAGTAGCTTTGATTGTGAGGATCTAGATCCTGATGGGTGTTGCTAATTTTGTGTTGGTCTAGATCACTGAAGGGTAGCATCGACTATGCTGATGGCGATTGTCTTGAGATTCTTTGTTGCTGGTCTTGGATAAAAGGACAGGAAGAAGCATAATCTCCACGGCTAGCTATTCCATCCTCATTCTCATTCTCACTCTCTTCGTCTCTTCACTGCGCTACATTCTCTTCATACTTTCATAGACATTCTTCGAGTAATTCAATATTGCAAACTTTCCAGTCGTTTCTTCGAATCTACCGCAAATCCAATCTCTTATCAACTTCATTGATTGTCCTCAAACGGTGCTATTCTCGAGCGGATTTATACCGGGACACACAGATCTTTCACTCAAACCACCTATCTTGCTGTCACTGTCACCGTCTTCAATTTTTTTTTGTTTTCTTTTTTTTTTTCTTTTGAATCACTCGATACCTCCAAAATCAATCATCATGGCACCTCGCTACGGAGCTCTCGGTGCAACATTCCAACTCGCGCGCCTGTTCCAAACCTGTTCACTCATCGCCATCATCGGCATGACGGCCAATTTCATCGCCTCGATAGTCAACAACAATGCAACACCGCCCGACGTCTTAATCGGCACCATCAGTGTGGTAAGTCCCCCCCAACGTATCCCTTCAATCCGTGGGTCCATGTCGCAGCAATCCCTCTAATCCATAGTCCATTCGATTGTAAAAGACCAGTATCGCCGTGATCTACTGCATCATCACCGGCATCCTCTACTTCGACGACATCCTCCCCTTCTTGCCCTGCGCCATTCTCGACCTGGGCCTTCTGATTGCCCTCATCGTCGTCGCAGTGATCATGGGCAAGCCTCTCTCGTATCTACAATGTTCCGGCCTCTCCTCGCTGGGTTTCCAAGACGCAACCGTCTACGCGTTTGCATCCCGTCTGTCCAATGTGGTGGCAAGTTTCAGTGGTAAGATCGAGTTTGCGTCTTGGATCGGGGCCTCAAAGACGATCTGTTTGGAAACGAAAGCGATCTGGGGGTTGAGTATTGCTTTGTGGTAAGTCCTCCAATGCAGCCCTTGATTTGAACTCGAGACGAACTGGCGCCCGTAGCTAGTGCTGACTTTCTTGTGGCGGGATCTGCAGTATTCTGTTTTTCTTTTCGTTTCTTTGCAACGTTTGTCTCTGGCGCCAGAAAAAGGCAAACGTTGACGCTGAGAAATGATCAGACTCTCTGGAGTTGAGAGGACATAGTTCGGTTACGGAGTTTCTGTGACTCGATCAAGAGATACAGGGCCAACTATCTACGAGGAAGAGGTGTTTAGGGCCACGATGGGGTAGTATAGTTGAAAGTAAATGATGTATCAACAATATGCGAGAGGTGCTGGAGTGCGAGGATGTGGGATCTTTCACGGAGTCACAATTTTAGATCAGAGCTAATCAATATATTATCAATGTGGCTGAGATACAGAATTTTCACAGTACATCTCAACAAAGCTTGCCTGAGTGAACGGTATATTCACCCTTGGGCTCTCCCGCACGTGGTTCATCCTCGTCTCAATCACTGTTCGCGGGGCTGAGGGCACGGGATGCAACTATGTACTATTGCGAGTGAACTTTGCAAAGTCTAGTCGCTTTTGAAGTCAGAAACGAACAGAAGTCAGACTGCTGGCAATTAAGAGGCCTCAATGTGCCTCGAACAGCAGAGGTCAAAGCGCCCAAAAGGCCGTGTCTGCCAATATGCCAAGATTGACAGAACGAGCCGCTATTTCAGGCCTGGTTGAATCAAGATCAATTGATTTACTCCAGGCACCTTGTCAAGGATTGACGACAGGATACATCTTCATACATCCTGTCCGCGGTTGTGTTCGAGAATGGCCGATAAGCAGGACGTCGTGTTCTCAAGAAGGAAAAGATGGCACCCGTGTAAGTTGGACCGAACATGAAAGATCCTTGATTGGAATTGAGGGCACTGCAAACACGGCGGTGTCATCTCAAGATGTTACACAACCTCGTCAAGGCCTGTTTTTTTTTATCATCATCTCAGTTAGTTCATCGTCCAAGACCACAGGAATATCGAAATCAATTGACAGGAGGTGAAACGTACTTAGATGGAGTGAGTACCCTTGGTTGCACCCAAATGTGTTTTCAGGCATGAAACATGGCTATATCACCCACGTTGCGATACCAAATGCAACACCAAGTGCGACCCCCATTATCCCTGACTCGCGGCTGCTCCTACCCCGAGCTAACGGGCGGGATGACAGCGACTTCATCTCCAGCTTGAATGATTCTGTCCGCGTCCTCTTTGATATCAACGTATTCATTCTGGAGACTGACCCCACAGCTCCCCAGGATTTTGTCTCGGAGTCCCGGATATCGCTCCTCCAGGAATGGGTATAGCTGGGACAACGGAAGTGGTGCGGGGAGACGCTCCGTGTGTTTGGCGGTGAATTGGGCGGCAGTGGCAAAGTAGTAGATGGTAAATGAGCCCGTGGCTGGCATTTCGGCTGAGGGAGATGTATTCGCAGCCATATTTCGATGAGTAGTGGTCTGCTGGCTGCCAGGGTGCTGAGGCTGTAAACTGAAGCACGACAGCTGATGCGACATCATGTGGGATGAAGGCGGGGGCTCGAGACGTGGGGCCAAACCGGGCGGAGGATGAAATGGGTTAGCGTGGGATCTGGACTCGCACGGCTTAGGCCGAGCATCAGCATTCAGCAGACATGCCAGACACTGGAGATGGACACCGACTCACACAGTGGTAGGAGAGTCATTTCATTCTGAATAGCCATCTCCATACTTCAAGCAGAACATCGAGTGGTACTCGTGGATTGACAGATTAGCACACGGATCGTAGGACGGCAAGCCTGGAGCAATATCTTCACACCTGTAGCATGGTACCTTATGTTAAGTCACTAAGTATGAAGGAAAGTACCATGTACCTAGTATAAGTATAGTTAGTACATGGTATATACTAACTACATATATACTGTGTAGTGTGTACTGTGTTCATGCACTGTTTACTACATACTAGGTAGGTACCTACTACCTACTAACCTAGTGGCCTAAAAGAGATGGCCTCATCTACACCTCACACCTCATATTATACCTGGGCTCGGCAAGAGACATGCAGTTATCCAGTACGTCAGTCCCGAATGGGGGAGCCGAGCCATCCAAAGCTGACCCGAAGAGATTGGCCGGTCATGCCCGAACCTCCCCAGATTCGCCGTCGCGTGGCTGCCCTTTCTGGAAGCTCACAAGTCACGCTCTTCTAGTCAACTAGACCTTCAACGTTGCGGGGGAGAGTTGCGGGGGAATCCCAGTTATTTCTTGTGAGACTACCTGCAATTTTCTTTTTCCATTTATATACACATGTAACATGGGCAACCCACGCCCCAGAAAGCCGGAGCAAGCCATGAGAAAATGATGACCGAGGCGCATGATATCCTGGTCGGTGAGCTTGGTTTGGACTCGGGAGTGGGGGCTCAAACCTGAATTGATGGAACCAGGTTGGGAAAAGACTGGGGACGGGGAATGGTATAACTTGATCGAACGCAGGTGGGTAGCACGGGAAGACAATCTGGGAGTCTGAGGCTGTTCCCAGTTTGGTCATCTGGCGAACTCATTATAGAAGTCCATTTGACGTCTACATGTCTGACATGGTTATAACTAGTGAGAGAGACTCAGTGTTTACTTCATGATCCGGTAAAAGCACTAGTCGTACATGCTGGAAGCTACCTAGATAAATCCGAAAAAAAATGAAGAATAATGTACAACCTTATACCTAGGCCGGTAGACGTTGATTGTCCAGCTTTTTCCAATATCGATTCTACGCCAATTCACAAGAGACGGGTTTCTGATGTCAGCACCTACCAGACGGCAGGGACAACCTTACCCCAACCTTAGCACCGAGGCGCCTTTTCTGTTGAATGATATCATCTGATTCACAAGTCAACATTTCTTTCTCCACAGGGGAAGAAAGGAGTCAACCAAAGCTGGGGTTTCTCCTTCTCGGGCTGGGCGTATTATAGTCAAGGTGAAAAAGAAAAGATGTAAATTCCTGTACATGGTCAAAGAGAATGACCTGGATCTGGGTCTAGGTTCAACGACCTCTCCCAATCGGGAAGGTCAAGTGGCGTGACTTGCAGTCTTTCCATCCCCCCCCCCCCACGCACGTCGAGGGCTGATCGTTCTTCCATCCATCACGAAGAGGTGTGCTTCGAATGCCACACAAACCCCAAACATATTGTCATTGTCACGGGCCAACGGGCTACTCCTATGCTTACTCCTCTGTTTGCTGGGGTGAACAGCCGGGGAAATCCTTCCCTACGGGATGAGCTCCATCCATTCTGTGGGGATCGCGGGTTTTCTCCAAGTTTCTGTTTCTCTTGGTCAGCGTAGTGTGGGGGTTACACCGTGACGGTCTACCACATCGGCAATGCCTGACAGCTTCTCGGCTTCCATTGCGCTTCAGGCGTATTGATCGCGAACTTTGTCAGCAGAGAAATGGCACTAATCGACTATCAGTACCCTCATGGTTGAGAACATAGTCGAGTCCCCCAGGTGTACTACCATACTACCATACTACCATACTACCATACACTGACTGACTGCTTGATGTGTATGACTGTGCTCGGACCAGCCCAACTCCCAAGCCGAGCCCGAAACGGTACGGATCCGCCGAGGCCGAAAAGCGGAAAGCGGAACGCGCAAAACGACTGATTCTGCGTTTTCTGGTCCCCCACACCCAAGTTGACCCAACACTTGCGGGCCGATGCCCCCAATCACGAATCCAAGACGCATCCAAGAGTCTCCGCCCGACTCGGGGGACGGCTTGGGTCGGGAAACCGGGGGAGGAAAAAAGGGCCTTTTCGCTTTTCTCCGCCGAAGCACGGGGATTCTCCCCGCGGGCGGACCGGCTGGACGTGCAAACTGCAGACCCCCATGTCAAAAGATATAGCACGGTATCTTTCCATGGATAATCACAATTTACGAGTACTACAAGGTCAATGCTTACAAAGACCGGTGCTCTCAGCCTCTGTCCAGCTGATACCTGTTCAGGTCACTCTTCTCTTTCCTGGGTCATTCCAGACACATCCCGTCGGTAAACAGAAAGAGGATTCGGCAACCCCAGCCCCAGCTCTCCTCCGGCTTCCAACATATCGGTATTGCACTGTTGCAGTGAACCAATACATCCCATGGATCGAATTTCTCTTGCTCAGCCGAGCTCCACCAAATCCAGTATCCCCGGGCTCCGTGCCTGGCCAGAAGAGAGAAAAAAAAAGACCCCCACCATGCTTAGCGTGGGGGTCACACTCGAGCCGACCTGGGGTGATCCCGACCAGGACGCAACCGGACGTGTGCCAGGGCTTCAAGGGCTGCATGGCTGCATGGCGGCATGGAGATGGTGGGGTAGACCTGGGGCAGGGCACCAGGCTAAAAAAAGGATTGAAAATCCTCCCCCGGACAGGATCATTCTTGTTCTTCCTCTTCATCTTCGCTTTCTCTTTCATGCCGGGGATTCTCATGAAATTGTCTCCCTGATACCGTGTCCTCCCTTCTTGCTAGCCAGTGAAGGTGAAACTTTCATATGAGCTGGGTCTGACGAGAATCACGATTCAAGAGATCAACGACTGACGAGTTCTTTTCCTTTCTTTTTTTTCGTTACTTTTCCTCTCTCCCCTTTTACACATCATGGCGGACGACATTTCAAGGGGAAATCACAAGGACAATCACAATCACCCTCATCACCATCATGACCGGATTGACCTCGATGTCGAAAAGGAGCGCATCGAGAGCTGCGAACATGTGGTGGAGATGCAAAACCCCAACGTGGTGCCTCACATCGACCCGGCCCGTCGTGCCGTGGTCGAGAAGAGCCTCATGCGAAAGCTAGACGCGCGATGCAGTCTCTTCGTGCTCATTTACATCATGAACTACCTCGACCGTAACAACATCTCGGCGGCCCGTCTCAAGGGACTGCAGAAAGATCTCTCCTTGACGGATACACAGTACTCGACCTGTCTGAGTATCCTCTACGTCGGATACATTCTGATGCAAGTCCCCTCCAACATGTTCATCAACCGCATTCAGCGGCCCTCGTTGTACATTGCCGTTTCCATGACTCTCTGGGGATTGATCTCCACGTGCTCGGGCCTGGCAGGCAACTTTGGCCATATGGTGGCCATTCGCTTCTTGCTGGGCTTCGTCGAGGCCGCCTTCTTGCCCGGGGCTCTGCTCATCTTGTCCAAGTGGTATACCCGTCGCGAGTTGACAACCCGTAACGCGCTGCTCTTCTGCGGTAACCTCATTTCCAACGCCTTTTCATCTCTCGTCGCGGCCGGTGTGCTGTCCAACATGGAAGGCACTCTGGGCCACGCCGCCTGGCGATGGCTCTTCTGGATCGAAGGTGCCGTGACCATGACAATTGCCATTTCGGCCGCATTCATCTTGCCCGATTTGCCCACCAACTCCCGTGGCTTCACTGAGGAGGAGCTTCTGGTTGCGCAGCTGCGAATCCTGGAGGACGTGGGCGAGGCCGATACGGACGCGGAGGAACAAAGTGCCTTTAGCGGTCTGATTATGGCTCTGAAGGATTTCAAGATCTACTTGATGATGCTGGCTTTTACTGCCTACGTTATTGGATTGTCCTTCAATGCTTTCTTCGTACGTTCACAGCTCCCCTACCCAGTACCCACTACTCTCAGCGAAAGAGCAACAACCGCATCCCCTTTGTCCTTCTTACGATAAACTAACTCGCCCTTCCTTTTTTTTCCCATCTCTAGCCTACTCTTACCGGCACTCTTGGCTTCTCCTACGTGCCCACTCTCCTGATGAGTGCACCCCCATGGGTCTTCTCCTGTCTTTTCTCCGTGCTCAACGCCTGGCACGCCGATCGCACCCAAGAAAAGGTTCGTTTCACCCTTCATCCTCTTCTGATCCATCCCAGATATTCCCTTCCCACTAACACCCTCCACCCAAAACCAGATCTGGCACATCTACGGCCCCATCATCATGGGCATCGTCGGCTTCATCATCAGCATGTCCACCCTCAACGTTGCCGCCCGCTACATCGCCCTCTTCCTCCAAGCCGGCTCCTACGCCGGCTTCATCGTCTTCTACTCCTGGATCAGCTCCTCCTTCCCGCGACCCCCCGCCAAGCGGGCCGTCGCCCTCGCCCTCATCAACGCCTTCAGTCAGCTGGGCAACGTGGCGGGCTCGTATGTCTGGGACCTCAAGGAGAACGGCTATCGGAAGAGCTACGGCATTGTGACGGCCATGTATGGCGTCACCATGATTGGGTTCTGGATGTTCCGCATGATTCTGGTCAATCTGAATAAGAAGTTGGAGAAGCAGGAGACGGAGTGGGATGCCGAGCATCCTCCTGCGCAGGTCCAGCAGGGAGGAGGTGCACAAGGAGCAGGGGATGGGAATGTGGTGTTTATGGATAGCGCGGATGAATCGCTGCGGATGAGGAAGGGATTCAGGTATTTGATTTGAACAACACATGTTGGGAGCGTGTGTGTGCGCGCGTGTGTATGTAAATGTGTGCGGGTCTCTCGAGGTCCGTTTCTCTTCTTCAATAGAGGGGTCGTTGATTTACAGGTGAAAGACGTATTCATCAATATTCATATTCATGATAAATGTAGACTTTGGCGGTGCCGAGTCTTGAAGATCTGTACCTATAAACATGAACCATTTCCATTCAATCGAGGACTTGAAAGACCGGAATGCGAGAGATCTGAAGTGGATGCATTGGCAGGAAACGGAAATCAAGCTAGAAAGGATACCTAGAAATTGCAGCCGTTCATAACTGATCTCCGTGCAAAGGGTTATCGGTTTATCGGCTTGCACCTATGGATGAAGGTTCTGAATTTGTAGCACTGTTCGTTTCTTTAGACCGATACAGACCGGATGGATGGATGCTTCGCCCAACCTTATCGGCCACTTCGATCCATTGTCTACAGGTTCATCACAAATTGGGGGGTTTTCTCGGATAAAGGAGGTGGCGGAGATCCATGATGCATGCAACGCTGGAACCGAAACGAATAGGCATACAGAGGTACAGCAGCGCTCTGGAGTCTGAAAATGCGGTCGGTGGTCTACAAATCAGCCAGCTCTGTAAGAGCCCTGCCCAGATCCGTCTTCAAATCCTCCCAATTCTCCAACCCAACACTAATCCTCAACAATCGCCGATCAACACTCGCATCTGACATCGTCCTCCACTCAATCAGCGACTCGACCCCTCCTAGACTAGTCGCATGCTGGAAGAAATGCAATCGACTCGGCAACTCCCTGGCCATCTTTTCCTCCTTCATCACGATGGAAAACACCGGTCCGAATCCATTCGGCATCTGCTTCTTCAACCAGTCACCCTGGACTTCGGGTTGCACCGAGGCATGAAGGACGTCCTTCAGGACGGTCTGGATGGCGACTTCGTCCGAGCCAGGTGCGGGATTCGACGCATGCAGGGCGGAGTGTAGCCATGAGACAAGACGGGATGTGCTTTCGCTCTGGCGCTGGACGCGGATTTCCAGTGTGCGGAGACTCCGCACGCCGAGCCAGGACTCCATGTTGCCCATGACGGAGCCGATGAAGATCCGGTCCGTCAGGAGTTGTTGGGCCCAGTCTTCGCGCTGGGTGGCCAATACGCCACAGAGAAGGTCACTGTGTCCGCCAAAGTACTTGGTGCCCGAGTGCATGACGAGATCTGCGCCTAGGGGGAAGGGGTCTTGGAGGCCGGGAGGGGCGAATGTGCTGTCGACAATGAGATAGGCCCCTTGGGAATGTGCCTTTTCCGCAAATGCCGAGATATCAAAGGCGATTCCAGTCGGGTTGACCGGTGTCTCGAGGAGGATGACATCGCCGGTTTGCAGATCGTTGGTTGCACAGTCTAGCGGTAGCTTTTGAAGCCCCGTTATGCGGCTGAAGAGGGCAATGACTCCGTGGCAGCCGTGGTAGCCTTCTCCAACGGAGATGCGGCGAGGGTTAAGGAGAGTGAGCGCCGCATGGAGCGCAGAGAGCCCTGAGGAATAGGCAACCGCTTTGCCGTTCAGAAGGGATGAAAGAATCGTTTCGAATCGACTTGAACTCGGCCCGGAGACTCGTGAGTAGGTGTGAGTTGTGGGATCCCCGCTCGACTAGTATATCGCAGGCATGGTTAGATCAACAGTGAATGATTAGACAGATCCAACGATTCTAGCCGTGCCAATTTTATACAGTAGAGAGAATGCTAAGAAAGGCAGATAGCACATCGTAGAATTTCGCGGGATCAGACAAGAGATATCATTGTGAAAATTGGCATACAGGGTTAAGGTCAGCCCACGGGACGAGTGCCGACGGATTCGCCGTGTAACGGAAAGTCGTAGACAGATGCATTGGAGGAGCCACATCAGTAACGACGTTTAGCACGTCATCTGCGTGCAATGATCGGGTGGAGGTACCAGTACTCTGCGCCATCGCGAGAGATCATATGTCACACAGGTCAGGATATGCACAAGGGGGAAGATAAGACAGCAGAAGAAAAGAGAACAAGGCAGAGCCCCGCGTGCGATAAACAGAAAATTGCGAGATCTTATCGCGACGCGGAGACGACCCCGAGGGCAGAGAGGGGTAACGGTGCGCAATCCGGTCACGTGGTGCGGGGGCAGATGGCACGTTTCCAGCATTTGGCCCGAGCCAGTTGGAGAATATGAAGATGGGACAACAGCCTGGACAAGAGAAAGGGAGGGGTGGGGGTATCACAGATGATCGATTAAACATGGAAGAAATACAAAGAAGCGGTAAGATTCTACCGAGCTCATCGGCGAAGTGAGGCCATTCGCGAAGGCTCTCGTACAGAGCCAGGCAGGACTGTCTTGAAATGATTGCGGTCTAGGGTAAGTTTGTTAGCAAAGTGATGACACCACACCAGCCCAAGAAAGAACACCTCAGGAGTACTCACCGGGTTCTTTGTCAAAAGCAATGGCAATGTCGTCGTGCTCGATTGGATATTCAGGCATGTCCAAGCAGACAAAGCCCGAGGCGGCACTTTCGTCCTTGCTAGGCAACGCAAACTTGGCGTCAATAATGCGGATGCCAAACTTGCCAGAGCGCGTGAAGGACTCTATCTGATCGGTGCCCTTTAAAACAAAGTTCATGCAAGTGCCGTGCTGGAAGTCGCTGAAGAAAGCAATGAGCTGGATGATCTTCTCACGTTGCACGATTTGAATGCGGGCCGAGCTTGCTTCCCATTTCTTGTAGATCGGCACCACCATGCGGCGGCGAGAAATAGTGAATGATGAAGCAATTCTATTGATAGAATTAGTCCAGGTATTTCCTTACAAAGACACTGAGAGCTTAGCATACCCGTCATAGATAACTTTGAACCCAGTCACAGCTTCTTCGAACGCATGCAGATCTAGATCATTGTGAAGTATCAGTAACCATCTCAGGGAAAATGCTCCGGGTCGTGTCTACACACCTTGAATATTCGTGAAATCGAATCGACGGATTAGCGCTTTTGATGTCGACCTTTGCAAAAGCTCCGAGACCTGCTCAGGCATGTCGGGTCGAATCAAATTGTCCGCCAAAGATATGGTCAGATCGTGCTGTGGGGGACGGAACAAGCTCATGCCAGTGGGCCTTATAACATCTAAGCCGAGCCTCAAATCACCAGGGCCTTTGATAGATATATGGTTAGCAGCAATCAAGTATCCTCGGCCACTGGGCATTCTTACCCAGGTTAATCCGATCGGTTACAGAGCCCCACTCAGTTGCAATAAAAGCGCGCAAATGCTCAGACAGAATCGTTGGGCCGTATCCGTGCTTGACGAGGTGGTGTTCTTGATCAATGACACTGGCATGACTGGCAGGGAATTGCAAATGCGTATAAGGAGCACGACCACTCGCTAGATTTGCCGGCTCCTCGAGCGCATAGGATCGCAATGGCAGTTCTCTTGTAACCGTCTCTTGGTCGCGCGGCAACATGCTCAACAGGAGGGAATGCATCTCTGTTCGCTCCCCAAGTTCATGGAATGTCATCAACAACGATCGTGTGCGCCCATCTTCGGTCACCTTCAAAAGAAGGGCAGGGCTACCATCTTGTCCGCGCAATAGACCGAACACCACCGGCCAACCGGCACCCAGGCGGTGGGTCACGTTGCTCATTGTTTTGAGCTTGGGACTGGTCAACACGCTCAGACGGAAACCACGGTGAGCCTTTCGCGATCCGGTTCCTTCGGTAATTGTAACTTGTCGTTCAAAGACACGTATCCGACACCTGTCTGCGGGTTCCGCCGGGAATGCAGGAGGTGTAGCGGGGTCCATATAATGAAATGACTTGACGGTGTTCTCAAAGACAACGGTCTCGCCGGCCTCGGGAGACAGACTCGCTTCCGAGTTCTGCATGTACTTGACGATGTTCCACAGGGTTCTGAAATCGTCGTCCGAAAATAAAATATCAAGTTCGAACCCCCGAGGCAGCTTCAATCGCATAGAGTGATTTCGCTCGTCCCATTCGACGTCTTCCCAGGTAGACCCCAGCTTGCGATCGCCCTGAATCATCACATTGACGAGCGGACTCTGACTCGTAATCGCCGTGCATACATACCAATCTGAACGCTCACGCGTGATTGACAGCGCGCAGGGCATAGCGTACTGCTGATTCTCGTCTTCTTTCGAACTGACATAGGCTTGCACAAACATAGTCCCATAGGTGAAGAACTGGCTGGTGTCTCCCAATGGCATCATGTTCACCAGACTCCGAGGTTTGAGGGACGTCTCGGCTAACATGGATCGCGAAGCATTCCCAGAAAGGACCGCAGACACATCCGAAGCGAAGTAGGGATATCGCACCCAAATGGATACGTCCAGCTGGCTGAGAGAATGATCACTTTCTGCAAGAATATCGGCGAGAATGTTGTTGCGTTTGATAGACAAGGAAAGAGAGCGAAGGTGATTCATCATTGTGACGTGAGCGCTCAAAAGTTCAACCGTCTCCTTTTGGCCGGTAGTACTAGCGATGGCCAAGATCGCATCGACGCTGATAGAGCCATATCTGGCGAGTTCGAAGTGGCTTGGGATAACTTTCTCGTTGATCCACAATGCCTTTCCCAAGTTGATGATAGCCTGTTTCGCATGAATTCCCGGTGCGGTGTTGCGGGACCGTGCGTGTAATTCTAACTGCGACCTCCCGCGCAGAAACCACCAGATGGCTGCCCGAATCCATTCCGACAAAGACGTCTCCGCCACGGGCTTGGCCTGTTCTGCAGCCTCGTGAATGTTCCTGGCATATGTTTCAATGTAACTTTTGAATTCGTTGAAAGCAACTTCACCGACCTGGCTGGCTAGTGAGCGCAGGGAATATTTGGGGGGCTGCGGACTTCGAGATTTTTCTCGGGCAGCAGAAGAGCCAGGCTGCATCGTAGCTCCATCTGTGCCCAAATGCTGAGAAGCGCGTTGCGCTTCCCGGACGGATGAGGCGTGAGGCGAATTGTCCCCGGGCATGGTCAGCTTTCTGGGCGGAGGACTCATCGAGCTGCCGGGAGTGAGGTTAAGGGGGATTCGCGAGTCATCCGGACTGCGCGATCCCTGTCTTGGTTGGAAGACGGACCCAACTGACGAAGAATTCGTCAGATGAGGCGATGCTCCATTACTTGACCCGCTTGGACTTTGCGAACTGTATGCGGGGGGCAAATCACCGCTTCCAACATCAGCCTTTTCATCTGTAGGTGAAAGGAGATCATCTTCGATGCGGTGCTGCTGCAATGCTCGAGCTTCCTCCGCCTGCATCTGATCTCGAACGCGTTCTGCCAATGCGTGCGATTCCGCGGAGCCTCGAAAAGAGAGTCGAGATCCCGGCTTCTGCGTTTGTAGTGTACTAAGAAATTCTGCGTCAAGCGGGTTCTGAATGAGAGGTGGCCGCCCGGGCGATTCTGGACTTGCCGGTCCTCGCCCATCGACATCCCCCAGTGAAGTGTCCAGCGTCAAGGTCGGCAAGTAGGAGCGCTGCGCATCAGGCGATGGTTGAGCTATTGAGAGTGAATCGCGACGCTGCTGTCGTGCGCGAGAGATCTCGATGGTCGGGGAGTCTGTTTCATCACCACCTTCCCCGATAACTTGCGGAACCAAATTGCAGAATCTGACATGGAGACCCTTGCCTTTCTGAGGATTCAGTATGTTCTTGGTGCTGGTACTACGGCAGGAAAGTTGGGCCTGAGAAGACTCCCGGGAGAAGTATGCGTCTCGCTGAAGCGGCGAGGAAGAGTGTTGGAGATCAGACGCAGTGTAATCATCTGTGGAGGGCGAACGCATCGACACGACTGGGCTCTGGGAGACATTGTTCGATGAAGGGATTTGCCGAGTTGAGATGACTGGACGGGCGGCTCCTGAGTCCGCTTTCGGGGAGGTGACCGTCTCGGTGATCGGCCGGTTCGAGGCCAGAAAGTCTTCAATCTGCTGCTGATCGGTCGCTGACCGGTCTTTCTTGTCCTTGGAGAAGAGTTTCCCCCTCCAATTTGGTTTCTTTTCCTTGACAGGCTTGGGCTGCTCGGCAGCCGTAAAGGCAAAAGGGTCATTGGCAGACATGTCGTTCGGAAACACTTTGTAGGGTTGTTAACGTGGACTCCCAACAATGAGCATCGCAATCACGCAGCCTGCACCGCTCGTAGTGGTCGGTCGGGACACCAGTTCTCGCCAAAGGGTGGCAGATCGCAGTGAGTTCCTGCGACAGCCACGGGTCCTTGCCTCGGGAACTGCAGCTGTCTCGATCAGTACAACTGACACGCGACCACGACAATGTTCAATTCCAAGTCCGCCAAGGAGAGTGCGTGAACTTGAGTTGTCTGAGCGTGATCCTGGAGTCGACTATGACATCCAAAACACACGCCAGAGCGTGCGTATGCACTGTCGAGTATTAATAGCGGGGAGAAGGGTCGCGGAGGGGAGGGGTGGCAAGCGCTTTCGGCGGTTGAAGATGCACGGAGAATCGCCGGTGGGGAGGTGAACTGCTGGAGTGACGGATATGCAAACGTCGGTCTACGGGCCGGTTGCAGAGTCACCAATTTGCTTTGCAGTTGATATTTCGCCCACGCTGAGGCATACACAAAGGAGATGAAAGGAAAGACAAACAGATCACACTTCGATCAGCAGAGACCGAGAGGGGAGAGGGTGGAAGCGCCCGTGCCCACTACTTTGGTCGGACTAAGCCAGGAACAGTGGACCCAAAAGATCGCGGGAGGGGATCTTTCAACTGTCTTGACCCCGGACGGTGATTAGTAGTGCCTCTGGAGTCTGGATAAATGCCACCTGTATCCATTTATCAGTCACGGTCGGTGGAGCATGGCACTGGGCGGGACGGATTGTCTTGTACTTCGAGGATGTGATGTACTGTTCTAGAGTGACGAGGCGAGTTGCCCACTTTCAAAAACACCCTTAGGCCTGCCGCATTGTTTACCAGTTGCGCTGAGTACCGAGAGTGGTTGGCAACCGACCGACGGACAAGTGATCATCAAGCTGAACCCGCGGATCTCAGACGAGGGATCAATGCGGCCACTGGGACTCTGAGACACTTGCCTCAGGCAGGATGGAAGTGCGAGGAGCACAGAGGATGCAGAGTCTTGGATCCTCCGGTTTGATAGGAGGGGATCCCATAGCTCCCATCAACAAGTGGAGATCGATGGCTCCTGCTTCCTCGGCCTCAAAACATGTGACTCCACCAGGACTCCAGTCCCTTTTTTTTATGGCTCCCTCGAGGCTTCCAAATTAGAGCTTCACTCGAACACCCACACTGTGTTTGAGTTCAGGAACCGTCACTGCCTCCAACGGTATGGATTGAGGATCCTAGGCGATCCTGAAACCCATGGTCGGGCTGAAATAGTCCGGGACTAGGGCCAACCCAATTCCGTGGGCGGTTAAACGAGGTCTCGTGCGAGTCGAATAGTACCTAGGTACTTGGGCGCCCTAGGCCAAAAGGGGGTTCCTTTCGGTGGACCAGAGGTACCTCAGACTCCTTAGCAACAGGTACCTAAGTCACCTGGAAGTACAACATTATTGAATATGGGCTCAGTGTTGTACCGGTAAGAACCAGTAAGTACTTGGCAGTGGTAGTACTATTTAGTACTTACTAGGTACTCAGTAGGTACTTGTAGTGTCTCTTGAACTTCGATGAGTAAGGTAGGTACCTATTGACTCATTGAGTACACCATTAGCGACATGGTCATCGTCAGGGCTCAGGACTTCTGCAGGAATTACTTCACAAGTGACCCAAGTTATTGTGGTCTTCAATGTTGAGACATCCGGCAGGAACTTACTTGGCTTGGCCGCATCAAGTCTTCCCGCTGTCGGTCTATCCGCCTCGCTAAAAGGGTCTCCGGGAGATCGGAATTGTTTGCTCGTGCTACCCAGTACCCACCCGTCCGAAGCTTTGGCAAGCATTCTTGTCACTCGATCTACATCATCCTTGTTCTTCATGTTTACGATTCTCGCATGTCCTCAATCTCCTCAGGACAAGAAAAGTTTCACACCACTGATTGCAAGTCGTAGCCTCGTTTCTGCGAAGCTGTCTGCCTTGTGTCAGTGTTTGGGTTGGTACTTGCTACAGTACTAGTAGACTACCGTACTGGAATCCGGAACCTCTGCAAGCGCCCCACCGTCCGATCCGCCCAAAGTACACAAGCGTTGGTCTGGACCCACTCGAGGCCACCAATCCTCGAGGCGGGTTTTATCTTGAAACAAGTCTCGCCGGACAGTCTGAGAAGCGCCAAGCTGCCAAGATGGAGTAGTCCGTTTGTAGTCCCCGGGTTATTCAGACATGGCATTCGCATTCACTGACATAGTGAATACTGAATACTGAATAGTTTATACTGTAGTTATACTGTATATTGTATACTGTATAATGTATGGTGGAAGGAGAAGACAAACTCCAACAAGGTTATGCATGAGCGATCTGAAAGAAGCCTGATGCATGATTCACCATATTACGGTGGAAATGTTCCCGCGACATCATTGTGACTCCGAGACTCGTGGACGACCCAGGGCCGCCGAGGCAGGCACTTACGGATGTCGCCTTATTTCTTGTTCCAGCACCGCTTTCCTTCTCTCACATTGCGCAAGTGAAGTCCCATACGTATTCAGAGTCCTAGTATGAGGCATATTGTATGATGATTTCATCACTCGGGCTGCTCTACTCTTCGTGACTGGCTACTCAGACATCGATCGCAAAGGAGAATCATCCGTCAATTGATCTTCATTGTGCTCGGGTCGCAAGGGGGGATTGCAGCCATGCGACTGCATGAACCACTCTGTGTGCGCCACCAACAAGGCTTATTCTCTTGCCTCCAGGATCGTCTCGAATAAGTCTTGATCGCCTTGTCGCCCTTCTACTGTAGATCAGTACTGTCAAAGCTTGTCGCCACGCCAGAATTAACCTACCTAACATAATATTCCACTGTGGGAAGCCATCAATGTTGCCAGTCTATTCTATCTGGATGCGCCGAGTCTTCTACTGTATACTAATACTAGGTTAGAACTCCAGATACCCTATGATCCTACTTCATGCCCTCTCTGCCTTGAGAGCCATGGCTACGGAAGATCGTCACCAGCAACTCCACCACCAAAGCTTGCCAGGACTTGCTCACCATGAGGCGCCGATCAAGGCATCAGGACGCGTCACGCATGAACTGTACCGACGTTAGGGGTCGCAAATCTTCAAGGTGTACATTGTGTATGACTGGGACGGGTCAAGCTGATCAGATTGCTCCCTCTTCATCACAGGAAACTAGTATCGCACATTCCATTCTTGCTCATCTATGGTTGCTGGCGGCTGCTTTCTCCAGGTGGATGGGAAGATTGTTCCGCCCCAAGGCCCGGCCGAATGACTCCGCCGACCACTGGAGTTTCCGCGGCTGGAGTTCGGACCGGGAATCTAAAAATAGCACATCGTGTTCAACAACGAGCCTTGACGGCTCGTTCGAGGCTTTCTCCAAGTCCGATCGACGGTCCGTTGATGTAAAGCACCACGTTCTGTAAGTTATTTGAATATCGTCGTCGAAATTCTGAACTACATACTATGATACATTGTATTACACGTCTGGCGTGAAATTATGTAATTTAGAGCCAACCACCTGAGGTAATCGCCCTCTTATGGTGTCTGCTTGGTGTGTAGCTTATGAAAGAATGCCAGTACTGGCTCAGTTACTGAGTACTCAGTGACTCACTACTCAGTAGAGTCAGTACACCTACACTAACGGTCTACCTACTACAGTACTTAAGGTACTGTAGGTTGCGAAATTGATCAACACTAACACTGAACACAGCCACCTGTCCAAGTCTCCAAGATTCCGGTTGTTCGTTTCGGTGATGTGACGATCCCCACCAACTCCAACGTACCAGCAACTCAAGAAGCAAGTTGATAAGGTAATCATGCTGTTGCAGCTGAGGTCACTCTGTGAGTCGCGGAGCGAACTGTACTCAAGTAAACCACAGGCCTTCTATTACTAGGTACTGTATGTCGTAACTTGTCTCATTCACCAATAAGGTACCCCAATTACGTTCAAGTAAGTTAACACCATAAACATCATCAAGTCAATCAACCTCTGGAGGTACCTCAAGACATTTCATTAGATTCAATGCGCTACATACTACATAGTACAAGGTAGTTACATGGAGTACTTAGAGGTAGCCGCCCTAGCGGTTGAGTAAAGCTCGAATGCCGTTTTCAGTCCTTGTGTACACTCAAACACTGTACACTGAGGTGGACAGTATACACAATTATGCACATTTTTAAGCATACTCGCTCCGAGGTCATCTTGACACCTTTGGCGTTATGACTACGAGGCCATAACCTCCAACCAGTATGTCTGACCGCCTATTTCTGGCGAGGCATCATCCATTTGTTCGAATCGGGGACTGAGATCCACCAAGCAATTGAGACATTCGCTCAACAACCCAACACACTCGAGGAGGTTTCCCTCAGCATGCACCTGCCATGCGGCGACTCCGATGCGCGATGGCTCGGACCACCCAGATACCCAACAGCGAGAGTGCCTTGGGACTTATCCCCGATGACGGAGGTGGATATCCTGAAGCACATAAAGCTGATCCGTTTGCAAAGATGAGCACAGCATATTACCTTTGAGTTCGCAAGGTCGAGCTCTCAAAATGCAGCAATGCAGAGCCCAACATAAGGGCCACAAGTCACATCTCCCTACCCTGCTGGACAAGGGTAAGTAGAATTGTGAGGCCGTCTCTCTTCTTGTGCGCTGGGTTGAGAGTCTTTGCTTTTTCCTTATGAACTCTCGCACTATTAGCTGCTTTGCGGTAGAACGACCTCGAGCACGAGTGGATAGTGGATACTAGATAGGTCTCACTTCCAAATAAATACTGGTCAACCGTTTTTGGCTGTAGCAACCTGTGACACCTGGCCAATGCCTTCGAGACAATTTCTTTCTGCTGCGCTCATGCACCCAGCCCCGGTGTGTCATTGCTGGACCCCTGCGAGACAACGCGGTCTCTGTTGGACAAAGCCTGCGAAAGCTTCCATGGACTTCGAGAATTGATTGTGGACTCACGGTATTCACAATCCTAGGTCTAGAAATGGCGAGAATGCCCATTGCCTGGTCATCAAGTGGGACCTGAGTTAGCTGTGAAGCCTGTGATAGTCCCTGTATCCTTACAGACCCAACTTCGGCGACCGTGAAGAATGGTATGAGGTAGATCGGAGATGCAGTCTGGCACCCCAAGTATTGAATCACAACAGACTAACCTATGATCAGCAAAGGTAGCCAGCACAAAGAGCAAGTGAAGCGAGGGCAGAACGGGCTTAAGCCCGTTGGAGAGGCTGTGGTGCGAAGGCAATAAAGACTTTGCTGACAATTACAGATAACTAGTAGGCAGTACTGGCGCTTGGCAGTGAGGCACACTGGCACAGTACTCTCATCCGAGATGCGATGTATAGCTAGTAAAGAGTCTAAAGACCAGAACAAGACACCGTACGAGGTCACTAAGTACGAACCTTAACACAGGCGGACAAGGTGTGGCTTTCGTCGTAGGCTGATAGCATGTAAAGAAGAGGCCGGGGGTTCGGAACCATCGAAGTACCATCAGGCAACTATAGCTTGTAGCATTTCTTCGTCTCTAATACCTAGCATCTCCTACCAAGCATAATCCCTTGGCTCGTAAATCTACCTTACCCAGCGATTCGACTCTTCGAGTACCGACTCCTGAGTCGCAAGTACCTTCAAATGTCGGAACCTGCAGTATGTTACTCACAATCCCGGAAATCCCCATCATCAGCGTTCCCTGTCAACACTACTCCACCGGGCCAGACCCTGGGCGCAGCCACCACAGTTGAAACTGAGACGACCCTGGCCTGGCTGAGCTGATACTTCCCTGGTCTGCGAATCACCTCATCGAAACACGGGCCCGTATCAAGGTAGAGAGAGCTTCTGCTGGATTGCTACCCAGATCTTCTTTGAAGCTAGTGCCAAGTGCGCGAATGATACATGGCGAGCGGCGGAACCATGCACTCTATCCTAGTCCCAGCGCCCTTGGTGACTGGTGGACGGATATCCTTTCTACGACCCTCTCGTATATCTCACAACTTGAGCTGTCTCGATTGAGAGTCATATTTTCCTGCCATGCATCAATTGATGGCTAGGACTAAAAAGATGTGTGCTGTCCCTCGAGTAAAAATGGTACATGTTAGGTCTTCAAACCGGCGACCGGGCCCGTGATAGCGTACTCGTGGTCGTGCCGTCGTAGTCTCCAAAGTCCAAGGAGCGGCTCCCCCCCCTCCCAGACCGGCTCTAGGCTGCCAGGCACACGTCCAACTTCTCCCACCCCTCCTGCTTTCCTTCTTTTCTCTCCAATTCTCGTCTTGTCTCCCCATGCAGCAGAGCTCCGTGACACTCGCTTGATTATCTTCCCATTCTTTGCTCTCGTCCTCCCGCAGCGACGTGCCCATCCCAGTCGACTCTCCAACTCCAACAGACCTCCCAGCATTGCCGGCCAGCGAAATCCGACGGCCCATCGACACACTGCATCGAGCTTGGCCAGTCGCTCCGCGCTCTGAAACGCCGCGCGACCGTCCCTTTTTCTGTCCAGCGCAGTACCAGTGTGAGACCAGACGACCGCTCACCCGACGCGATCCTCACGCAACGATAACTCTCACCGTAGCACTACGCGCCCAAGCCCCAGTGGATCTCAAGGCAGCTTTACCGTCCTCTTCTTCAATTTCTCAAAACAACGTGGATCCACCCTCTCACCACGGGGGTTGACCTCCCCGCGGAGGTCAATCTGGATCGCGGAAACGGCCAAGATGTGTCGCGACATGACACCAGCGGCCAATGAAGCTCGCTCTTCCGGGCGGAAGGATTTTAACCTCGCGCGACGCGACGGACTTTTGACACACCAAAGTCGCAGATGGCGAGAGACTTCGAAACGCCGGCGTCGACGAATTCTCCCTACAATCAACAACACAACGACTCGCTGGTGGCTGTCGCTGGTATGCATCCTTCTAGCCTGCGTGTCACCGGCGAGGTCTGCAATGCTCGATTTCGACAATTGTCTGAGCCAAACAACCCTGCAATCCGATCCTCCTCAATTGCAATACGTGCCCCTCAACGTTTCGGTGCACTTCAACCTCACCAATTCGCTCAACCCATTGAAGGTCACCGTTTATGGAAACGTTACGGGCACAGCAGACGGCTCCCCTGCTCCGCCGGCGACAGACCAATCGTGGATCGATCTGAATTCGACCGTTGGAAAGATCGTCGACATCAGTCAACCCAACAACAAATATACTACGCTCATAACGTCGTTCGATATGCTGAGTTTCACTCCGTTCAGCAACGCGTCGCGGTTCTGCCAGGCAGTTGACCAGGGCCAGTGCCCGCTGGGCCCGGTGTTCAAGTATAATCTGTAAGTTCAGCTTTCCTTGCCAAAACCACTAGCTTAGACAGTACAGGTCGCCCCGAGTTCCTGCCAACGAATACTGACTCTTGCTTGATATGCAGGAGCGATTTAGGCACATTACGATCCTTTTCCATTCAGCATGAGATGCTGTCCACGTACCGATTCTCGACAATCAACCCGACTTTCTCCATCCGGTCAGGGGATGCCTCAGCGGCGGAACTTGGCTGCATCTCCCTATCGATCACAGCCGACTTTGGCACTTCGCTGAAAAACGCATTGACGTATGTGCCATTGGTGGTCTTACTGTTTGTGGCGATTGCTACTGTCGCAGCGGCCGTATACAGTCCATGGGGTAGCACGGACATCTTTAGATGGACGAGCAACTACGGCCGTGACGAGGATGTGCTTCGATTGGTGACGCCGGGCTTCGCCGATTGCCTGCAGTACATGCAGTACATTGTCTTGACTGGATCCCTTTCCCTGGATTATCCGGGCTTTTTCCAGCCCGCTGTCAGTTACGGGTCTTGGTCCGTACTCATGTTCAATCAGAGCTTCATTGATCCCGCTGGCGCTAACACCCCTGTGTTTGACGGGGTTTATGCGATCAATGGAACCTATGGACTCGACCGTATGAACCAATTGGTCGGAATGGCCTCTACCCGTGAAATCTGGCCTTCGATGATGGTCTGGATCCTGAGTATTCTGGCCTGCACCATCGTCGCTTGTCAACTTGGCTTTGCGATGCGGTGGCTGCATCGCGAACTTGCGCGAAGCACAGAGCAGGATCTGCGTTCCAAAAATGGGCCTTTCACCATGGGCAACGTCATTCGCATAACCTTCAACTATTTCCTCCTCCCGATCGTATCGCTCTCCTTCTTCCAGCTGGTCACTGCAAAGGGATCCCCGGCTTACAGCGTGGTTCTTTCAGCCGTTGTGATACTCATGATTATGTGCTTCGCGATTTGGCTGATTCGAATTATCATCTCTACTCGACCCAAATCTCATCTCTTTGACGACCTGCCAACGGTTCTTTTGTACGGACCTCTCTACAACACTTATTGTGATGACGCCGCCGCTTTTGCCATGATCCCGATTATCCTCAACTTTGCGCGCGGCGTTGGCATTGGAGCATTGCAGCCGTCCGGCATTGCCCAAGTTGTCCTACTCGCCATCTGTGAGGTCGTAGCCGTGTTGACGCTGGTTGCATTCCGACCTTTCCCTTCTCCCACCCATATGAACCTTTACCATGCTATCTTCTCGTGCATTCGATTCCTGACGATCATCATGAGCGTGGTATTTGTCCCTTCTCTCACTGTCTCCACTGCTACGAGAGGCTGGGTCGGCTATGTCATTCTGGTCCTGCATGCCCTAGTTCTTATCTTTGGTTTCTTATTGAACGCTTTGCAAACCTTGATTGAAGTGCTGGCTCGACTTGCTGGTGCTGGTGGTGCAACCCGTGGCGGTCTGGTCAAGGTCCTGGGTATGCGGCAGCTGTCCAGGCGGGTGCCCCGGTCAGACCTTGCGCGTCAAAGCATGGCATCGGATGCGGCGATGCTAGCGCATACCGATGACCGACTATCTTCACAATTTGGTGGTTCCCGGCCTCGCAGCATGTCCGGAAGTTCCGCACTTCTCCTCAATCGCCCACCGGCTAGTGAGGGTCGCGCCAGTGCAGTCCTCGACTACGCGAGCTCCTACGGTGGAGGGCACAGTCGAGCTGCGAGTGGGAACATCTACGCACAGTCACCGACGGCTTACACTGGAGCCGGCGAATACTTCAGTAGCTCGCCAAGCAGTAGCACGTTTATCGCGCCGAACCCACGTGATCCTTACTATCGTCCACCTCGTCCAGGGCGACGAACACCGCAAGGCTCCTTTGATCGGGGTAAAAAGACTTCAAAATCCTTCTTGAAAGGGAGTCGTGTACGTGATGAGGAGACTCTCGGCGATGGAACCCCGATGTCAGGGCGCGGAACCCCGGTCCCTGCGTACTTACCAGCACCCAAGGACGATATGGAGATGGAGGAGACTGAACAGCGAAAAGACTATGCTGTCCGTGAGGTCGACTTCTATTATAGAGTGCGCGGTCCCCCGCTATCTCATACTGGGACTCGAAAATTGAAGACTGGTCCTGCAGACCCCACCGGCCCTGTCTCGTCAGCAACCGGCTGGTTCCGCAACTTGTTCCAAGGCAAGACAAAGGATAAGGGCAAAGGCTTTGAGGTGGTTCGAAGTGCTCGAGCGCCACCTCCGGGTCTTTTCCCCGCCGGTAATTTCAATGAGCCATATCAAGACGAGCCTCAAACAGAAGAGGCACTGGCTGGCGGACACTCCCGTTCTGCATCTGCAAGCGAGGTCCCTTACCATGACACGGATGCTGAGCAAGGTGCCGAATCTGGCGAACAAACACTACAAGAAGCTGAAAGTGGGGCTGGAGCACCAATACTACCAGAAGTTGACACAGTCAGCAATATTGAGTTGCCTAGTCGCGTTGGCTCTCGTCGTACGCAGCCAGATTCAGAGACTGGCGCAGAGAGGGTAATACTGAACCTGCCTACAGTCACAGAGGCCTCGTCACCAGGGTCAAAGGCTTCAAACTCACGCTCAGTCCACCACCTGCAGCCTGAGATATCCCCCACTGCAACTCGTCTCCCTTTCAGCTCGAGCAGTTCGCCATCTCGAGAGCGAGGCCTCTCTGTGGCATCGGCATCCGGCTCGGTAACGTCGAGTCATCGGACCGGTCGCGACGGCGAGAGAGCCGAACGACCGTCTAGCATGGGCTACGTCGCACAACACCGAACACGCGATAATATCCACGAGGCCAGTCCGGACAAAATGTCCTTTACTGGCAGCGCCGCAGAATTGGTGGACGAACGCGCCCTCGAACAGCACCACTAAAAGCTTCCCACGCGCCTTCATATAATAAGACACAATGTGCATTACATGCCAAAATTTCATCGAACCTCTCCCTTTTTCTGCCAGCCTCTTAAACTTACTTTCTCTTTATTTCCGACTTCGCGCAGCCCGCTTTCTGTACGCATTTCTTAGTGCACCCCATCTGCAAGCTAGCGTACCTTTGATCATGCCCCCGAAACGAATTTTCTTTTGTCTTTTTGTCATTTTGCATTTTCAGACTGTGTGTTACTACACAAGCGTGTCGTGTCGGGTACCTTGCAGCGTTCTGCGAATACGTTGTCTTCTTTGAGGACCTTAATAGCGATATCAACCCATGGTTTCTGGCCCCATCATCATTGATTCAATATAGCGCCATGTTACTGAAAATGAATATCACCACGAAATGTGTTGACATTGTACTATACTCTGTCTGATTCCTACTAAATGTGTCATCAGTATCTGGATCCATTCCAGTACCGTGCACGCATCACTCTAGCGTTATTGATCGATCATTCCTATTTCAGCCATCAAAGCGAGAATAACACAGTGCCTAAGGGAATAATGCGATCGAACGGGTCCCGTCATGAAGACAACGCGCTTAGGTATACCTCTGCATGGTGTCCGTAGTGCATGCTAGCTTTCTATCGGTGGGTTAAATGCTTCGAAGTATGAATTATTGCGCTATGATTAGGTAGAGAGTGGAACTTACATTGTAACTTGAGGAATACTGCATTTGCATGTAGAGGCGTTTTGGTAGACGGGACTCCCCTCCCATCGCAGGTAGATGCGGCCAGGCCACCTGCGTGGTGGAGACTGGAGGGTTGAAAAGGAATGAAACTTCTTAGTTCGGGGAACGGCTCAGCCTGTATTAGATCTTTTGAAAAGATCTCTCGAATAGCTTACTTAGTGAAGATACTACGACATCCTAGTAAACATCCTAACAAGTCTTCAAATCCATGTGAACGTGCGTGGAATACCTCGTAAATCTCCTGAGGATAAAGGTGGAAAAGGCTGCAGGTACGGGGATAATCTCAGCTGTAGGGATGTCCCTGAGAACATGGAGAAGTAATACCAGTAGAATATGTCCATTGATCTAGTAATCAAATGTTTCCTAAATACCAAGCCCCAAGGGCATTACCGTGTTGCGCAGCGAAGTGACACTCTGTTTCTGTCCACCCGTCCAGAAAGGGATGTCGACCTGACAGTATCACTTGACTGCCAACTGGGGATACTCTGATTCTCTGAATAGACACCTGCATAGAGGGGGTGTTACACAAATGTTCTACGGGTCAAAGGAACCAGCTAAGTACTTCAATGTGTACATGCATCCGTGGATCTCCCCTCAAAGTAAAGTCACATGTTAAACTACCTGAGTTTTCAGCGATCTAATCAGATCATCTAGATATGATACTGGTATCCAACTGAAATTCTTGACATGTGGAAACAAGCATCTTGGCTTGAAAGACTAGGATTCCTCCTGTAAATCCTCTCTGCTCTTACCTTGCAAATGGATGACTTCGATGGATGCAAAACCCTGATTTCCTGAATTAGGGATATTATGTTTTGCCAGCTTATAGAAATTGCTGCACTCAACGTAGTGCAGATAATCGTTATAATCCTCAAGTACCTCCTGAAATAGTGATGGGTTTCAAAAAGTATCCAATGGAACATCCCATGATCAGGGTAGATAAAGTCAAGTCAAAGTATGCCACAGTATCCCTCACAACCGTAGCGACAAGTCAGCATCATGCAAAATTCCATTCTGGGACAGGTTGTTGGTGCCCTCCTCCCATCCGACCGCCCGAATTCCTCCCCCTCGGGATCGCTTCGGGCAATCAGTGGAAGGAGGCGGTGGCGATCGGTATCGATTTGCCGATCATACACCGCCCTTCAAGCCCACTGAGCCCCACTGATAAGGAACGATCAGCTCCCGCACTTAATTATGACCTCGTTTGACCCTCACTGTCCCCTTTATCGCATGCCCGGTGCTGCTGTACCAGGTAACAGGCTTCTTTGAAGAGCTGCTTTAACACTGCTGCATTTTCAAACGACTCCAAACACACCCGGCCGGACGGACAGAAGTTGCGGTGCACCATCTTCTCACAGGACCCTGGTCATCGGAGTTCTTGGCTGTTGTTGAGGTTCCTGCCATTGCCGTCAACACACGACTCGCCGAGGCCCGTAGTCCTAGTCTTTGGATATCACCGGCAAGCCACCAGTCCACTGGACCAGGGTCATACGCAAACGCAGGAGAACAGTGTGTTGTCCACAGTGAGCATAGTCCGTCAAAATCCAGCAAAATTGCCAGGTAGTCTCGTGCTGCAAAGCTGCTGTGTGCACTGGGACCTGTGTCCCGCGAATCAAGCCGACTTTGGCTTTTTTGTGACAGCTGTGTACGAGTCAATAACCGAGGGCTCATTGGCATCTCGTTATTCATTATCACTTGCCACGCCTCTGTTCTGTTTCGGCAATTCACAAGATTGGTGATTTGGACAAGATTCCGTACCCTCGGGCTCGTCTGTGTCGTATACGGCTGAAGATAATGAATTGCCGCTAGGGCTGGCCCTGCTGCTTGTGTAAGACTTTCCTTCCATCTTCAACCTCGGAAGCAAAATCAATACACCATATCCAATACGGCGCAATGTCGGGAGCAAGCACGCCTTTCC
This sequence comes from Penicillium ucsense, assembly GCA_014839625.1. Classification (NCBI taxonomy): domain Eukaryota; kingdom Fungi; phylum Ascomycota; class Eurotiomycetes; order Eurotiales; family Aspergillaceae; genus Penicillium; species Penicillium ucsense. The sequence continues at coordinate 85,314 of WIWV01000049.1, read as the reverse complement.
CCCTGCAGAACACGCCAGCAGCATCAGGAGCCGGAGAAGAGATAAGCAGGACTGTCTCCCAAGTAATGACTGCTGCTAGCGGTGATGATCAATGGGGTATGCCACCACAGGCCCCGGTGCTGGCAAGGAGAGTTTCACAGGCGTCTGTATCGTCCGAGTCCGCCTATGATGGGGATACACAGAACACGCTGGCAGAGCCAGAAGCTCAGTGTCAGATACGTGATCGAAAACGCCGCCTCACGAGCACGAGTGACGTGGCTAGGTTACCGCGCACGTACTCTAGTGGTATGATGGAGAGCGAGCCCGAGGCCACGCGTATGTCACTGCATCGGTCCATGTCGGAGCTTCAATCAGGCTCATCGCAAATACCTGGTACCTCATATGGCACAGCAATTGATATCACTTCGTCCCCATCAGAAGGCGGAGCATTTAGTTCAATGAGCCGTATGATGCCCGGCTACGGTCATGTCGCACTTCCGGGCAATCATCCGGACTCACATCCTGCGAGGAGATATCAAACGTGGCATACCTCAATACCTGCTGTGCAAGCAGCCAGCTCACAGCCTGCTATCAACTCCAGTCGAAAGCCTCTTCCTTGGGCTCCGCCGCCGCGCCGTTCTTCGCAGTCTTCGAGCGGCGACACATGGTCGAGGGGTTTGCATGTGTACGGCGCAGACAGATCGTCCGATGATAATTGTCCAGACAATGCGACCTCGGAAGATCTTCTGCGCTTTGGGAGTTCTATGGGGCTATCGATGCATAGAGTTGATCAGTCTCAATACCCACGACTCTATCATAACGGACAGAGAACCTTGGACAGTTTCGGATGGGGAGCGGCGCGTAGCGGAAGGTACTCAGAAACAGCGATGGAGACAAGTTTATCCAGTCCTAGTATTGGAACTTATTCGGGACCTGATATTGAAGAGACATCAGAAGGACTGCCGGAGTTCTCTGAGGCGGGTCCGCCGAGATGGCAGCCTGACGAAGAGGTCACAAGCTGCCCTATCTGTGGGACAGTCTTTAACTTCTGGCACCGGAAGCATCACTGCCGCAAGTGTGGCCGCGTCGTTTGTGCGAGCTGCTCACCTCACCTGATTGTCATTCCTCGTCAATACATCGTTCGTCCTCCCGACGCTCTCAACTCACTTCTACACTCATCTCCGGCGGACTTACCCTCATCTCCCTCGCACCTACATTCATCTCCTGCGCATCAACCTCCGGTGGTCGATTTAACCAGAGAAGGTCCTCACCATCTCTTCGACCCATCGACCAACCCTGCGCTTGGCGGCGGAGAAAAAGTTCGCCTTTGCAATCCCTGTGTGCCTGACCCAAATCCTAATCCCTTGGGTTACGGCTTCCCTCGCGTGTCAACCCATCGATCCACGCACTCGGTAGATTCGATGGGCCACCGACAATCTCGAGTTGCGGTAAGTGTCGAGTCGAGTTATCCTTTCAATGGCCCCCTCCCTCGGGCGTGAAGAGAGGACATGGAGCTAATTCTAGTCTGGCCTTTATAGCGAGAAGGCGCTTCTCATCGTCAGGAGCGACGAACACTTGGGTCAACTGACCGTCCGTCAGATCTTCCTGGACTTGATCATCACGTCCGTCGATCTACGACCGCCACTACGGTCAGATCATCCCCAACTGTCCCCGGAGCTTCTGTTGCTGTGGCCCCGAGACGCCCTGAAGTCTCGGAAGACGACATGTGTCCCGTCTGTGGACGGATCTTCCCGCCGCTCGACAACGAGCACACCCAGGAAGCTCGCGAGGAACATGTGCGCGAGTGCATCGAGAACTACGGTGCCTCGCCGACAATCCAGGCCGAGCGTGCACATGTGGACCTTCGACAAGCACCACCGCCCCCACCCCAGCCGTCAACTTCCTTGCCTGCAGCTCCTCGAATGCTGTCATTTACAGCTTCGGAGAAGGACTGTGTTGGTGAGAACGGCGAAGTGGGTGAATGCTCCATCTGCTTCGAGGACTATGAGGCCGGGCAGATCCTAGCTCGCCTCAAATGTCTCTGCAAGTTTCACAAGGCTTGCATTGATGACTGGTTCGAGAGGAAGATGGAGTGTCCAGTGCACAAAGTCTAGGGAGGCTTCACGTCTCGCCGCGCTTGCTCAATCGGCCCCAGACACTGCGCGGCTCCCTGGTTCCTTCTGTTCTCGCTTCCTGTTCTTGTTGTCTCCTTTCTTTTCCTTTGTCTCTTGTCTTTCTTGTATTTTCATCTTTACTTGTTAGATATCCTTTTAGTCTGAACCATTCAGATTCTCGTTTGTTCTTCAGATTTCCATTTCCATTTGTTCTTTTTTTTTCCATTCAATCATAGCGATATCGGGGGTGCATGGCTGCGTACGTTTCCTACCGTATTCATTATATTATTATACCCCTGTCAACGAGGCTTCAAAATGGCCTCTCTATCGATCTGATCTCCAGACGTAGCAGACATCCTGAATGTTCATCCCATGTGCATTTCGCTTCTAGACTGCTTAAGAAAACGAGTGAAGACACATTGAACAATTCCCTTTGCACACTGATTCAGACTACCAGTAGAGTAGAGCAGTTCTTGGGACAAATACATCTGGTGTGCTAGATTTTGTCTCTTTGAACACAACAAGTTGATAAAGTCAGAGCAGCTTCAATTTTCAATTGTGCTGACCATCATACAGATTCATACAGCTTGAGGACTTGCCTAAAATGATGGGGCGTGAGCTTATTCCTGATGTCCCAATCATCTCCCAGTCACGTGCCATCACGACTCAGAAGCGACCGTCTGACGGCCATCAAGCTTACCGACCAAACTTACCTTTGTCTTTTTGATAAGACGAGGGCGCTTTCAACTCGCAGAGCATTTTTCAATCCACTTTGAAAGAATGTCAATGCCTTACCAGCCCCTGCTTCTCGAGTCTTGACAACCCGTTGTGTCTTTCCCCGCAGTGTAGATCGGCGGTCGGTGTTTGCATTCGCCGCGCTGCGATACTTTTTTTTCGAGTTCTACGAGGAAATCGTCCAACTGCGCCTTAGAGAACGAGGGACACGAGAAAGATCAAGCGCCTTGAACACTGAGTGCCCCCAATTGTGTTCATGCAAGGACATACCTTGCTTACTGCCAAGATTTCTTGCAATAGCGAACGGCCTGTGACATCTTTTCCATTGTTGTGGTCGCGATCTCGTCAAGTCATCTAAGTCATCGGCCCTGGTAGCTGCCGGGCTCCGACCCACCTGCACTTTTGACGATGGGAAGCAACTATCCGGACTCTCCGCGCCAAATGAGCGAGTCACATCACGTTTATGGAAGAACCTCGGGCGACCGTGAGTACTCTGACGTGGGCCCTAAACCCGTTGTCGAATCCCAGAATGCAGAAGACCCGCATTCGGAGATCAAAAGACCACGAGCTTGTGAGCCTTGTCGTCAACTTAAAGTCCGCTGTGATCCAGACGCCGATCACCCGAGTGGCTCTTGTAAGCGATGTGCCAAGTCAGGACGCACGTGTGTGGTCACTGCACCATCGCGTAAGCGTCAGAAAAAGACTGACACGCGAGTCACGGAGCTCGAGCGTAAGATTGACGCATTGACGGCTACCCTGCAAGCATCACACCGAGTAGCCTTGGAAAAAGATGTGTCGCCTGTCCGGCTAGCCGAATCGAGCTCTGCACATCAATCTTCCAGTCGAAGATGGCTCAGGGATGATTTGAATCCTCCTGCACCTAAGAGGGGCCACGATGAAATGCTGGCATCGCAGTACCCTCGACAAGACAGCCCGTCGGCGGAACAGCTGCCTCGGTCCCAACCTCCGACCAGATGGCTACGAGTATCCTCGGTCGATGAGACGCCGTCGGCCAAGTCTGACAATGAATTTGCGGACGTCATCGACAGAGGCTTGGTTGACGTCGAAACTGCCCATGCCACATTTGACAGATATGTGACCAAGTGTGCTACGGAACTGCCATTTGTGGTATTTCCCCCGGGAACAGCCATGGGATATGTGCGTCGGGAAAAACCGATATTATTCCTGGCAATCCTTGCAACAACCATAGGACCTTTCAAAAAGGAAGTCCAAGCCAAGCTTTTAGATGATATTTACCGACTTATTGCTGAGCGCGTGATCGTGAAGGGTGAAAAGTCTCTTGAACTCGTGCAGGCGTTGCTGGTGACAGCGATATGGTATCAGCCACCGGATAAGATGGAGGAATTGAAGTTCTATCAGCTCGTTCAATTTGCTGTCATCATAGCTATGGATTTGGGGTTGAATTGGCGAACAGGCACCGAGGACAGGGGCATGAAACGTCTAAAAGAAGTGCTAATGAGGAAACCAAAGGGGTCGTCGACTGACACTAACGGCCCCGAGGCGAAGCGAACGTGGGCTGGTTGTTACTTCCTGTCGGTCCAGTAAGATTTCACCTCCCTGTTTCCGACATTCCCCTGTCCGCGAACTAATCTTATGGCACAGAACCTCGACTACTCTGCGGAGAACACAAATTGTGAGCTGGAACCCTTACATGGACGAGTGCATGCGTACACTGGAAAGTCATCCCGACGCACTCGCATCGGACAAAGAGCTCGTCTGGTGGGCTAGATTAGGCCGGATTATGGAAGAGGCCAGCACGCAACTTATCCTCGACGACGCGCAAAGTAATGTGTCATTCGCCGACAGCAAGTATCGATACCTTGTCAAGGGATTTGCCAACCAGCTCAGTCAATGGCGCAGAGAAGTTCCAGAAGACGTTTACACCGGTAAGCAAACCGCCGCTTTCCAGTCATGCGAGTCTTCTTTCATTCTCTAATGTCTGTATCCTTTTAGTACCTCTTGCTCACACACATCATGTGCTGAATCTCTTCATCCACGAGAGTGCAATGAATGTCGATACAAAAGACGAATATGCTAGGATGTCCTCAGATTCACCAATTTCCGCTTCGTTCCCTGCTCCACTCATCGATGCAATTGGAACATGCATCCGTTCAATCCACGAAGCCGTTGAGATTATATGTTCAATAAACCTTGAGAAAATGAATTGCCTCCCGACTGTCTGTTTAGCCCGCACAACCTTTGTCGTTGTCAGCCTGATCAAGGTGTACTCTTTGATCGTGGCACCAAACTCTCATCTCGGTCAAGTCATTGAGCTCAGCAGTCTCCAGATTGAGCATTATTTTGAAAAGGTAATCACGCATTACCGCGGTGCAGCTATGCGCGATGGCGGCCGAGCAGCCGGGAAATTTAGTTACATTATCATGATGCTGCGCAACTGGTTCCTCAAAAAAAGAAGCAATGGTCCTGCCTTGAGAGAGATATTTGGCTCGGAAACAAATTCAAACGCAGCAGAGCAGGCGGCGAAGATGGTATGTGCTGCAAACGCTTCTTCTAGAGGAGAAACATGAATCATTACTGACAGAAGCTCTCAGGCACAGCAAAGCGCAACGCCGCTCCATCTTCTCAGCGAAGTCGCCATGGGCAATTCGGTCAGCAGCGCTTCATTCAATGCAAAACCGACCGCGGACGCTCAGGAGAACATATCCTACTCCCCCTCAACATACGGCCATACTTGCACCCAAGCCCCAATATCTACACAATACACCTCGACCAAAGCCTTCGGGTCACCAGATTCAACCAGTGGAATGACAGGCACACCAAGCCAAGTATCCTCGACCACCACCACCACAACCTGGAACTCCGTGTCATCGCTGCAACCCCCTGTGTCCGTCAACACAGGGTACTACTCTCCCTTTATAAACAACGATCCAGCCCAGAGCTACACCGGTATCTCGGCTTCTGATCGGTCGGGCCAGCTTCAAGGGATGGGCGGTATTTCAGGCATGAATCTGTCAACCTCGCAGGATCCACTCAATACTGATCCTAATATAAACATGGATGCGGGATTTGATTCATTCAGTCTCTATATGCTTGGGAATATGGTCGACGAGGGACTCTTTCCATTTCCGTTGAACTTTTACGGAGAGTTCCAGGTCTGAACGGTGGTTGTGACTAGCTTATCCAGGGCGAACTGGACACGGATCTTGAAGCGCGTATAATTTGGGCATTCTGTGTTTCCAGGAATTGAACATGTCGAAACGAGGATATATATACATGGCAGCACATGCGTAGCTCGGAAATCACACACAAGGTTCAATATAAATTTTGCCGTGGATCACTGTCACAAGGAGAGCAAGGCCGTAGTCCATGAAGACAAGGTTCCTGCATCTATTTCAGCCCGTGTAGGTAGTTATCTAACGGGCATCGGCTTCGGCTCCTTCCGTACATAGCGTAAACCTAGGTAGACATCCACCTATGCTGTCAGTTACCTTACTCGGCATGAAATTTGCCTCAAAATAGAGTATCGCGTAAACACGCACGGGCAGAAATCTTGCCAGACACCCAAGGGTTACAATCTACGCTCGTATGCCTTCAGGATTTCTCCTCGCAATAATCACGGACACGACCATCGCACCTGTCGTGACAGGATCTGGATATCAATCATAGAAAAGTCACATGCACAAGGCAGAGCTTCACATATGCCGCTCATGGTATCTTTCTCAAAATATATTAACAAGGGGGGTATTGAATTGAGTCGAAAGTACATTCAATCGACCTTTGCTGGTTTCCAGTCTTTTTCTTATTGTTCTTGTTGGTCTTTTTTCTTCTTCGCGCTTTCACCGGGCCTGGACATGGTGACCTCTCCACGTTTGGAGAATGCGCTGCTCGAAATACGCCCACGGCCAACCGTTGTCTCTCTCTGTGCGCCTGAGAAGATCGAATAGGAGCGTTTGTGCGAGGGGGTCGTCGATCCAGGCGCTACAGGCGCACAGTGCGTGGCCGGCTAATATCCGGAGCGAGGGCTCGTCGTCGGAAGATAGGGCTATGCCGAAGAGGTAGTTGAGATTTTCGGTGATTTGCTCCTGAATAAGTTGATAAAGTAGGTGGTCAGCAAGGGAAGCTGAACCTCTCCAGACAACTGCGCATTCGTTGTCTCTTACCTTGACTTGGGCGCGCTGATCGAAGGGGTAATCATAAATCTCAAGCTCGCGCATGAGCACAAGCGCCTTGGCGAGACACACGTGTTGAACAGCCGTTGCTATAGACCAGTTAGAGCTGTGCTGCCTGATTAACCCGGAGAACGTGGAGATCTTACAATGCCACACATTTGTGTACCACACCACAGGGAAAGGCTTTCCAGCTCGTGGATCTGGCGGAGAGATATGTAGTGGAGTGAAGGCATCCGGTCGCCTAACTTCCCAATCCTGAATCCGTTGTTTTAGCGCGTTGCCCGCGGCGATATTCACATGAATTCCGTAATGCTGATCAGGCAGTTGGTAACAAAAATCGACCGTCGCTGCGAGGAGCCAAATGGCTTGATTGACCCAATCTCCGTCGGTGAGTACCGCTTTTGTGGCCCACCAACGATGCAAACGGTCATCGAGTGGTGCAAATGCGACCCGGAGACACTTTTGCTGTGTTAGGGCAAATTGTATATCTTGGAGGACGAAGACCCAGAAAGAAGCCGATGCAAGACCCCCTGAGATGGCGCTATCGACGTGAGAACTGATGTAGACCGAACCAGCCAGGAGGTGACGTTGGGGATCGTTGGAGGGTGTATGAGCTGAGGTGGTAATCTTTGAGTCAGCTAGCTCGTTACGTCTAATCTGGGCTAGTATAGAAAGTCGGTTGCTCAACCCGAAGCATGGGCTTATTGGTGGTGAATGGATCGTACAGGATATTTGTTCGAAGAACCGGAGGATCACGGTTGAGCTGAGAAGAATGTCGATGGAAATCTCATAGTTGGAGTTGTCGAGCACCGGTAGCATGATTGAGACACAGCGCTCATGATAGCTGTCCGCTACATCTGGTGCGATAGAGTGTGTGGTGCGTGAGAGATGGCAAGCCGATACTGCAAGACAGGCGTACAAAAGAAGCGGCGATTCACTGGCTCGTCCCACAGCGTCTGCGCAAAAGTGTCGTTCGGGATCGCCGGCGTCAAGCTATATGGTCAGTATAATGTCGCGAAAAACACACGGAATCGAGGAACCAACCCAGGGCGCGATGTATCTTTGGAAATGCCGGAGCAAATATGCCTCGTTGACGTTTGCTAGACGAGGGCTTGACACTGGGGTGATTGAGGATTGCGGTGAGTTGATAGAGGCTGATCTGGAGCCGCCACGCGATTCGGTAATATTGTGAGGAATCGAATTACTACGCCCAGGAAGCACTGCGTCCATGGTTGTAGATGAGGGCGTTGATCGGGGCTCAGATGGTGATCTTGAGCCCAACTGCCCGTTCACTGGAAGCACATGATACTCGGACGCAGTCTGCGCAGTCTCATCTTTGAAAGCATCTGGGGGAAAGTCAATATCACACATCCGATCGAGGCGGCAGTCGCGGAGCATCGTGATGAACCATACATTCAGGTGACGACTTAATCCAGATTTGATCCTCTGGAAAGGACAAATCGCTTTCTCCATACCGTGGTGGTCCTTTCCCTCGTAGCGATGGGTTTTGGCCATGGCGAAATGATAGCTCTTCTGACTTGCCTGGTGCGGGAACGCACTCGCGGCCAGATCGTTGACAGCGCAGGCATTTCCCTCCTGTCTTGTCACCTGCGCGGACTAGTTAGAAAGCCGTTGAACGAAGGAGACAAAGCGCAGCTCGTTTCACTGGGAAAGCTTTTCATACATTTCAAATGGCGGAGCCGGCAGGTGAGGCTAAAAGCATGGGACCCTGATCAGTATACAAGCTCAAAGATACTTTCCGGCCTCGTGGTGATGTGCAGCTTACCATCCCCTCATTACGCAGCGAGAGACACGAAAACGAGATCAAAAATGGAAGGTTTCCGGAATGAAAACATTCTCGGTATTCCAGGCCCGAGGACGCTCAGTAAATATAAAATCCAGGGTACTATATGTCCTGGCGGGAATCGTCAAATTAACATGCATGGATCAAATTAGATGTCCCGGCGGCGCCACGAGGCTGATGACTATCTGAAAAGCGTGGAGAGAGTGGAGTTGCTTCTTCGGATCACTGCATAGGATACATCAGACCGAACCAGAGGGCTGGTTCCTGGGCGAATCATCGTGACATGATCTTTCTCGACCTTTGGGGTGTCCAGGACCACACTATTTGCGTGCATGGAGATGAGCTTGACAGGAACAGGATTAAAGGCTCCGGTCAGAGGTGGAGTTGCACCATGGAGACCGACCTCAAATCGAGTCTATTCCTGTACTAATTTCACAATGCGAACGCGGCCATCTGGACCGTGCCAGATATTCCATGGCTCTCCACCGAGCCGCCCTGATGACAGTCACTTGCGGATGCTGGTTGGACGGCCGCGGTACCCCACGAGCGCCGAACAAGGTTTTCCGCCTCCTCCCTGAAAAAAAAAGAAAGAGGATCCAGAGAAACGATCTTTTCCAGAAGAAGCAGGAATTTAAGGTAACTGATCACGGTCTGGCCGACATTTCACGGCTGGCTTCGGGAGCCCGAGCGCTGAAGGGGTAAAGACAAGCGAGTCCGCATGAATCACTGCGTTGATCCTATCGCTGCGAGATGGGTCTGTCGTAGCGCACAGAGTGAGAGGTGCCCTGTGCGAGCCTGAGTGAGGGGGCAGGGCATATACTGGCCCTCTCCGTCCTTGTAGAGATAGAGACCGGGCGAGAGAGCATTGTTTAGCTTCCACAAGGAAGAGGGGAAGGGGGAAGGAGGGCCGGCACGGTGACATGAACATTTCTCGAGACTCCTACCCTTTCGAGAATGAGAGAGTCGAGTGCAACGGGGGTCAAAGAGTATCTTTTCCCGTGGCCATTCTGGCATCATACGCCACCATCTACGGACATTGGTCTCTTGTTCTTCTCCATTGGGGACACAATAGTAATGAGTTGGCGGAAGCAAGGCGGGATGGACTAAGTTTCCAAAGGGGTTTATTCGCTGGCGTGTCAACTCGGAATAGAGTTTGATGATGCGTCAACGCAATAGGATAGGCTCGTGATTGTTGAACGATGTGAAGGTCTTTTGCTGCACAACTGTGGCAATCGTGCCCAGTAGTGAACCCCGTCCAGCAAGATCTCATGACTCAATATCAGTGCTCCCGGAGAGACGAGTCTGTGAGAAAGCAACAGACCCAACACAAATCGAGTCGAGACCCTCGAGATCATGTAGCGACTAGACAGTTGAGCTCGGTGAGTCCTTAAGCTCCGAGGCAAACCAACATTCTTTGCTCGTGCAGCGGTCCCTGGCCGACAAATGGTGTGCCAAAAAATGATATGCGGATCAGAACCGTTGACAGCGGGACCGACAAGGATGGCAATGTCCTTCTCTTGCCACCTCTCAAGATGGTGATTGGCCTCGGTAGCAGTCTCCACACTGAGCGAACCATAATTTAATTGGCAATTTTGCAAAAGCCCGACTTAAATCCGTTCCAGGCTTCAAAGAAAGATGAGCCGCCGAGCATCATTTCCCGAAGCAGTGCATGGAAGGTGAAGAGTCAACAAGACAGCCAACGCGACGAAGACCACGGACTTGACCGCACTGTTTCATATTGTGGCCGTGAATATGAGAATGACACGCGCAACATGAGCATGAGTCCATTGGATCGGAGCATTCGCAGTCGTGTGATCTGTGCTGTGCTGTACCTGGCATCTGGCATCTGGCATCTGGCATCTGGCATCTGGCATCTGGCATCTGGCACGTCCAGCGGACAGTGGGGGTGTTTTTAGTAATGCGATTCAATGTCACGGCAGTCTTTCGATTGGCTTCGGGCAATCGGGCTTCATTTCATGCTAATTGGGGATCCGTGGATAGCGTGCTGCGAGTGAGGCTTATTATCCTCGGGCCCCGTCACAAACCCTGTCGATCGTGAAGGATCTCTGAGGTCGACATGCCGAGCGCAGAGCCACCCAAAGCCGAAGCCGTGATTCGAACGGTTTCAGGATATCTGGGACCACAAAAAGATTCTCGAATGGCGCTGACCAGCCGTACGTTGGTCCCCTCCATCCTTCGCGGGAACCGCGGGTGCGGAATCATCAAGCATAAAAACTTAATGAAGGAAGTGCCGACCTCCCCCCCGAAATGTCAAAGCGGTGCCTCTTCGTAGAAGGATGATAAAGGGTTTTCCCACAGCAATCATTCTTTTTCCGCCAGGACCTTCCTCGAGCCAAAGGTGTTCAACTCCCACAGGCTCGGATGCATTTCTCCGTGAATCAAGGTGGGGTTCCCGAGATTTCCAGCTGCCTCTTTGAGCATTGTTGTCCAAGGCGCTGGGTCAGTTTAGAAATGTCCACTGCCGTCGGCATGATAGGTAATCATCCAGGGGGTGGCAGATGGGTCCCACAACGCCATCAACTGAGGTAGATCACACAGTGCAGCATGGAGGCGACTCAGCCACGAGGCTCCTGGAATCTTGATCGGCCACAGAGAAAGAAGTCTTATTGAGCAGACTAGTTTGGAACTTTGGGTGGGCAAGGAAGGCGTCAAGGCACACGCCACAACATTGAGAGGTTCTGCCGCTCTCGGCTGACCGCCTCCCTCAGGGCAATGGCACGTGGACGTGTACTACGTTAGTAAGACTCGAAATACTGCAGCCCAGTGGACCCATGGGCCTACCTAGGTACGTACCTCCTCCTAAGTTCTAACTAACACCTTGACTGAGATTACTCAAACCTTGCAGTATTCCTATGTGAGAGGCCTACATTATTGTCAAACAGTCACTAGCAGACTGAGACTCAATTTACGAAAGTAAACTTTCAACAATTTGATTGCAAATTGGATGGGTTTCTTAGGTTGTCTTTGGCTACACGTTTCACGGCTCGTCTTCACTTAGGTAGTTGGCATCCATCATCGATCAGCCTCGCCCTTTGCTACCCAATTGGGAATATGGTATCCACCTACACTCCTTCACATTTAATCATCATATTCAAACTTCTCATGGCTGTCTCATCGCATTCAGTGCAAAGGTGGAGGTGGAGGACAACGCACGACCTTTATCTGGGATCTGTTAGATCTCCTCATGATTGCTACAGGTGGTACCGTGAAGCATTACGTGCGTTGCTGCTGCTTGCCCGGGTGCCTTTCATCGAGGTATGTATGGTACTAAGAGGTGGAGGTCTGAGGTATTCGCCTCCAGGTTAGCCATGGCGGAATATGTATTAACATATACGATTGTACATCGATCCAGCTTGGTCCGGAATGACACATGGATATATTTCACGAGGAGGACGGGTCCTGCAAGTCACGTGCCCAACCCAGTTCAGTACCAGTACTAGGCATGCTCTAATATCCCGAACAGGACAAGTAGGTCAAGTACCTCTTAGTTGAGCGAACATCCATTCATGATTCGAAGATGTACCGAGACCGTCGTCCAGGTCGAATGGAAGATATACAAAGTATGGTACTGGGTTCGTGGCCAGGTAGGACACTGCATGTGGTACCATTATCTTGATATACTGCCCAAGTGTCCATCAGGCCATCAGGAGGGACTCGGGAGTGAATCCATCTCCTGTACGAAAGCACAGTGGCCCAAGCGCAATCCAGCCTCCTAAGCCATGCGGCTGCCCGCATGGATCAACCCTGCTTGCAGAGCTGAATGATAACTCTTCCAGTCAGATTTTGATGCTGAAACAATGCAATATGCGACAACTTTGGAAATGGTTGGATTGTGTTCGTGGTCAAATGCGTAGGTGGAAATTCATCTCTTCAATCGAGTTGGACACTCCACCCCTGCAAGCATTTTCAGCTCCGATGTCGCGGTAGACTCTTAGACGCTTAAACAAAACTAAATGTCGATACTCGATAAAATCAATACTACTACTAGTACTAATAGCCATCTTGGCCCCATCAATCGCCAAGCCATGCGGTCTGATCCTGATCTTTAGCTCCTCCAAGTCGCCGATCCGTCAATTCGACCGTCTCCGCCCGCGCAGAATGCGGGTTGAGAGCATCGCTCGTCAGCATCTCGTCATGCAGCGGTCACATGGGATCAGGTGACCTGTCCGATGACGGCCAACAGCCCGTGAACCAAACCCAACAGAGTCAAGTGCGCATCAGCGACTACAAACTTGGATGCAGCCGTGCTTCTGGCTTACTACAAGAAATCAAGAAACTTACGTGCGGAGTCATGTCGAGCCGGACAACCAAGAGGACCTTATCATCATGGGCCACGTCTTCTTATCTCCCAGCCTCCTATCTGCTGCGACATTTTCCCAAGCACGAGCCCTAGATGCCCTCAAGATCAAGGGACTCGGGGTCACGTCGTCTGAGACCTTTTCCCTCCTGAGATCATGCGCGATTAACACAAAATTGACTTTGGAACTCTGACCATCCCCCGCCATGTCTCTTCCACGGATTTCCTTTTTGGAAGGATGGGAGCGTACGCCCGCCGCCGCTCTATTGCGGGGCCGTGCGGAGGAGCCGCCGTCAGACACCGAATCTGATACGTACCAAGATCTGCCAGACGATGCTTCAGTGGCCTCGTCTTTCCCCTCCACGTATAACAGACTCAGTTTCAATCCATATGCCGGACCAGGCTGGAATGAGAGCGCGGTAGACGACCGGGGCGAACGGCGGTCGCTGCTAAGCAATCTAGGACTCACGTCAACCAGCCCGCCAGATGCACGGACCGGCCTGGAAAGACGACAGTCCCCAGCGCCGCAGGGGCCCGTGGCGCATAAAGAGCCCGTGGCTGTGCAAGATACGCGGGCGGCCTTCGAAGTGAGTGCCTCGCGAAGAATAGGTATGCATGTCCGACCGTGAATAATGAACTACAGACCAACTGGCTGTGTTACGCAGAGCGGCCCACTGACCTGACTCGTTGGTGATACATAGCTCAAGTCGCGTTGGCAGTGATTTACTGCTTTCTCGCCGCAGGAGTCGTCTTCGGCTTCGCAGCCTTGAAGCCCGTCCTCATCCGCGAAGGAGTCTATCGTCACCTTTGTACTGCAGACGAATTGAACAGAGATGTAGTTGTCTGTGACGGTCAAGAAATCAGGTAAGATCTTTGAACCCGTCAAAGAGAACCTCCTGATCAGTTTGCTCGACAAGGTGCTAACTTTTGCGCACGAAGACTGAACTTCATGTTCACCATCGCCGCCGTGGTGACCAATGTCTCGGCTCTACCGGTCGGCACGATCCTAGATGCGTATGGTCCACGCGTCAGTGGCATCATTGGAAGCATTTGTCTTGCGGCTGGCGCTTTTCTTTTCGCCGTAGCCAAGGAGCTGCCATTTGATGGCTACATTCCTGGATACCTATTCCTCTCCCTAGGAGGCCCATTCGTGTTCATCTCGTCTTTCCAGCTTTCCAATACCTTCCCGAAGCGATCTGGATTGATCCTGTCCATGTTGACCGGCGCCTTTGATGCATCAAGTGCGCTTTTCCTCGTCTTCCGTCTTCTACATGAAGGCACAGATGGCGCTATCACGACGCGGACTCTCTTCTTGTTGTACCTTGTGGTGCCTGTCTTCATCCTCATCGTTCAAGTCAGTGTGATGCCATCAACGTCATACAAGACGACCGGAGAACTCGTACAAGAAGTCGAGGCCCAGGTCTTTGATGAACTGAATGATCGCATCGACGACAACACCGGGAATCGTAATGAAAGCGAGCGTCAACGCTTCGTTCGGCGTGAACGACGACAAACCATTGTCAATCAAATCCACGACCTCCTCGACGACGGCACAGCCTCGGTCATCTCGGCCGCGGGTATCAACGAGAGCGTCTTCAACTCCCCGTTAGGACCAACGAGTCCGATAGCTGGTCAACGCGATCGCACGCTTCGCGAGCAGCAATCGAAATCCCAGCTCCAGCAGTCTCTGCCTCAGAACCCACCTAATACCAGTGGGATCTGGGGTGTCTTGCATGGCCGCAGTGCGTTGAAGCAGTTGCAAACACCGTGGTTTATTTTGATCGCTCTGTTCACCATTCTAATGATGCTTCGCATCAATTACTTCGTCGCCTCCCTCCGTTCCCAGTACACATATCTTCTCGGCTCCCGCTCCGAGGCGGCCAGAATCAATGGTATCTTCGACATACTACTTCCCGTTGGAGGACTCGTGTCCATCCCATTCATTGGGACCTTCCTGGACGGTTTCCAAACGCGCACTATTCTGGCCGTTCTGGCCATTATCGCCACCGCGTTTGGAATTCTTGGCTGTATCCCGCACAGCAATTTCGCCGCATACGCCAACATCGCTCTCTTCGTGCTCTATCGCCCGTTCTACTACACCGCTGTTTCCGACTACGCCGCTAAAGTCTTCGGATTCCAGACCTTTGGCAAAGTATACGGACTGATCATTTGCTTGGCAGGGCTAGGAAATTTCGCGCAGGCTGGCTTGGACACGATCACACTCAAGCGGTTTGGTGGGAACCCAATCCCGGTGAATGTGGTGCTTACAGCCCTTGTCGGATTAGTCGGTGCTGTCTTGGTGGGGTTCGTAAGCTGGAAGACCGTTTCTCTTCGAAGCGAGCGTGAAAAGCAATCGCTCAACATAGAAGACGGGGTGATGCAGGCGTCATTCCCAGGCACCAATGGAAATGGACTAGCACCAGGCAATGGAGAACGGCAGCCTCTGCTATCGAACGGCAGCACCGAAGGCACAGAGCAGTGAGGCAGAACTTATGGCTCGTAAAAGAAATTGCTCGTCGGCTAGCTAACTGAACGATGCGAGTATTGCGTTTGAAGTTACTTGACATTTACGCTGTATATGATGCGCGAATTCCCGGTGAACAGTCGGTCTTTCTCGGGGTTGAAATTCCCGATATATTGGGTGCTGTACATATTATTGCCTATTTGCTGTTTCTTCTAGGTGTTCATTCGCCTGTACATGAGGGTTGCTTGTTAATACACCCGCATATATCGTACAGACCGGCGGATGAGATTTACTTCCACGGGGGTGCCAAAGGACGCACGTATGGTATTGAAGAATCATAATAAATCCGAAGCGAATCTTGGACAGTTACTAAAGTTTACAATTCAATGGCAATACAACTCGGTCCCGACGAGAAATATGAACATTACCGCTCACTATACTATCAATCAATCTCCAGAAGATCATACTTGCAACTCAATCCCGTCAACGGATCCTCATACTCCTCCAATGCCCGTTCCACAACAGCCATGTAACCCAAAACTTGCTCCTCCTGCCACCTGCGCCCAACGACTTGCACAGCCGTCGGCAACCCCGCCATCTTCACCGCGTCGTAATGTTTCCACGCGCCGCGCGCAACACTGTGGTTACATCCCAGACGCTTCAGCGCCGTCTTGTACGGGGTGACGAGTGCGTCACGGGTGGCATCCACGTGGCCGACGGGCAGCACGCCCGCCGAATAATCGAGCAAGTTCCACAAGAAAGTGTATCCGCAGGATGAGACCGCGTCGTGCATTGCCTTGTGCGGCAGTGCAGGGGTGGCATTGACGGGGCAGAGAATGAAGTCGTATTGCTGGGGTGCTGCGTCCCACCACTTGTGCCATGTGGCGCGGAAGGCCTCGCGCTGGGCGACGAGGGTCCAGAGTTCGGCGGAAGACTTGGGACCAAAGTCCTTGATGAGAGTTGCGAGAATGCTGTCGCGCTTGATGTAGCGGACGTAGAGGTAGTAGAGGTATCTGAGGGGTCTGGGGAGGTGGGCGATGGTGGAGAGTTGGCTGGCGCCTGGATCGGATGGTTCGAATGAGCGAAGTTTGGCGTTGAAGTGATGGCAGCCGTCTGAGTTGAGGAGCTGCGAGCCGAGGTTGAGGCCAGTGAAAGGGTCTGCGTCGGGTGGAGGGCTGATCTCGGCAATGGAATGGCCGGCTGCAGTGAGAGCAGCAACGGTGGTGGAAAGAGCGCGTTCAATGGCGGGTGTTGGGGGAACGACACCTTGCATCAAGATTATCAGCTTTGGACAAGGCAAACTCTTCGAGGACGAGTCTCGACTTTGAACATACCATCGCTGCTCATCAGACCAATGCGCAGGTACTTGCTCTGGGCCTCCTCCTTAAGATCCTCACGCCATGAGATGGGGTGTACAGTGTAGTCATATTCCCATGGCTTCATGCCAACAATAGCCTTGGTGAAGTATGTCAAATCGTTCAGCGTGCGAGCCATGGGACTGAAGACACTCGGAACGCCCTCTTGGCCAGGCATACTTGTGTTAACTCCAACCTTGGGCCAGCGACCAGTACTGCAGCGAAGTGAGTAAATACCACTCCAAGCAGCCGGCACGCGAACAGAGCCAGCAACATCGGAGCCAATGCCGATACGTCCGCCCTGAGCAAGAAGAGCGGCCTCACCGCCAGTCGAACCACCAGGGCTATAGTTAGGAACATGCGGGTTGCGACAATAGCCCCAGAGACCATTGGCAGATTCAAAGGACAGGAGGGTGATTGGAAGAGCAGTTTTCGCGTACGGTATCGCACCTATCTCGAAGTCAGAAAAGAATTCATGTCTCCCCTGAAAAAAATGAAAGAGACTTACCTGCATCCTTCAACAGCCTCACCATGGGCCCATCTTCCTTGGATGGTTGATTTGCCAATGCTGAATAACCCAGAGTAGTATCGAAGCCTTTCACGTGAACCGAGTCCTTGAGTGATACCGGGATACCAGCCAGTGGCCCCTTTAGATTGACATCCGACTCAAGCCATGACTCGGCCTCCGGCAGCAATAGCTCCGTGATACAGTTGCTTCGCTCCTGAGCCTTGACTGCAACCTTGCCGTAGGTCCTCAGAACGGTCAGGGCAGAGGTCTTTGAGCTTTGAATATCTTGGACCAGCTCTCCAATAGGCTGATCAATTAATTTCCTTTCGTCTTGGGTGATTCTCTCATGGTAGGGATACGGCAACGAGGCAAAGCGAGCTGCTCGCTCAGCTTGCTTTTGGTTGCTATTGGCAGGACCAGTCAGTCAAAGAGCGTTTACACCACATACAATCAGCATGAAGTCAAGTGAGAAAGCTTACCGAATCTTGCGATACGTGAAGTAATCAAATGGAGGAAGCATGGCGACGGCTGGTGTGTAATCGAGAGAAACACGGCAATAGGTGCCTTATATACCCCCGAGGAGAGCTTTTGCGGGGAAGAGTCGCGTGTGGAGAAGAGCGATAAGCGGAAGCTTCCGTCGGCTGGAGTCGGCGGATCAAAGTCCGCAGTCAACTCGACGGGTTGACGATTCCCGGTTGATTCGTTCAACAATCACGAGGACAAAGTTCGGAAGGACATTCTGCGTCGATTCGAAGCTGATTGAAAATTGAAAGACTATGGAGGAAGGTAGCTTGTCCATTTGAACGTGTGTCAATCACGGCCGAGATCAAGGCTATTTACAAGGCTAGTTCAGGAGTCCAGACAAGGATGGATTCGGTTAGTGGACATGAGGTGGCCGGTCCAGATTGAGTAGGTTCAACCGAAACTATGAGAAAGATTGCCTTGCGGTCCCACGGCATTACAGCTCTACGAGAGCAAAAAGTTTCTGAAGATCAAGCTATATTCAAAGATGGTTGTAGTGAAAGTCACAAGAGGACGATTCGCGACACACTAAACAAATGACGCCAAAAAAATGCCGCCCTGGAGCTGCGGCGGGTATATCTCCAGATCGATCTGGTGCTTTTTCAAGTATCGCGCTTGCGATCAAGTCACGGCGACATGATGCTTCGGGGCGTGAATGGTGAAAAGAAGCTATCCCAACTTTATTCCCTTATGGCTCAACTCGCTGCATCCAATGATGTCTCGCAAGCCACCAAACAACAATTCCACCGATGACCACTAACAGCACGCCGAAGAAAATCACGAATCCCCATACCAATGTGCGCCTGCGCTTGCGGCGTTCCCGCTCAAGCCATGAATCTGATTTTCTACTCATCAAAATTCTGTCATTAGCGGATTCCAGCACCTTTGCTCGAGTGATGCCGTACTCACTTGACAGGTGAAATGCACTCGCTATTGCTTCTCGACTCCACTTCTTGCAGGTGCACCGCGGTTGAGAATCGTTTCCAAAAGTAAGGGTCTCGAACAAGAGCCATGACGCTGGGATAGGGCGCGGGTAGTACGTGCTTGTAAGGCGTAAGGCGTAAGGAGCAGTCCCGGTCGCGGTTAAGGCGAACCAATAGATTAACCGACACCCAAGCTCGAGCACTGATAGCGTTGAACCGTCTATATCTGGGGACGGTTGTTGACTTCCGGTTGAACTTATGTAGTGTTGTGGATTGAGATTATCGTCTGGTTATAGTCCAGGAAAGTTGAAAGAGTACACAGGGCGCGGTCGCAGCAAGCTCCTTTGTTGTCCTTTGTGCCGGATAAGGCTCGTGAGCGACTCGTCAGAGATCGATGGCTTTCCCAGCAATTATTCGACCGGTCGCTTGGGCTGATTGCTTATGGCAGTGCTTTGATGCTGCAGCGTCAAGGAAAAACAGAGGAGTAGAGAGGTCAGTCAAGCAATTGGAGGGGCAAGATGCCAACAACGTGAAATGGTGCCAGATGGGAACCACAGGGAACTTAACCAGCATGTCCATGTCAGCATTGTTTACACCCAGGCCACTTTTGTCAGGAATCTGCGAATTTGAAGATCCAACGGTGGCGGCTGAAATGGCTCACAACTCGAGATTCTTGGGCTTGCCAACCCCGGGTGTTCGGGTAATAAGGCTTAAAGGCACTCATTCACCAGGTACCGCGGGATTCGAGCCGATGAAGAGCTTGCGAGGATGCGCAACACGAGGTCCTTTGATATTCCTCATCCAATGACAAGGCAGATCTTGCGGGAGAATGCCAACTTCGCAGATGGTATGTTGCTGAGGAATGCAGGAGTCAGGGACGGGCGACGGTATGGAGGCATTTTGTCGGGTGAAAGTTTCTTTGATACCCTGGCTTTGTGTGTCGGAATGTGACTTGCAAGCGGCGCCGCCCAGATAGGGTGTGCAAACTGGGCTGTTTATCATCCATCTCGTGGCTCAAGTGACAAAGCTGTGAGATTCATTGTTAGTGAGCCGCAGGAACAGTTGCAAATGCGGTACTCGCGTGCGGCTGGGCAAGAGAGAAAACAGTTAACTCTACTATGCCGCCAGTGACTTTGGGACCGTCAAGTTGAGAAAGGCCATAACACACCACAAGTAAAGGAGACGAATTCGATGCTGTCAACGTCCCTTTTTCATTCCCAAGAGATCTTCGGTGTATTGTAGCTGCGAGGGCCAAGACTCAAATGCGAACATAGTAAGTTGCGAAAACGCGATCACGAATGGGTATCTAATCAACTTGCGATTCAACTTAACGCTTCAGGAGGTCCGCTCTTTGGATCATACTATCTATTCATCCACCCTGGTGGACATCAATTTTTCGAAGGCTCCTTGTCGATGACCATCAACTCGATATCAAAGGCAGCCAGAATACTAGATCGATACAGGCCGAGTTCGTTCTCTCGACCATGTCCACTCCCTACTACGACAACATTAGCCTTCCGCGCTGTTGACAGCCGATACCCTGGAGTAGATTCTCATAGTTATCCATAGCCTGGCTGTCATGATCACACTGAGCTACTATCACCCACAGCGGACTGTACTTATGGTCCAGTCAGCTAAAGCTCGCCTTATGTGTGACTGTAGCTCTCTTGGTAATAGGCCTGGGCGGAATATGGCCGTCTCCGCAGTCAATGACAGCAAGGCATTGAGAACAAAAAGAGATTTAGAATAAAAGCCCCACTACTCTGCAGATAGGTAATTCAAAAGAGATACATGAATTCCCCTTGATATCTGAACAGTTCCATCCTCGCGCTGTCTAGGCTGGGCCCATGAAGTGGTCAGTGTCATTGCTGTCATTGCAAGAGAGTAAGCGACCTAAAATACCTTCAATCTTTACAGTTTTCAAGTGTGGTCTTTACTATTCCAGATGTCGAGGGTACCTCTAATGACACTGTTAATGCTGTTAACCAGGCTTATCACCACCTAAAATTGTGATGCTGCTCGTTGATCAGAGGAAAACTTCAACCTCACTGTACCCTTCTCCCTTTCTTGGTCTGCCCGTATCGTCTTCTACCAGATAGGCAAGTGCTCTTTCGGTGGTGAGCACGAGTGGAATGAGTCAAAATCGAATATTGGGCTTGACTAAAGATTAACGAGAGTCCGGAAAGCAAGTAACTGAAACTTTCAATGCCACTAAAGAGCTCGCACCAGTAAGTCAGTAGTCCTGGTGAGAACTTACCCTAGAGAGAGCCTCTTCAATAATGCCTGTCACCTATAGTTGGAACTTCAATCCAGATCCACTTTGATCCACGGTTACGTATGTCCTTTTTGGTAGGAGTGGATCGGTGCACGGTGATTTATACCTAGAAAAGAAAGATTGATGCTGCACCTCAATAAGCTGCGACCGTGGCAAAAGTGATAGTGTTTCCATCTTGCGGATTCCAACTCTTCCTCTTTCACCGCTAACTACATGTAATAGTCTTCAGATCCGATCCGGGACTATCCACTTCGCGAGTCGGATATTCGCTCTGATAGGGAGCAATCAGTTCTTGCAAGCCTCCCGCCGCACTTCCCGAAAGGCTGCCCAAGGCATAAGTGAAGCGCCGCTGGTGGGAAAGTGATGTGGGCGCCTGGCTGACGTTGGAGTTCCAAGAGCACTTGTGGAAGTCGGCAGCCGAGGAGTATCTCCATACCTAGGGACACTCGCTTGTACCTGGGCGTGGGCCAGTGGTCATCCTGACTTGACTTTTGAGTGTTGCTTAGGTCTTCTACGGGAGTCGACTTGTGGCAGAGTCATACAGCATATGAGAATGGTGTGACTGAGGACTCTGGAACGGCGTCGCATCCTGAGATGAGGGACTTTGACAATTCGAGGGATATTGGTTGGCTGCATAAGGTACCTGGATTTTGAACGCCATACAGTAGGTACCTTAAAGTACTTCTGCAAGTGAGGCTGCAAGGGTGTACAAGGGTAGTACGGATCTCCATAAGCGGATAGGCTGACATGGCTCGGGTCAAATCCTTTTTGATCGTGTTCAACGGTGGTGCTGGTACTAGTAGGGAGTGTACTAAGCCTCTAAGGTACTGTGCTCTGTTGGTATTGCATTTATAGCGGAATAATCAACACACAAAGCACTAAGGTACCTACTATACTACCTGAGAACAGCGGAGGTACTTTGCTGCTTGTCAACTCTGCGATGACTGCGCGTGGGAAGCGTGGAAAGCGGGACCCATCAGGCCACTCACTTCACGTCATGTGAAAATCACATTTCCACTCATTTGACCTTTCTCAGTCAACTGCCATATCCACGCACACATGACTTTTAAACACGGTCATCGCATCCACAGATCTAACCACTTTGCCTTCGTACTGGGGTCGCCTGTTCGAGAATCGGATGTTCTCTGCTTTCGTTGCTCACACGCGCCTCCTCGTCCCGCACATCTCCATCCCCGCAGTGCAGTGGGTCCATGTGCGCTGCTGCGGTGCCTGACCGCTCCTCGCTGCCTGGAGACGAGTCGCGAGCGTTGATCTTGTACTCGACCGTGAGCAGTCATCCTGATGCTCTTCCCCAGCATACCTCCAGTGTGCAGTCGGATGCATCTTTCGAGCGGTCCAGTACAAGCACCAGCGCCCAACCGAACATGGCTTCTGCGGCCAGCCAGTGGGGAACTCTGATCAATCCGGATAAGAGTCCAGCCTCGATGCTGGAGCAGTTATGTCTCGGGATCGCACAGATCATGGTATGATGGTATCCGTTCTGGACAGAAAAAGTCCCTCTCTTGCGAGACTTGAAGGCAGGACTGACCGAAACGATCCGTTGGATCAGCACTCGTTCGACTCCAACCCGACAACCGACCTCACGCCAGACCGCCTCGCTGCCTTTTATAGAAAGGTGGGGGGCAACTACGATCCACTCTTTCTGGAAACCAAACCCCAGGCCTTGTCATTTATCTATCAGTCCCTCGGTTGTTTTCATAGTCTGCAACCGTCGTCCAGTCCGTATGAGCCTCCGGCTATCCCTTCGCTCTGCCCCAATGGCTTTGTACGATGGCAGACGATCCAGCTTCTTATGGACCCAGATGAGCACTGGCGTTTCTTGAATAACGCCGTCGAGACATGGAACATTGCAGACGCGAAAGGGGAGTTGTTCCCCAAGACCATTCCCCGAGATGCGTTTCCATCCGAACCTGATCCGGAGATGCTGCAGTGGCATGAAGGGGTTGCCAAACGACTCGAGCATGATTACATCAAGAGAAATGTCCACCGAGCATCGCCCCCCAACTTTGGCCCTTTTCACTATCACTTCAGTGGGAAAGACCCCTTGCCAGAGGAGGAAGACTACTTCTCTCATCCGCCACAGCGGACAAGCTCGCGTCGACACAAGTCCTCAGCTCACTATGATTCCGATCGTCCGACCTGTCGACGGAAAAGCCACCGACACAAGGACCCTTCCGACAGTCATGACGAATCAAGCCACAGATCGGATCCAAGGTCGCGTGTAAGGCCCGATAGTGGCCGTTCGGGGGTGTCCTCGCCTCGAACCCGGTCCCCGGGCATGTCGCCATACGTGGACCGCCCGCCGCGGCCTCGCGGTCGCGACTATTCTGCCTGGCACACCAGTCCTCTAAGCGGCGAGAGAGAGGATGCGGCATCGCGTCCGAATCCATACTCTCACAGCCACGGTCACTCTCATTCTTATTCGTACCCGCCGGATGTGGACCCTTCAGAACCCTCTCCTCGCAAGCCTGTCCCCGATTCCTTATCAAGACATCGCTCCCATCGTCATCGCAACTTATCTCCCCCTGTTGATTCACGTGGACGTCGTCATTCGCACGATGCGTATACACGAAAACCATATCGAGATCTCTCGCCTTCCGCTCCGGGGCGCGCTTACGGTAGCCAGGACCTTTACTCCACGAGATCCAGTAAATCTCGACACGAAGGACGATCGTACTCCCGGCCCCCAACGTCGGCCGACATTCGTTTCCGTGAGCCCATGTATGACGGGCCGATACCTACCCCGGCCCCTGAGCCTCCTCAATACACTTCCATGCCCCCACCGCGGTCCGTGCCTCGCCAACGATTTAACCTTGAGCCAGAAGAAGGCCGGCGAGGCAGCTACAGCGGTGGAAGTACCGGTGGGAGTCACCCAGGCAGTGGTGGAAGTGGCTCCGAACGACCTCGATCCTTCAGCGGACCTGGAGTTCCTCTCCGGTCATCTCGTCGATCAAGCCCCGTTCGGAGCGCAGCAGCCAAGCGATATATGCCCAGTGGCGTGATAGATGAAGGGGTCTACTCCACTCATGTACCTCGCCGGGTTCCCATGTATGATTGATGAAATGATGAACATTACGACCTGTCTTTTAGAATTTTGTTTTCCTGTACATACCGTCACCAAGCCTGCGTTTTGTGATTGCATCGCGAAGCTCCTCTATATGAGAACATCAGCCGCTAGCAGTGAACTTTTGTGAATCATGATATGGTACTCATTGAAGTGTGATTATTTCTGTCGTAGCGAGAAGTTATGAACAGTATTCACTAGATCTATGGGTGATGTGCTCAACCCTTCAAAAAGCATCTTCTTCTCAGTAGTCAATTCCAATTCACTTTGCTCATCATTCATCTTGGTCAGCTGACGTTGCCTCGGTAGATGTCCAGGTCTCCTTTCCGAGGGCAAAAATGCATTCACTTTCATGACAACTTTGCCCCCTCAGCCGGTGGACCGACGGGCACACCTCATCCTGACTTAGCCATCAAAGACTCTGGCTTGTCATACGTTTCTTGAAGCCATTCTATCTCGTATTCGGGATCTCGCCATTAGATTGCCGGCCTACGTCGACTCTTTTACACTGTTCAGCCGCGGAGACGAAACTCGGTCCTGATCTTCGAAGGCACTCTCGGGTGAGACCGTCCGACTCATGGGGCAGCAAATTCTTCAATTCATCAAGGTCTTCATTTACATTATTTCCATCACTTCCAGCATGTCATTGATCAGGGAAGTCTTGGTTCGGATGGTCTGAGTCCACCGAATGGCTAGGAAAATGGATACTCCTTGATTTACTCAGGCCTGACGACTCATGCGTTCGTCAAAGAAAAGAAAAGAGGTCGAACTTTGACTCAAGTGCAGACGCCTGTCCAATGCTGATTCTACGGGAATCTTGTCCGGGGTTGAGGCACTGATTCATGATTGTTCTTTGTTGAAATCGAAGCCCCCGGGAACTGGAGCGAAGGCTTGGCATGACCGAGCAGGCGCTGGATATCAATGCCCTGCTCGGCTTGCTCGAGTCAAGTTGTTCGAGACTCAGGCCTGTGGTACGCTTTCTTCATCTCAATCATTCAATAAAGAGATGATCTCCGCGGGATTCCATGCCTGTTACGAGTGGAGCATTTACACCAATAAGTCGCGACTGTCAGTGGTTCGGTATGACAATCAAGATACTCCGCTTGCAAAGACTGAACAAAGCACGAAGATTAGATGAGGACGTGGTCTTCCGTCAACGGTTTCGCTTGGCTGGCCCTAAGAGCCATCTTCGGCATTCGGAACCGAACCACGTGGGTCACTGACTTGCTCGCTTGCTTCGATCAATTGTGATTTGCGGACTCGATCCATCTCGAAGGAGCTTGATGTCAATGAGGTTGAAAGAAGCTATTCTTTTGACTGTAGAGGAGGAGAAGAGTCATGGCGTGTTTCAAAGAAAGACGTTTCCTGTGCTCTGAGCAACATGGAAGGTAGTGGCCACAGCCAAATTTAACGCTTACAAGTTTCACCTCATGGAAGCAATTCAATTCACGACAAATAGTAGTCCATTGATCCTTCGGATACTCTCATCAGATCTTTGACCCGAAGTTCGTCTGAGAACAGATCTTGCAAAAGATGGAATTCGGTAGCATACCATCTCAAAAACTTGGTGACGCAATCCCCGAGAATGTGTTTTTGGTGAGGATCAACCTGGGCTTATCCCAGCCTTGAAATGACGCGCCGTTTACTGACCTCAAGATTGAAATGCAGGGCGTTTCGTGGGCTCTGAACGGCACAGCGTTCGCCTTCGTTGTCTTCCGGCTTTACGCTCAACTCGTAGCCTTTCGCAGACTATTCATTGACGACGTTCTGGTCGTACTTGCTTGGATCATTCTGCTCACTGCCACATCGGTGTGGCAGGTCAATGGTAGATATCTCTACAAGTTCGACAGAGTGATATCCGGTCTCGATCCTGTCACCCCGTCCTTCCTGTCGAATTGGCATCGATTCATGCGCTCCTTGGCTCCATTGCAAATCCTATTTTACACTGCTTTGTGGTGTGTCAAGTTCTCGTTTTTAGCGTTCTTTTACCGACTCAGCTGCAAGGTCAAATGGCTTCGTATTTGGTGGGTGATGGTTGTCGTTTTCACTTTCGGGGTCTACATCACCTCGATAGCGGATATCGAGTACAAATGCAGCTTTGAGAGTCTTGAATACATCTTAGGTAATATCAACTTGGTTGAATTTGTAGTCCACTCAGCAAACATGGGATACTTTATTCTTATTGTCCTACTGACAACCAAAAAATGACAGAACATTGCCCTCAGCTCAATCACGTCCATTATGAGAATCGCACATTCTGGGCTAATTGTGCCGGCGACGTGGCTACAGATATGATGAGTGAGTGGACCTCTCCTACTACGGTGACAGACTCAAGTCTTCGGCCTGTAAAGAGCATGGCAGGGAAGCGAATTGCCTCATGCTGCTATCTCTATCTGACATCCATGAGCATCTCCAGTTCTGTCCATTCCGATAATGGTACTCTGGAACACCAAAATCTCCCGACGCAAGAAGATTATCCTCCTGAGTATATTCTCTGCCACAATTCTCATCATGATCATTGCGATCATCCGAGTGGCGGTCAAAGCAAGTCTGAACCACCAGACCGATGTCGCATGGCTATGTTTCTGGAGCATTGTCGAGGGTAACACCGGTAAGTTGAGCCGCATTATCCCATTTCTCAAACCTATTCCGACGAGTTACTGACCCGATTTCTCGACGACAGCCATTTTAATATCGTGCGTCGCTTCCATGAGACAATTGTTCATCAATGCGCAAGCGAAAGGCTCAAGAGAATGGAGTAGCAATCCTACGTCCACGGGCCAGGGAGTGAAAAGCCCGCACAAGATTACAAGTCCAGTGTTATCGATTTCCAATCCGAATGCCCCGTCATCTCCAGAAAGTGATATTCCTCTTTCTCCAATGAGCATGGTCCATGTACGCCATGATTATGAGGTGACCCGGGCTGCTGCAAATGCCAGAGGGGCCGAGGATTACGTGAAAAGGAACACTGGAACCTGGAAGATTTCGCAAAGTGCTTTATAAGCTATGCCGTGTGAAGGGCATCAAGTTAAGGGCTTAGGTTTGCAGGATGTATACCAGAGTTCACCAAATATGATGTATGGACCTTAAGGCGCTATCGGAGTTAAGTAGATAGTCGGTCACGCTAAACCCGTTGACCCGCTTGAAATCCGGGGATAATTCAAGCTTTGATTGAAAGTGCTCGGCATCCGGACTTTGTGGTCTCCGCTTCGTAACACCCATCCTGCACCTACAAATATGACAGACCCCGTCATCAAAACGTTTGGAGACACAATCTCAGGGAACAGGACTTTCGACAAAAACACATCAGTCGATCAGCTGAAACCCCATCATGTCATCAGTCATCGTCTTAGGTCCAACAGGAGGCGTGGGCTCCGCGGTGGCCCTCACGGCCCAGAAACACGGCGCAAAAGTCTACCTAGCAATGCGAGACACCAAGAAGTCCATCCCGGGTCTGTCCCCTACCGACGAAGAACAAGGCGCCTTTGAAAGACTCCAAGCAGATTTGACAGATGCCCAGTCTGTATCCGCAGCAATCGAAGCAAGCGGCGCAAAGCGCGCATTCATCTACTTGGCGCACGGTTCGCCAGACCACATGAAAGCTACACTGCAAGCTATGAGATCCGCAGGTGTCGAGTTCGTCGTGTTGCTCAGCAGTTATACCGTGTGGGAAAAGTTGCAGGATGTTCCTGCGAGTGAACTGATCCCGTACGCGCACGCCCAGGTGGAGATGATCCTGGACGAAGTCTTTGGGACAGAGAACTATGTGGCGTTGAGGCCCGGCGGGTTCGCTACGAACTTGCTTCGGTTCAAAGGTGGCGTCGCCGCGGGGGAAGTGAAGATGTTCGACGGTCATCTCAAATTCGATTGTATCACGCCTGGTGATATCGGGCGCGTCGGCGGGACAATTCTGGTGCAGGGTCCGCGGAACGGGCAGACGAAGGTTTATCTCTATGGGCCTCAAGTGATTACACAGCGCGAAGCAATCGGCATCATTGGAAAGGTCCTGGGGAAAGAGATCAAAATCACGACAATTGGTGAGGAAGAGGCAAAGGCACAGTACCTCGAGAATGGATTGCCCAAGCCAATAGTGGAATATTTTATACGGGTGGTGAAGGAACATGAAGAAGGTGAGATGCAGAAGCGTGTCCATTACGAGACTGGTGTCGATAATGTGCAACTGTATACTGGATTCCCGGCTACGTCTTTTGAACAATGGGTGAGGGAAAACGAGGACCTGTTCAAGGCGTGATGGCAATGACGAAATCGGGTTCTGGGCAGTGCGGCCGGTCATGTGGAATATACAGAATCCTGTAATCCTGTTTTGAACAGGGACTTCTCATAGTCTGTGGCTCTGTGAACAAGAATCTATGTATAGGTTCAACATATTCTCTATCAAACAAAGTATACTCGATCCTTAAGGTTGCTTCCTGCTGTTCACTATCGCTCTCCCTCGACCACAAGTAATTGTAATTGATCAAACAGTTGTGAATCCACGATCGCCTCTTTCGAAACCCGATCGAGTCAGCAGGTTATCACGTCAATTAACCACGGTCTGGGAGCGCCTTGGCACTTTTA
The DNA here is from genome assembly GCA_014839625.1 of Penicillium ucsense. Taxonomy (NCBI): domain Eukaryota; kingdom Fungi; phylum Ascomycota; class Eurotiomycetes; order Eurotiales; family Aspergillaceae; genus Penicillium; species Penicillium ucsense. The sequence continues at coordinate 56,503 of WIWV01000049.1, read as the reverse complement.
AATGCTGGTGCACGTCGACGCCTGCATCCGCATTTTGGCTCAGTCCCGACCCACACTAGGCGACATCCCTGGCAATACTTCATAGATCATGTTGAACGAACGTAGTCTGAATGACAACTCCCACAAATAATGCCTGGAGCTACCGTCACGGAACCCAGAGCTCCTCATTTTGAAGGCATCAAGGCTCAGAATCAGGGCAGATTGGTCTCGACGGTCATCAACGGCGCTTGCAGTGACCGTGAAGATGATTGAAAAGCCGTCGACAAGCAGGTGCACAGCTCGAACAGCGGTACATCAAACTTCCTTCTCAAATTCAACAAAGTGCAAATCCTCGGGCAAATCCAACTCTTCACACTTCTCCCGAGGAAAAGGATTCGTCTCGCCTGTTTGGCGGTACCCACGCCGCAAGTACCAAGCGATAAGACTCTCGCGCGTCGAAAGAGCATCAAGGCTGATCACCCGCGATTTCCACTCGCGCTTGCAGTATTGCTCTGCGTAATCCAGAATAGCTCTCCCCGTTCCTCCACGATGAAAACGTGGATCCACTGCAAGCATGAACAGACGAGCAACCTCCGACCCACGCTTCGATGCACCGATGGTGCCAAGCAGGTGGTCGTGTTCGTCTCTGGCAATCAAAAACACGGTATTCGGGTCTGCGACGCCGCTGGCAATCTGCTTCTCTTCAATTGAGAATCCGGATGCAAGTTTTTGAATGCCAACCCAGCCTTGTCTGGTATCCTCGGCGCGAAAGGCGGATTCGATGAGTTGTTTGAGGATGAGGGTGTCTTCTGCGGTCGCGATGCGGAAGGAAAAGTTTGATTCGGACATGATTAGGTGGTTCAGGCAGCAGATGTGTGAAATTGATTATTCTTTCGGTTGAACAAAAACATCCTGGAGGCTGTTCATTTAAGGAACATTGTGTACTTCTGCGGTCGGCCATGTTGACTAGCGTGCGCCCTTCCCTTGACATCGGGCTGGGCTCTGCGGGAGCGGCGGCGCGCCTTAGACTCGCCCGAATGTCACCTTGAGCGGCAGTAGATTCCTGATCAAACCCTGAGCTCACAGGAGTTCGGAAAAATTTCGAAGGTTTTGTGGACATCAAGCATCGTGCTCGTTCTCAAACAGCAGTAAACACAAAAATAATGCTCTTGCGTGCACCAAGGTCTCCGCTGTCCACGTGTCCATGATGACCAACGCATCGTCCGCGACCCCCTGACATCCGGGTCCAATATCACGAGCTATGTGTTCATTCTACAAAGAGCCTCCTCCGCGTCTTGCTCAATATCATGAAACCATAGCCAATCGAATCGGCCATTTTTAAGTCGCGTCAGAATTCGTTCCATATCTGACCCATCTTCTTCGTGCTGAAAGAAGAGCATACTACTCAGTTCGGCCGACTGCTCAAGCTGTCTTTGAGCACGTGGACGGCGCACCGAGTCGTACGCGGCCAAACTTGCATGGATAGTCGGTGTTTTTCTTGCGTGCAGATTCCTGCCATTTGCGAGCTCGGCGAGTATTCGTGACAAGACCACTGCATCTTCAAGTCCTTGCGCTGCGCCCGCGGCTTGAAAGGGCAAAGATGCATGGGCACTATCGCCGATCATAACCGCACGATCGCGGAAATAGGTCGAAGTCTCCAGGTGGTGAAACAATCCCCATCTGACTGGTTGGGCTTTACTGAGAAGTCTTCGAAATGCTTCATCCACGTCTGGGCCCTGAAAATCGGACTTCATGACTTCAGGCCGGACTCGTTCCGTCACAGCGTCTTTCGATTTCCATCCGTCGCGGGTATCGGCGACGCAGAGGAGAAAATTGAATTCCTGGCGATGATACATCATTGTGAGAAATTGACAAAGTATTTCTGGTCAATCTCGCAGACTAACCTCTCCACCACTAATCCTGTACGTCACGGCGCCCCGTCCCTGTCCGAAATAGAATTTCGCGACGTCCGTGAGATCGCCAAGGATCTCATAACCTTCAGTCATGGGAATGACACCTCGATAGCAATATGCCCCGGCATATACAGGTGCCACTTGACTCGGATTCGTATCCCGGAGCACATGGCTTCTCACCACGCTCTGGATTCCATCCGCGCCAACGACAATGTCAGCAGTGGCGGTTGAACCATCTGAGAAGCCAAGCTTAACAAAGTTCGATTGCTGCTCGATTCCTGCAACTCGCTTATTGAATCGGACGTGATCGGGTGGGATGAATTTGGTCATAATGTCAAGCAGTGCTTTCCGATGTGCCTGGCTCCGATCAGTGAAGTGCTCGATCGATTATTGCCCCGGTTTGTCTCAATGACAAATCCGTACTTACTGACTTGCGAACAAAATCAGGGTGACCCCAAGCCGAATTTCCATGCCATGACTGACCACAGCCTGAATACATTCAATCAGCCTCGACGTTCCACGAGTCGAATATGGCACCGATTAAACCGTACCAAAGCCGGGTTCCAGCAACATCCCCTCGAAGAAGATGTGCTTCGCGTCTTCGCCCTTATTGCCCACGCAAATTTCCTCATAGAGAGGTCGGAAAGCAGGCTCAATCAAGTCGATGGCCCGCATTCCATTTGGAGAGAATCCAATTCCTGCGCTGCGATGAATTGAGCGCTGTCCTTGCGTGATCGCATAATGTAGCACCTCGGAAGCGTACTCACCCTACAGTAGAGTACTCCTTGGCCTCTTCGTACATTGTGAAAGAGACGCCCTGGTTGTGAAGAGCCATGGCCAAGGCAAGCCCTGCGATTCCCGCGCCTAGTGACGATTTCAGTTAAATTGAAAGAGATGAAACATAAATGGTACACTCCATCTTACCAACGATAGCAATACGGAACTGAGGATTCTCGGACTCTGCCATAGTGGCCGCGTTCCGGTGGATGCAACTAAACGTCTCGTTAGATTATGAGAACGGTGGTGGAGGAGCCTGCTATCAATTAGAATGGGCACAATAGTTGCGTCGCGGGGCGAGATCGGTGTCTCAAAAAAAGAGGTCTTCCTGGATGAACTCTGTCACTGGAGATTACTCTCACGTCAAATCTGTTGCAGAGTGTAGAGATAGTCGGCGTGCGGGGAAAGACAGTAGGCCCTCGGCAGGAACCCATCCTCTCACCAAACTCATTAGCCCGAAGTGGTCGATTAGGCGATGCATTCGGCCAAGCTAGCAGCTCACGGATTTCAGAGCGGAGTAAATCTACAAGAAATACAGCAAGAGGCAGAAGGTCCTCCTCTAGGTGTATGCCTTTCTCCAGGATTGCTGTAGTATATACAGATTTCTCCCAATTCCGTCGTGTATCGCTGTGTGCAGGGTTGCTGGGTTGGGAGCAATTCCATTTCATCTCACATGACATGTCCCAGCTTCTGATCATCTGAAATTGAATTTTTCTCCTCGTCTGTCAAATGAACCTGCATCATCTCCTCCAGCACTTGTAAGCGATCCTCTTCCGTCTTGCACTCTTTGACCACTGTTCGCTCGCCACCGATTGCTTTTGTCAAGGTGTGGTTAAAAAGCGTCAAGTTGCCCACAATAACTTCATGCTCCTCGTCCATGATCATCTTGGTACACATGATCTCCTTAGTAAAGAACGACCTCGGATGTTTCGACGTATACCAGGACATCACCTCATAATCTTGGGGTAAGAATTCCGTTTCCGTAAAGCAATATACGGGCAGCCATTTCTTGCCGGCTTCATCGTCTGGCTTATAGCAGATATCATAGCACCAAAGCTTGGGTGGTTCTGGCCCCTTTCCCAAGCCAGATGCATAAGTCTCGGCGATTGGGCGATGTTGAATACGAATTTCTCGCGGAGCGACACTGACGGTCTCGAACCCGTCTCGCAACGGATATGGAAGATTGGGGCCCATAGCGCCCATTCCAACATCGGTGACATACCATTCGTCCTCGAGGCATACCAAGTTGAGCATGTGGTTCCAGCCGTCGTATGTGTCGCCTTGATTGCGCCGGACCTCTGTGTAGGGGCTCATGGCGCGCGATACGCGACCGGCGCAATTCCGCACCTCGTAGCCAAGCGATCGGAGAACGGTCGCGAAGAAGCTATTATTCTCCATGCACCGACCGCCCAGCTGTCTTCGGACAAACTTCTGAAAGAGCGCGGTCAGGTCGAGTGTCACGGCCTTGTGAGGAGTGTAGTGCAGCACCAGGTTCTCGAACGGAACATTGCAAGTGTGATGCCGTGTGAGGGCCACGAGCAAAGGTAGTCCATGTTGTTTTGTGAGAGCCTGAGTCGGGTCTTGGAGGACAATTGAGTCGCGATATTTCTGGGGCAGCTTGATACTCTCAAAGTACGCATGAAGTTCGGCGTTGCTGTAGCGTGTCCGCGATTCATCGTCCAGTGAAAGCTGGGTCATAACGACCGGGGCTGGAGCGCTTGAAGACATTTCGGTTACTCTTGGTCGGCGACAGAGCTGCTCGAACCGTGGTCGATCGAAACAAAGGGTCCAAGTGAGAGATCAGCAATCGGCTCGACACAGCAAAAACTGTATTCGAGCTTCTGTGGGTCAACCGAATCCTCCAGTATGACGAGGGTGGGGCGTCGAGGGGGGAAACTGGTGAAGGTTCTGTTAGTGGGGGGGGATCAGCGCGGGCCGACCGGCCGAGTCTGCACACGCGCGAGGCATGGTTGAGAATTGAAGAGTGTTGTGGTCGAAGACAGCTTCTTCAACGCGATCGAACCCTGTGTATTCCGCGAAGACTATATTACCCTGCGGGTGAACAGATTGCAATTGACCAGACACCCTTCTCAAGGGAACGAGCACCCGCGCTTGGAAAAGAGTTATACGACTCGAAGTCACGTGCTGCAGAAGTCATGTGCAATCTCGGCCGTGTCAACCACGTGTAGTTTTCTAGAAGTGGTGCAGCCTAATGTGTAAGATAAGTCTGGACATTAGTGAGCTCATTTCGGGCAGTATCAAGTTGATTGAGCATTATTACTATGCGTACAATGTAAATGTGATGCAATCAAGTCCAGGATGCAAGTCACGTCAAGCACAGCAAGTCATCGACCAGTCTTTACTCGGCCAAGTCTTCAGCACTGCAGAGTGCAGAGTACTCGACGGTGAAATAAGTTCAGATCGCGTCGAGCTCTGTTGAGACCAGCTTTGGCTGTTCATTCGCATTGACCATACATTCCCTGGATCTATACTGTCTCAAGTCTTAACGGTGAGCGCTGCAGACGAGACCATTTCTCTGTTCTCGTTGATTGTTCCCGCAATCTAGGTTTCTTTGCTTTATACTCACTGACTTCCCCCATTTTCAGGGTTGGATAATCGGGCTTGATACTCGCGACGAGAAATTAGTGATCAACAAGCCTTGTCGAAGGTTCAGTCTTCCGTGTTCCGTCCGTCGCCGAAACACAGAATTGGAAAACTTTCGTGATTTTGGGCATCAGACCATAAACTGCAAATTCGTGCAATCTCCCATCTACCAAAAAAGGATGCTTGACCTTCCCAGCTCTGCAGGTTCCAGTCCCTGAGAGGGAGGCAACGAGCACAGGACCTGATAAATTGTGGAACTGGCTCGGCAGTTGCCGTGAAGCCCTACATATATGGGACTCTTTCCATGAGGAGTTGCATACAACAAACGGATTCATGAGGTGGCTCGGCTGTGCAAGTCCCCCGAGCTCATTTAAGTATCTTCGGTAGCTCTTTGCTTCGGCTCAACTTCTTCAACTTTTCTAATCAACACCACCACCATGGCGGACAGGAGAAAAAGTCTTCTCTTGGCTACCCCGCCTAACCATAAACAAGCAACAGCCTCGACGGAAGCAGCCTGGACGGAACAACAGGGCTTTCTCACAGACACCTGGAGACGCCAGCTGAGCGCTACATGAGATTCGGGCCTCACAATCCTCCTATCACGTCTTTGGAGGACGTTCCCGAAGGCTGGATCAGAACAGACTGGGTTATCAATGAGCAGTGAGAGACCTTCTTTTCTCTTTCCTCTTTCTCTCGATGTTATTTTCTCTCTACATTTTTTTCTCATCTCGGGTTCAATGACGACTCATTCTTTACAGGCATGTCGAGGCCAACATCAAAAGATGTCAGGACAGAATTGAAGATGGCATCATGCCGCAATTGTGGGAAGCCAAACTGGAGATTTACGAAGGCAATCATAGAGCTGTGGAAGAGATGCTCGCAACAGAGAACTCGAGCTTGAGTTTCAGCACGGTGGTTCAAATCAAGAACCTTGAAAATCTTCGCGATTACTTGGAGGAAGAGGGCGACCCTCACGAGCAGCTTGTGAACGTGAGAGCCTTGATCAAAGCCTACAGGAAGAAGCTCTTGCTTTGGGAGGATGGCAAAGTCACATACTGGTCAAAGGGGGAATGCATTCATGGGCCCGTGGACTTTGACAGGACTTTCGAGGATGTGAAGAAGTACAATGAGCAGTGCAGGGGCACGTCTTTCTGGGTTGAGGGTGTACGTATAGTCCCTGCGTCAGATGTGTTGCCAGCTGCTCGACTACCACCAAGTCCTGGTCGGCGAGGTAACAGGAAGAACACAAGGAAACCACTGACATCAATACCACAACCAGTTGAATGGTCCTGGGTCTGTCCCTCAACTCGCATTCAATGTTCCTGCATGGAAAGCTCAAGCAGCTCCATCGGGCGCCAGGTGGCATCATCATATGGTATGTTCGGCTACCCTTTCAATAAGATGGTGGGAAATCGAAGGCAGACCAGAGGGGGGAAGGAAATGTATCCTCTACTTTTGTTGCCCTTCCCACACAAGGGATTGTTAAAGCGAACAAAATTAACATCGATTTCTCATCGCCCCTGCAAAGATCTACTTTCACCTCCGAGTTTCGAGCTTACCTACCGCTCTCGCGGGGGTTGCAGTTCCCGTCCAAGCACGACCACACCCACAAAAGTTCACTTTCATCGACGACACCGGGTCCACTTTGCCAACCATCTTCATGGACGACGCGATGTCGTTACAAGCTGGACCCATGGGTGTATTGGGGCCTCCTTTCCTCTGCTACCTTCAAATCCGCAACTACAATGGTAACATGGCGTGGCACGAGACGCACCTATACGAATTTCACATGCAGATCAGGATTGCTCAAGGCGGACTCAAATACCTGCGTCCGGATCATAAGTGGATTCCGCAGCAAACGTTCGTGATGAGAGAAGCTTACAATCCGCAGATTCACGTTCGACTGAGTGGCTCGTGGATGCGAAACATTGTTTATACGGCGACAGTGCCGGATAACCTGGGAGTTTTGTACCTCGCAGGGACTATTACGGCTCTGAGAGGCATGTTGCCCACGGTGAATGTGCGAGATGCCCGAACTCCTGCACCTTTTATACCGCAAGGCGGACCGAATGCGACTTTCCCTCGGCCACTTTGATGACTATTGATGAGGTGTGAAGAGATTGGTGAGGTCTCGCATGCCCAGGCGGGGGCTTGCTGAAATGTTGGTGGCCCGATTTATGGCTGGCAAAGAGGTGTTACGGTGTAAGTACACAGGAGAGGTCTTCGTAAAGATAGAATAGAAGGCCTCTATTAACTTACTACCTAGAGGCAAGGATGAAAGAGCATACTAATTTAAAGCATAATTTGAGGGTTTGTCGACGGAGTAGATAAGATAGCTGAAGAGATAGTGTTTTTCTGCGCCTGCTAATAATTCTTTGAAGAGAGATACACGGGAATATTGGAGGTCAAATCAATTCCTTTTCGATTTTCGGTTTTGTTTGCCTCTTTTGTAAGAGATGTTTTGATCGTGATCGCGACATTGTTGACATTGTGGATAAACGTTTCTGCTTTACGCTTCCTTGATTGTACATCTTGATCTACCATCTTTTCTTCTCCCGAGTTCAAAACTATAGGCGTATCAAAATCGAACCTAGTTCGGAATTTGGTGATGATTCACGATTTAATTTCAAAGTAAATTCTGCCAAACGTTTGACTTTGGGAATAGGAGTGTGCAACGGACGGGATGGGGCATCTGCCAGGTAAGTCTTCGCGACATCGGACCTGAGACGAAGGGTGATATGGTTCAATGTGAAATAAATGACGAAATTGATTTCTACGATGAATCTAACTTCCTGAATGACCCCGACGTGGGCATACTACAAGATTTTACTGCATTCGACAATGCGAGTAAGGGTGTTGAATATGGTAAATGAATTGAAATCCGCTCGATGTCTTGAGGGCACATGTCTCGTAAGTATGTATCAGGGTAGCCAGAGTGCGAGGGTATTTCGACAATTAGTACACAGAAAGAATGGCAAATATTGAAACAGCAACAAAGACATAAATAAAGTCATAGAGAAAGTAGAAGAGCGCTGCCCTCCACAGAGGAGTCGAAAGAGCACTCAAGAGTATGTGACGAGTCCAGACAGACTGGGAACAGGAGGGCCGATCACCAATGCAATGATGCAATCTCATTTTCGTCCAAAGTGATGGAGACTTGGCATGAAATTTACAGGTGCATAATAGCTGTGAGGAGAGCGCCGAAGGCTACGGCTAAGCCGGAGAAGGTTGCGCGACCAGCGGCGTTAAAGACAGGCATTCCCGATGGAGTGCTGCCACTGCCGGGGTAACTAGGACCTGAAGCATTGGAGCCAGTACCAGAGCCGGATGTGGAGGGGCCAGCTCCCATAGCACCAGAGCCAACAGGGGCGGACTGGGTTGGTGAAGGCGCTTGGTGCATGGAAGAGGTTTTGCTACCGTAAGGAATGACCACGGAAGTGATGGAGCCATTGCTCATGGTCCAGGTGCTGGTGGTACACTCAGTCGATGACGGCTTGGCGGACATGGTGCCCGCTCCCGCAGGAGCAGTGGTGTGAGCGGCAGTGGGAGCCGAGCCGGTGGGACCGGAGCCAGTGTTAGTAGGCATACCAGCAGCAGAGGTGGCAGAAGAACTCATGTTAGGGCCGGAAGGAACACCGCCGGTGGACACAGGAGCTGAAGGAGAGACGACAGTTGTAGACTCGGGGCAAGGGGAGGTGGTGAATGACGAAGGCTGGGCAGTAGTGGGCACAACAAGAGTGGCGGTGCCAGTGACAGTACCAGAAGGCAGAGTGGTACAGGGCACGCTTGAAGTCGCAGGGCCAGTTGCAGGACCAGTCGCAGGACCAGTAGCAGGACCAGTCGCAGGACCAGTGGGGACATTAGTGTTAGAAGGAGTAGGGCCGGGCTTTGTTGCAGTGGATGAAGGGTAGTTGTTGCACTCAACAGCACCGAGAACAGCGATGCATGAGTCAATGGGAATGCTAATCAAACCGCCGCCGGGGGAACCTGAGTCTTGCTGGCAGTGAGCCGCTCCGAGAACAGCGGTGCAAATGTTGGTGGGGACGCTGATCAAGGAGCCACCGTTTCCACCGTGGTTACCGCTACCATTTTCAGGACCAGACGAAGGATACTGTTTGCAGGCAGCTTCGCCGAGAACCGCCAGACAAGAGTCGATGGGGACACTAATCAGTCCACCAACGCTGGTGCTTTGTTGGCAATGAGCCTCACCAAGGATGGCGGCGCAAATGCTAACAGGAACGTTGATCAAGGAACCGCCGCCATTTTGCTTGCCGTTACCGTGTCCCTCTCCGTGCTTGCCACCTTGACCTGGGGCACCAGAGTGGTTCTGGCACTCGGCCGCGCCCAGGACTGCTAGACAGGTATTCACGGGAATACTGACCAAGCCACCGACGTTGGTGCTTTGCTGGCAACGAGCCTCCCCTAGAACAGCCGCACAGATGTTGACGGGAACATTGATGAGAGCACCGCCGTCATTGCCGTGGCCGTCACCATGACCATTGCCATGTCCATGTCCCTGCCCCGGGGAGGCAGGTTGGGAGGAGTGATCCTTGCACTCAACTTCGCCCAGCACAGCCAGACACAGATTCACGGGAATATTGATGAGACCACCATTGGAGTTGTGGCTCTGCTGGCAGTGAGCCTCACCGAGGACGGCGAGGCAGACATTCACGGGCACACTGATCAGGGAGCCTGGGTCATTTGAGGACGAAGAAACCTGGTCGCACTTTGCCTGGCCAAGGGCAGCGAGACATCCATTCACGGGGACGTTGATCAGACCGTTGCTGGTGGTCTTTTGGTGGCACTGGGCCTCACCCAAGATTGCACCGCAAAGACCTAGGGGAACACTGATCAGGCCTTCGGACGCGGACACTCCCTAGAGAAGACGAATGTCAGACATGAATACACTGGAGACAATATCACTTGACGCCGCAATACTCACAGATGCGGAGGCCGCAAGAGCAGCCAGTGAGGCAATGAGGGATTGCTTCATGATGTGCAAAGTTGTATTATAGCGAATGACAATGAGACGGAATCTCAGAAAGAACGGACGCCGAGAACGGCAAGAAGAATGCAGCAGAAGATAGACAAGAGAATGAGGCTGTAGAGAAGAATGGAGTAGAAGATCAGGAGGAAAAGTAGTCTCTTAAATGTTCCCTTGGTATCCATGGCCGTGCGCCCTGGGAAGAACCCCTAATATTGCATCGACCCAAAGCGATGTGACTCGGATCGCCGGCTGCGCTCCCATCTGTCTCAGGCAGACAAACAGTGCAGATGCACTCCAACCATGCGAACATTTGGTTTTCTCCAGTGAGCCTCTAGATTTGATGTTGTCAAACGGTCGGATCGCCCCATAACGGGGTTCCACTGTAGAAAGGGGCCTTCACACATGGTGGACTGGGCCGGTCGATTCAGAAACTTTACAGTCAAATGATTTGGAAGCTCCTGGATCCAGTGAGTCTGTGCCTGCCTACTCGGAAGGGGTCAAGGGAGCTGCTTGCACCGGATTCAATATGAGGATTGTATGCATTAGTCGGGTGTGCAGCCGATAGACCCGTCAACAGTTGGGTGCAAGTGGGGAGGCGACGCCGAGTGAACTGAAAGAAAGCAAACACTTCCAGTGTGATCATGACCACTCAAAGATCCTCAAATTTGTGGTTCTTGGCTCCACTGGATGTTCGAAAGACTTCTCCACAGTGGCTCTTCCCGTCTTCCGAACATCCAATCCAGGCCAGCGGGTCTTATGTGTACTGGGTTGTTGTTAGTCGTGACTCGTGACCAAAGTGAGTTGGACCTAGTCGACCTAATCATAGAAGCTGAAGCTCACCAGCATACTACCGTTGTGGCCGATGATCACTGTTCTCCGACGCCATGTTCTCCGACGCATGTGCTTATTATGGTCGTAAACAGGAAAGCCCATCAACCTTAGCCCCCAATGCATGCACGACAGTGTCGATCAGGGGGGGTCAGACCCTCCAGAGAAAGCCAAATCTAGAAAGATCAAAAAAGGTCGCAGTGGCCAAAGTACCTGCGTCGCTGGACGATTTGTTGCAATTCGTGGAGTTGCAGACGGGGTGTTGGTGCCTTGCATCTGCAATTACGGGAACATGCACCAGGTGACCGGACATGCACTTCTTCCGTCTCCGGTTGCCTTTTGCATCCTAACTAGGACGGGCAGCTTCTCGAAAGAGGCTCTCGTAGTGACAACAAGCCACCCTCTCCGCGACCACAAGACAATCTGGACTCCTGTGTCTCGATGTATATGAGGTCTTGGTTCGGAAGAAAGGGGCTTCTAGGAGCGACTTGCCAAGATAAGGTTTGTCTCCCTTTCCCCGCAAGTTCCAAGTTTGGTCTGTATTGTGCAACAGTCCTCAGACTCCGCACTCCTCAGTCGACTGGTCGAATACAGACTACCCAAATTGGACGGTGTCCACCCTTTGGGGCTCCGAAATTCTGCACTGGGCTGGAGGACCAGGGTACAGTAAGTACTCATCAGTGGGAAGCGACTATTACTATCAAACAGGGCATTTGAGCCTGATTGTGGCGTCGCTCTCAGACCTGAAAGTAAAAATGTGTCGCAGATCCCTCAGCATCAACTCGGTCAATCGCATGCTCTAGTCCATCGACTTGGCGACGAGTCCAACGGGCCACAGACGAAAATGAAGCTCCTTACCGTCGCTGTACTTATTAAGCAGTACAAGCAGTAAGAAGTTCTAACTAGTAGTTCACTAGTAGTTAACTAGTAGTAACTACTTACTGGTACTACAATACCCTCAAGCAGACTATTCTGCCTACCCACCCACTCCAGATATGGACTTAATGGACGTAGCTGACCTTTCTCGTCGCCCAAGTGAGGGTCTGGGCGTCGGTCGAACCCACCTCGTCCGAGCAGGACCCACGCATATCCACTTTGATAACTGAAAAGTACACACCAGATGGCCTCGGGAGTCGGCGGTATATGATTCCTCTTTCACAAGCCAAAGTGAACTGGCCTCACACCACTCTCGTAACATGCTCGCCTTTAGATGAGCAACGTACACTCGTACAGAAGTTACCGGAAACTCTCTGATAATAATAATTCATCAAAGGCCAGCTTCATAAGCACATGGAGTTTGTTCAGAATAAAGACGCGTCTGCATCCACATGTGTAATGTGACGAGTCGAGCACGGTCTCGGGAGCGGTGACAGCAGAAGCAGACGCTGGATCGATTTTCAATATGATGGGAGGCCTGAGGCATTCACTCATGTCAATACTACAGTCGGGTAAACCACTACTGCATCGGCATGACACAGGACGAGACGCATGTTCCCACCTCGTTAGACGTGCTGGTCCACCCATAATGGAGCGGGTCCAGCCCTGAAGTTCGTCCAAATCTAATCTTTAATCGACTCAGCTTCCAGTCCAAATGGACCTTGTCCAGCTCCCCGCAGGGCCGCAGGAATTGAGCACGAGGAATTTGCATGGGGGACGACCCTCGGCTCCTGCGTGAGGACTCATCTTTCTCTCCGATACAATTCTCGTCCAGCTTTTGGTGTGATTTGAGAGTACTATTGGAAGCGCACTGCAGGTCTCAGATTCTCATGTGTTTACTCAGGCAACAATTTCCCCCAAAAGCCCAATGCATGGGTTCTGACGCAAGGGGCCTCGGCTATTTTCTCCTGACATATGCCCCGTTGAATGCATTCTATGGTCTCGATATCCTCTTAATTTCCAACGAGGGAAATTACGAACCTCTCTAGATCTCACATTGTCTCAGCAGAGCCGAGGGTTTGATCTCTTGTCGGCCCCTCATGATCCTGCTGAGTGGTCTGTTTGGGCTGACTTCGAGATGCTCCGCCCTCGGAGGCGGGCTTGCATGATGGGTCATTTCTGACCTATCTATATTGCACTCATCAGGGGCAGTTCATCTCCTTTCTTTGCCTACAAGTGGCGTTTTCGGAGGATGCTAAGCTTTTCGCCTCTTCCTCAATTCCGAGGACTCTGAGATCAGATGCAGTAGTACAGTCTTTGATCACTGTGGGTGATGTGCGAGACTTTTATCTGGTCGGGTTTGTCTCCGGGCTGGCCACACCGCATGTGGACCCCAGGCTTCGGAAGTCATCCGAGTCAAATCGTGTCCTTGCTCTCCTTCTTGATCGCATCGGGGTATCTCCAGCTGTTCGATATCTGCGGCCATATTTGAATATATCAAGCTATGAGAGGCCTAGTTGACTGTCATCAGGACAAAGACTTCTTAGCTCGGGTTGTTTCCATCGCCAGTCTCGCTTGGATAGTATCGTCTATGCAAAGTTATGTACAAGATTCACTAGGCTCAGATCGACCAATTTACCAGTACAGACACAAGAATTCTGTGTGTGCATCGACCGTTAGGTAGGTCTGTCTCACACTCGAGCATACAGCCACTATCTAGCCATCAATTGAGGCACGGCTCTTGAAGTTCCGCATCACCCGTGTGTCAATCGCTTTCAGCAAAATTAAATCATGTCTCTGTGTGACAATATATGTACAACAGAACCAGAAGAGAGAAGTGTCAAAAGATTCTCTTTGAATATGGTGGCTTTGTTTAACAAGGTCACTCAACGAGTCCTTACAGTCTTTGTGAGTCGATCGAAGTCATCACTGTAGGACAGCTGTGGCAGTAGGACCCGGGTCGCACGAGTCGTTCGGAAGGAATTGATGCCGCGCGGAATATCTGTGGACTTGATGTTATCCAGGGATTGCATTGTCACCATGTATGTTGCAACCATATCTTGCCAACTTAGGAAGGTAGCAGATGGTCTGGGCTTTGAACGACATTTCGTTGATCTACATGGCCGTCCGTCTTGGATCACAACTCCTTATTATAAAAACAATCGCCTGTAAAGAAAGCTTTCCTGTTCACGATCGATTCCACTTCCCCGGCAGTCATTGTTATATATCGAGCAACTCAACCATCTCAATCAAACTGCTTTGCTAGAAACCACCTGCACTACTTGACCACCGCCTCACTTGTAATTCACCATGAAACTTCGCAATACGGGCCTCGTTCTTTCAGGAGGTCTTCTCGTCATCTCCCCATCAGTGATAGCATCAACTGCATTCCTTTCTTCTCGTTCATCTTCCTCTCCTCTCAATGCTGTCTCTCCTCCTCACACGAATGCCGAGTTCAGTGGCGCCGGCATCTTGAAAATACTCCAACACATCGCCAAAGATCCACACTTCAACGCAACACTCGAAGATGTGACCGTAACATGTGCACTGGGTCATTGGGAACTGTTCTCCACTTGTCGTACGTCTTACACATATGTCCATTGGTACTGAACCGGCGCAGTGCTCGAATAGCATATTGAACAACTGACACTGACATGAGTCACTTTTCTTTAGAGGGCACGCAGTGTTTGGTTTATCCCGGCGAGCTTAGTTTTATTTGTCCTTAGGTAATTGCCTCAGTATTCATGGTCTGAATCTATTTCTATCCGGAGTGGGTAGTCGCTCAAGTGAACTTGGTGCGGTCTAGGTTGTGTAGCTTTCCATTCACGGGTGTATATTGGGACGAGAATATTGACAGGTAATTTGTCTGTTTTACACTTTCATTCTCAAATGGAAATACTCTTTTCTGACCTCGTATATCTCAAAGTGATACAAGATAATTGCACGGAAGAAACCGAATCACTCGCGGCTTCCATCTGGCTCCCTACGTACATGTATCAACATCGATCATGGATGTACACCTCGAGTACCTGCATTTGCGTGAACCTGGAAGTGCAGTGTCTGCTATATACTAGCTCGCCACTATAAAGTTCAATCGTCGCTTACCCGTCCTAGCACCTAAGGATTCAACCAAGAATCAAGACACCTCAAAGTATGTCAGCAGTGCAACATTATAAACCTGATGCCGAGGGTAAAAATTACTCGATGCCACACTTGGCAGCCCTGGGTCGTATGTAATCGGCAGGTGATCCTATTTTGATCGAATAGGGGAAGTCTATCCATCTGCTTAAAAACAGTAAAGTTCCGTGAGCTACCAAGCAGGAACTGACCTCCCCGGGTGAACAATCTCATCCCCGCTGTTCCACAATATGAATCACGTGTACTACCCATACCGGCTTTTGTGAGACCAGTAGTACTACTGTCCGGGCGTGGAACTTTGGGTAGGTAGACAAGTTGGTCCATGTCTGGCTGCCCGTGATAGCTGACATGCTAATAGATCAAGCTCACTTGGATGAAAGGGAAGCAGGCCTTCGATTTATCCCACATTTGAAGTGATATGTATGGAAGACTATCCATTCACCAGGTGATCGATTTGCGGGTGTTGATAGCATTCTCTGACATCCCGACTCCTCGCTACTAGGTAGTTCCAAACCGGATCCCGCGAAATCTCATCCGACTACTTGTGTTGAATCCTGAATGTATTCAAACCCTAAACGCCGCCTCTCTTGCTGTGCTACTTTGTTCATCCCCAAACCTTTTCCTATCCCCAGCGCCTCGCAATAATCGACCACTACCTACCTGCCTACAGAATGCAATTCTTCTATCTTTTTCTCCTGCCCCTCATTCTAGCCCACCAAACGCTGTTCCCAGATCCCAATCTCGAACCCATATCAATCAGCAAAGCCGAATTGAAGTCCCTGGCAGACCAACTTGCCTCTATGAATCACGGCCCGAACCCCATCACGCTTCATGATGACATGCAGGCCCAGTCACCAAGGATCAAATGCAAGATTGCGTACAGCTTCTCTCTTGGTGAATGATCGTCTTTACGGACCTTTTTTCGTGTTAAATCGTTCTGAAGCCTGCAAGATTGCTGATTTTGAGAGTTTATTTCGAAAGGACCTCCGCCTTTTTTCATCATGAAACTGAACTCCTCGCAATTATCGGGTTGTGTGTTCAAGCCGTAGGTGATGAGGTTACATGTGTCGATGTGGATGGACGCGTTTGCGATTTCGTGCGGAAAACTTGTGAGCACGGCAAAGAAGAGCATAGAGATTATCAAGCTTTAGGTTGTGTCCCATTGAAGTTGAGGCTTGGACAAACGAAGCTGGAACAGCGCGATCATGAGCCAAAACTTAGCGAAGTCTTTAAGAGCTCCCAGTCTCGCTAGCGAATTCGATCTTAGAATGAACTTCTTTCATCTCATAGCATGGGTGGGTATCAATGACCCATGCACTATCGTGATACAAGCTCATGCCGTGTAGATCTTGAATCGGAATTGAACATGACGAGTCTCCTTCCCTAGAATCTGTCGGAATGACGTGAGTTCTCACGACTCTGCCAGGTCTCGACTTGAAGTATTGACCGTCCTTCTTACACTTCGTAAAATTGGCCACCATAGCCGAACGCCATTGCTACTTCGAGATGCTGGCCGGCTACACGCCTCAGCCCCGTCCGGGTGATCCTCTACATTTAGGAGCTCCTTAGGTCCCATCCACGAGATTTAGTAGGCAGCATGGATCTAGCCGCCCGTGTTCTGGGGTAAGGTGCACAAGCCATGAAGTGAAAGTGTCCATATCAAGACGTTCATGAGGAAGATGCCATTGTTCATTTTACGATCTCGGATCACCCGGAAAGAATGTTCGAGCGACGAACATCGAGGCCTTACGCAGGAGGCTGGGTTGGAAATTTATCTGGCGGAGGCGGCGAAATTGTGGATATCGATGCCAAGATCGTCGACCCCGTCGAAGGTGGAGTTTTTGTTTGGCTGTGTGGGTCGAGTGTCGACTGTGTGGCTGCGAGGAACACTGACTTTCACCGGGCGGCGGCAGTAGAGGGCAATGTACAAGTACCCAGCCTGGGAAGGTCTTGTCTTCCGTTGCGTGTGGGTGGAAGTCCTGTACATCCTAGCTGATGGTATGGCTATGTGAAGGTGATAAAATATTCAATGTAACAATACATTCGTCGCAGGCGAAGGCTATCATCGTAATACCGGCTTCTTTCAAAGCGCAATCAAGTCTCCAGCTGTTTAGTAGATCCGTCTCATGTATTGTAACCCAACCATAAACATCCAGAAAAGCATCACTGGCAGCAAAGACGCTGAATGTACATCAGAAGTCCCCGATGTCACCACGCGCAGTATGCTCGACTGCATCTCGTTGTATTGATCTTCACCATATGTCGCGTTGAGCGTGATGGCAGATGAGACGCTCCCATCTTCCAGACGGACCCAAGTATCAATAGCCTTGGCCATGTGCTTCTCGTGCAACAAGATCTGTCTTCCACCGCGCGCCACATCTCCGTACCCGCCGTAGCCTGTTCGTCGTCCATAACACATGTTGAGACCATTGCCGGTGAGGTTTTGGTCTTCGATGCCGCTGTTCCATTTGAAACACCTGAGAGAAAACGGTCAGAGAAGAGAATCGCACAGAATCGAGGATGCGTGCTTCCCGCATCTTACCAGTCATTCAAATGGTCATGCCCACTAAAGGTGGCCATCAATCCAGGTGTGTCCAGCAGCGCCTGCATAAAGCGGGTATCTTGGCCTGTGTAGTCTGTTGCACCGGCTCCCTGGGCGACGACCCGCTCGCCATTGATGCCGGGTGTTGTTCGATTGTCGTAATAGTCATCTTGGTATTTGGCCATTGCATGCGCGGGGATATGGTAGAAAGCTAGAGATGGGACGGTCTTGCCATACTCTTCGGTCAAGTTGCTGCTTTTTTCTTTGAACCACTTGACGACCTATGACAGCGAGGTGAATCAGAGTAGTTCAATAATCTACAATTCTTGTATTGGCGGCAAATGGGATGATAGGGGTTTGTATTCCATACCTCAGCATCAACCCAATCGCCTCTTCGGCCTGAAGGGTCGTCATCTCCATGGTCGGCCGGGTAGTTACCCCCTCGAGAATCGAAAAACCACATGATGAGCGCGGGGGTCTCGTCGGAAGCGCCATGTGCATAAACCGGTAAAAAATAGTTGGTGACGCCCGCTGTCGGCGACGTGATCATGCTCTTCGTCAAGCTTTTCTTATAAGTCTTCTCATGGCTGTAGATGTTGTGCACTGGGTCTAGGTTGGCATCACTATCGTGGTTGCCGTAGGTGGACGCCCAAGGAATATCCGCCTTCTTGAACGGCTTCAGGACTTGGTCGATGAACTGGTCCGCATTGGAGCTTCTGGTCGCTTCGCCCGAGATCAGGTCTCCATTCACCACGATGAACTGGGGCTTCTCCATGCTGATCAACTTGGATATAACATCCTGTGTCTTGACGTCGTTGTCTGCATCTGAGAGCAGGTGATGGAACATCAGCATTCTCGGATTGTCAAGGGCCACCGCATCTCTTCTCTTCGAGCTTTCACAGCTCTCACGGTCCCACTTACCCTCGGCAAAGTGCAAATCATTAAAGACGGAGATGTGAAAAGTGCCATTCTTGGTAAATTCCAGTCTTCGACTGCTTTCCGACTGACTCTTCAAGCCCAGCCCCATGACTTTCTGGATCGCTTCGTAGTACGCCATCTTTGCGATGCCCCGGGACGTCGCTGCTTTTATCTATTGTACGGGACGTAAGGATGTGGTATCGTTGGATCAACCACTGTGGATATTCAGACCGAAGGACCGCTGTCCAGTCTCGGCGTCATGCGAATTTCTTCAGCGAAGACGGTGGTTTTCCTGGGCGAGTTCCTGAGTGATGCAGGGCATCCGTGGGATTGACGTAGGCCATCGCCGGAATCGGGTTCGCGTCCAGATCTCCTCGGATCAGCAAGCGGGGCAATTAGAGTTGGGGATAACGGCGATAAGAGCGGGAACCGCGATGGTCGGTGGGTATCTGAAGAGGTTCTTGAGCTTCGAGCGGTCATCCTGTGGGGCGTGCACCAAGTCTATTTGCAAGAATGGAGACTTGAAGAGTTGGCAAAAAGTCGTGGAGAGGTCGGACAGTGCCTGATGCTACTTAAATTACGTTGCTTCTGGGGACATGAGAGGACCGCTTTTGAGGTGGTAGTACAACAGGATGTACATGCATGATGGATGACTGCCAGGCTTAGGTAACTTACAGAGGTAAGGTATGTACTTCTGAGCCTTGCCGCCTACGCAGTGCTGAATGGATCGTCTTTCCGCGCGCTCTAATCACCTGACCGCTAGATCCATGTGTAATGTCCATCCCGCATCATTCTCGATTGTCCTCCGTCAGCCAGCTGCATCTTGCCAAGACCCATCCTTCCATCTCAAGTCTCCAGCCGAGCACCAGCACAATTGCACTGCTGACAAGATTTGTCAAAAAACACCTCACAACTATTTCAACCCCACATTGGCCCAAAGTCTCGTCGAAAACCCTAGCATTCATGATGCGTTATGCCAAGACCATCCTTCTCTCTACCGAAATGTTGGCCGCGTACTCATCTTGTGGCAGTGTTGTCGGGTTCTTGGCACCCCTTGCTCCACGCAGTAGGTCTCTGTCTTGGGTATGTTAACGCTTCATATTATGAGCATCCGAATGATTAGAAACACACTCTTGGCCTGGTCACTTTCCAAGGTATCGAAGTCTAAACTGTCTCAAATGGATGCGTGTTTCACCAATTAAACAATCTACACTTCTTGCACGTCCCACTTTGTTGCTCGCCTGCAAGTCTGCGAGTTTTCTCCACCATAGTTCGATCGATAACAACTCTGTTGAGGCCGAGACGAGATGACCGAGAACGTAGTCCGGTTCTCACAGCTCGAGCCACGCGTCCGCTCGATTTGGTCTACTGAAGCAAGCTAGAAGCGGTCATGACTCACGCGAGCACTGAAGACATGCGCAGTCGGGCAGTGCAAAGTGCAGACGATCCCATATCTCCTGTAACTTTTCCTGACGCCTCTCGTTCTCGGATTGTGGCTGCGGAGCTCTGAACTTCCTGGACTTCCACGATGCGTCGATCATCCGGGTCATCCGGTCCATGTGCTCGGCATATAGATCGACACCCTGCTGCTTGCTCAAACTCAACCGACCAATGTGATGTGCAATCATCTTCAGGACTTGTCCGACTTCTTCAGAGCTGAACAGGGTTTGTCTTCAAAGGATGTCGATCGCATCTTGAATGGTATGAGTGATGATTTGACACTTGAGCGCGAAGCAGGGGCTTGTTTGCTCGTATTCTGTCGCCTGTCTCAACTGGTCAAAATCGGTCTCTAGGCCATGCAAGAAACGCACGGCTTCTTGATGATCGGGATCGAACTGTGACAGTTTGTCACTCCAGACAAGGAGGCTGTTCACATTCTTCAATCGCTTCTCTCCAAATAAGGTTATCGTAGGGTCTGATGTCATTTTACCTTGATGACCCCAGACTTTATTCGCCGCTGTAACAGATGTTCGCTGGGCGAATGAAGTGGCCCGAATATACTTCAGTATAGTCAGTAGGAGGCTTCTGGTATTTACACTCTTCAGTCTCTCCTCGTCAATGAGGACACGTCCACTTTAAACCGTCTGAACAGCTTCGGACTTAATTAGTCAACAGCGACCTCCATTGTCTCACAAATCCCGCGCAGTAAACAATGCCGAAGCTATCTTTAGATCGTGAAAGAATGCTTGGCTTGCAAATGATCTTTCATTCACTCGCGAAGAGATTAAGGTAACAATCAACATACAATGCAAGCACATTGTCACTGAGACTGTCTGCCCCATCAATAGTAGTATAGGTTACATCGATATTTGTGTAAATATGATGTCGTTTCTAACTTAGTCTCCTTTACTCTCCTGCGAGCATCACTCACCACTTTAAACATTTCCTTTGTCTCTCGGGTTATAGGTAGGTATTATTAGGTACCAGTGAGCTAATGGAATTTAAAACCAGCAACATTGGGAATAGGTTACCTTCCCGACCCAGCCTGTCTATCGATCGAATGGCAGCCCTGCCGGGTAGGTAGGTCTGGTAGGGTTGTGTGGAAAAGCCTAAGAATCTTATTTTATTAATGTGACGTCTGAGTGGATGATCCTTGGGCTGACACTCGAAATGCTCTATATCCTCACAGGTTCGAATTACCTTCAAATGCTACAGCCCCGTACTATCTTCAATCGGAAGCATTCAGTAAACCCATACTCGACTACGAGATGTATGCGGCTCTCTGAATAGCGTAAAACCCGGCAAAAGCAAGGATTAGGTCTCTTCCAGAGTCTGAGCTTACACGAGAGACCAAATGTCAAACATCTCTACCAAGGGCCAGCTGCTATTTCAGGCGTCCCGCACGGCCCGAAATGGATACTGTTTGTGCAAGGGAGATCTTCAATCGTCCTCGTAAGAGAATCATGTGACCAGCCTCTGTAGATCATCAAGTGAGATTGTGCCACCCAACAATTGGGGGTAGTGCTATGATGTACCTACATAAGCCTTTCAACACTGCCTAGATTACGCTCAGATTGAGCCTTTGTCCCGACCACGATGGGCAGTCTTGTAAGGAATCATGTGACTGTGGGCATCGTCGGCGGGGGTGTGGCTGGTCTCGCCCTTGCCAAGATGCTGGAGATGTCGGGCATCTCTTATCGCCTATGGGAGTCGCACCATCGCTTTGTGCCTCTCGCAGGAGCTAGTGTTGGAGTCCTGCCGAATGGCCTGCGAATCTTGGACCAGCTGGGGATGATCAATGCAATCAATCAATACAATGTCAAGCGTCAGGTATGGGAGCATCGTGATGCAGACGGAAAGCTCCATGCGAGCTTTAATCCGGGCGCTGTGATGGAGGAAAAGTAATTGTCACATTTCTTGCAAAAAACTTCGCCAGTACGCTTTGTCGCTGACTGTTCGGCTTTTCAGACTGGGTTATGGTGGGGTGTTGATGGAAAGACATCATTTACTTCGGATTCTACATGAAAGCATCGAGGACAAGACGAAACTGTTCTCCTCAAAACGAGTGGTCTCCGTCTCACAGGCAGATAGTGGAGCCACAATCGTTGCTGACGATGGTTCCCAACTGGCGTGCGAAATTCTTGCTGGTGCAGACGGCGTCAAGTCCGTCGTTCGCCGTGAGATTGAGAAAGAGACCATGTCCAGATCAGAGAATCCCGATTTCCGTACGTCGAGCTCATCCTTCCCAGATGCTTGAGCTCGAAGCTCGAAGCTGACCCAGGTGCTGTAGAGTTTGATGCGCAATTCGTCTGTGTCTGGGGTATCTCGGACCCAGTCTCGAGCATTGGACCGGGTCGGTCATTTACCATATATCGACCCGGTGAATCACTGCTGGTGTTCAGTGGCCATGGAGGGGTGACGTCCTGGTTTGTGACCCGGGAAATCCAGGCTGGTGAAGCATCTCGGCAATGTTCCGATCAAGAAAGTCAGGCATTGTGTGGACAGGTCGCCGATGTCACGGTCACAGATGGAACAAAGTTTGCGGCGATTCTCAGACAGAGGCGTTTCACTATCATGACCGCCTTAGAAGAAGGCCTTGCCGACAGATTCTCTTTTGGCAGACTTTTTCTGCTGGGTGATTCAGCCCATAAGGTGAGTGCTGAGTGCTGAGTCTGCCGGTGCTTTAAGCTACCCAACCCCATTTTATTTTACTCATGGTCATCCGTCAAATAGATGGTCCCTCACGGAGCGATGGGTGCAAACCAGGCTCTAGAATCAGCCGCAGCATTTACCAATCTCCTCCGACCATTAGTATCTCAGACAGAAACGGGAGGCATGCGAAAAATCCTCTCTCGACCTGAGGTCGAATCTTGTCTAAGCCAATATGAAAAGCGGCGTCGGGATCGAGCGGCCGCCGTTCTTCGAGCATCTGGACTCGGCTGCCGAGCTCATTTGAAGATAGGCCCTGAAAGTGAGGCTTACTGGTCTAATTTGCACCAGATGACCAGCTCTGAGGGGATCGCTAAGATGCTCACTTCAATGTGTAGTGCAGAGAAACTTGATGATTGGGACGGAGGGAGCTCGAACGTCAAGGTCTATACATCCTTTGCACGGGCTCAACAAGCAGCTTAGCGTTCTTATCGGTCCTCCTGAGATCATGAAAGCCCTCAAACCCCTCGCCTGTGTATTAGCTTAATGAGCTCGGCATGTCTCGAGTGAACGTCATTTCTTCAAGGGCTATGCTGTCATCATCTGAATTTGTGCGGCAAATACTTCCGAGGCCGTAGATGCTTCCGCGGGATATAACCAGCGGGTTGGAAAACCAGCGGGTTGGAATGGGTCCAAAAAAGACACGCAGGACGATTCTTCTCCAGTATGGGTAGCAGTGCGACACTTCTGTCAAGTCAGGCGTACTTGCCGACTCGCCATTTGAATCACTTGAGGCAGCGGCTTTACAAACCAACACGTGCCGCAAGCCTTGAGGCCTGCCCCGGGCTGTGGAAAATCCGATTAAAGTCTCACTTGACCCGTCAAGACACATAAGGCAGCCCAGGAGCTAATGAAAATCTCGTAGAACACATGACCGTCATGAGCAAGGATTGAATACATGTTGTTTCACCCATGCAGGCGCAGGTAGCCAACTTCTTTTTTTCCAACTACCTACAACTCGTTCAAGGGGAAGAATAAGTTACAAATTTTTACACTGAAGGTTCGATGTCTCTAGTCGACCGCCCAAGAAAGCGTTTGTACTACCGGATAATATCAGGGATAGCACTCTTTCATTATGTACGAGCTTTCGCACTTGTGTGGTTTCACATGTCAAAGGTGGGAAGGACCCGGAGAATTTCACTTCGTAGAAAATGCCATCTTGTTCAAACAACACAATCTGGCCGATGTTGCTAAAATAAGCACTGTCGAGCCCCACGAGATACGCTCCGAGAGACATCATCACATCATCAAGTCATCACCTTTTCACACAGGCAGCTGATCCTGATGCAGCCACGCTCTCAAATCAAGTGTTGAAATCCAGTCTAGTGAGCGTGTCTGGCTGACCCACAGCAAGACTCACCCATTGCGTCACGGGCCAACTGAGCACGGCTCACACCACGAGGCTCGGGCAGGAGGTCACGGCCCATCAAATCAGGACCCTCATTCTGAGCCTGCTCGACAGCACCCTCCAGATCGCGCTTGGCGACGTGGGTGTTGTAAATCAAGTTCAGCCAGTTGGCCAGTCGGTAGCCACCCTTGGCGATCTGCAGCTCAATGGTTCCGATGGCGGAATTGTAGTAGTCAGGGTAGAGATCGCCGGTTTGCAGAGCAGCGGCACCGTTGGGCATCACAACGGAGCAGACGTAGGCATTTGCATCGGACGCCCAGCGAGTCGCAGAGGTGATGGGGTCGCTCACAGTGTCGCCCTGAATCCAGCTTGCCGCCTGGGACTTGTAGCTGCCAGAGTTGATCTCACCGATCAGAGTGGTAGCCCAGGACTGGGCGTCGGTCAGCTTGCTGCCGCCAATGAGCTTTTGAGGCATGTAGGTGTCCCAGTCTGAGTGGAGGTTATCGTTGTAACCCTCAAAGGTCACTTTGATGGAGTTGCCACCGACTGCATAGGCCTCGTCGTGCAAAGGCTGGGTGATGTCTCCCATGAAGTGGACCAGGAACTTGAGCGCCTCGGCAACGTGAGCGGTGGTCAAGCGGCCATCTCCAGCACGCTGGGTGTAGTTGGCAATAGCGGAGATGGAGCAACCAGCGCTGCCGCAATCGCGAGCATAGTCCACATTGCAGTTGGTGGGAGGGTTGTCCTCGGCGTCAATGTAGTGAAGTGGTGCAGACCACTTGCCTGCGGCTGTGGTGCGGTATGAGTCTGCCCAGGAGGCGACGTTGGCGAGATAGGAGCCGGAGGTGTCTCCAAGTACGGTCTTCGCCCTGTTTTGTTTAAGGGGTCAGTCAATGGTCTGTTTTCAAGACACGTGAAATGCGCAAGGATGATGGCTCGGAATAGACTGCTCTGCTCTTACCAGGAAGCCGTGCTAGCTGAAAGGTAGTTCTGAGCAACGTAGGCCACCGTCGCATGTCCGAGGACACCCCAAGCATTGACACCGCTGAGGGAGCCGAGGGTGACCACGGCAATCTTGGAGAAACGGGTCATGATAGGACCAATCTGAACCTGGCGAATTCTTTGGACAATTGAAAAGTGGGAGAATGAGAAGACTCGGTCGCTAATGATGATCAAAACGCTGCCAAGCTGCGGGGGAACGATTCAGCTTTTATATGTAGACCTTGCACCTCGTCCGTCGTCGAATGGCGCGTTTTCGGGACTTGGTGTCTCCTGAATACATTCCTCATGAGGCAGCTTTGTCCCGCTCACGACCACGATCTCGACTTCTCATGGGCCGCAAGTGACCTGACACCGAGGCAGTCAGTGATGGCAACTGGGGCAGCTGGGGGCGGATGAGGCGGAGATAAGCGCATTTGAGTGGTGGGCGAGCAGAGAAGGCGATTGCAGGGCTTGTCCAGTGATTGTTGACTTTGTCTCTCCTCAGGATTATCTCAGTTACACCAGGCTGACCAGAGTGGTCAGAAGGGAAGTGATCGACGCTGCGGGGGTGAACAAGGTGCGCCGGACTCCCTGCGGAGCAACCAAGATGAGCTGCATGTCCGCTGCGGAATTAGTTGCCACTGGCGAAGATAAATCACCGCTCCAGCTCGGGCACTCCTAGAGCAACCTCGTCCAGCTACGGAAGCACATGTCGACGCAAGTCTTCACCGACATATAGTTTTCTTTTTCGAGTTTTAACACACGTGGGCGGGACACGGTGTTCTGGTGGAATGCTAAGCATTTAGCCAAGCTTGTAGGCGAGACCGTGCACCGTTGCGTCTTCGCGCGAAGAAGGCCATGACGGCCAGACTAAGCATTTACTTCAAGCAAGTCTGCGGGAAAGCCGCGCAGGGTTGCACTCGAACGATCGGCTTGTGAACCTTGTTTGAGGTCGTTTGTCCTTGGTCCAGTAGTGAGTGTGGCTGTCGGCATGTCAGAATCGTCACGTACTCTTGCAGAAGATCGAACAGGGATCAGGATCCATTAGCTTCACGCCGTTGGTCATCATGTCTGGCGCTAATTGAACCCTGTCAAGTATGGAGGGCTTTAAGGGTATGGACGGGATGGTTCAAGCATGCGGTACGTCAGGGGTGAACACAATGTGTGGTTCGCAGCCGAGGACTCTGGCTCTGGAAGCAAGAATGATCGAGTATTTCTCTGATGGTGTTCGGCGTCGGAAGGGAAAGGACTGCACACGAACTCTATTTTGCCAAGAGACGCCGCCATCTTGGCATCTCTGTTGAGGAGCGAACCAAAGAACCTTCCTATTCAACCCGAGGCGTAGAAGCGATTACGAGAAAATCGACAGGCAACTTGAACCTCTCGTCTTCCGAAAACGAAAGGTCAATGCTTGTATTTGTGGAGTATATCTCCCGCCCGGGAAGGGACGCGAGGATCGATAAAACTCACCAGGGCAGGTGGAGAAGTGGGGGGTCTCTAGTACACATTAGCGGATGGCTTTGTCCAATCTTTCTCAGTATCAGTGACACGTCCTGAGCATCCCAATCGGAGGATTTTACCGTGCCCTCTTCAGATTTCCGTCGGACCCCCGTGCAGATTGCCCACAAGGCGTATCTACGCAATACGATTGGTGATGTTGGATCAGTTCCGATCAGTGGGAAAGAAACTCAGCGGGAGTGCCTGTTCGCAACATTTTGCACTACTTTCGTCGTCCTTGTTTGGGCAGAGACTTGCTTCAATACCTTACTCGCGGTGGCCTTGCGTGGCTGTCTGGAATTTGCGCCTCGGTAGAATCCAGATAGAATATGTAGCCCAGCCAGTTTTAGTTTGCGAGATCAGTAGAAAGTCCTGCCACAAGTTCCACATCCATTTCATCTTCTCTGTGTCTCATTCAAGCGCAGAGCAAATGTATAATGCTATCTCCTGGAGGACGTGACGGGACTGCACTAGAAGGACAGCTGGAGGTTTGCCATGGTACTGTATCTGCCCTAACATTGTCATAACGATCAACGGAATCGGCTTAGACGGATCTCGAACTGACTCGTGCAAACTCGATCCATCTTTCATTCACCCACTTCCACCTTCTTTCGGTTCTGCTTTAATAACGCTTTCACTCTTTGCTGCCTTGAGACCTGATTGATTGCGCCCCGGTCAAGAATTTCAAGCTATAGCGTTGGCGAGTGACTTCAACTCGGCGAATATAACCCATCAATGGCAAGAAGACAAAAGAGAGTGAGAACAAGGGCTTTATGAGACGACATCGGCCGCGGCCGGTAGTGGGACCCGATATTCTTTGTTAGTTGATCTCAACTCTTCCGGTCTGTTTTGGTCCGACGAGTCCGAGTCATCGAGGATAACAATAGAATCTTGGCGCCCGCTTACTACTACCGGAGACTTTTGAACTTTTGATTGAAAGAACGACAATGTACGCCAAGCTCCAAGTTCGTGTATATACGCATTTCTCGTCTCGCTCAAGAGCAGCTATTGACAACATTAAGGAATCAAGATTTGAATTAATTCGCCATGCAGTGATCTTTCGGCGCAATTTTATTCGCGCAACGTTCCGAAGTATTAACAATGGTGCGGTAGTTTCTCATGAACGCCGTCACATCTGCTATGGAGGACAATATTCAGGGTATCTGAAACGGCATTCTTTGTTGTTAATAGTCGCGCGTTTCTCTTTTCGCACTCGTTAAACTTCGACGGACGTTCCGCAATAGCCATTGTCACCTATCGCATGCTTGGGGTGCGGTTGACCCAAATTTCTTCGAGAGGGAGTTTACTCGTGGGACTGGAGTGCTTCGACACCTTCATTGTTTCTTTTCGAGTCGGTAGTTATTTTTGTACACGAGTCTTGAAATTCCTTTCAGTCTCACATTGTTCAGAGGCATTGATGGTTCTTGTCGAGCCCTCGATGAGGACTCTCAAAGGCCAGACAACCATGGCATTCACGAGACAAAATTAGCTCAAATCAGGCTTCTTTCAGCGCACCTCGGGCAAATTGACACGCGAAGTCAGACCAAAATGTGTATATAATGGATGGTGATTTGCGACGGTATTGGGCGTATTCACTCGAATCAGCTCTGATTACAAGACTCTGAATTCAATATCATCCTCTCTGATCGTCTCTCAGCACACCTCACATTCTCACCACTTCATATCTTCATACATATCTCCCCATCTCAAATCACTCTTGGATCACCTACTTAACCCCCTCACCCCCAGTAACCATCTCCCTCTCCCTCTCTCGCTCTCTCTCGATATGGCGTTCGCTCCAATCCCGGGTCCAGAGACGCTTCTTTACGGCGAACGCGAGCATCGTGGGCGCTGGTTTGAACGTTGGACCAAGAACCCAGCGGCGCCTGGTTGCAAGGTTGCCAGAAGCGATGTCACCATAGCTGACATCGGTGAATCTCTAAACATCCGCAGAAACCCTGGGACGCCTGGCTCCCATCTTGATGACGAGGTTGCGCATCAGATGGCGCAACTACATCTCGAGGGGCCCTGGGTCTGTCATTCCATGAATTCGGGTTATACGTTCACTGAAGAAGGGGATGTTTCAACGGAGAACCTGAATGAATGGAAGTCATACATCTTACCGTCGGCGCTTTTTATCTCGTCAACTTTCCGCGCGAGTGGACCTTATGTCTCACAGATCGCTCAAGCGATGTACCAAAGCGAGAACAGAATTGACACGCTTAAGCATGTCTTCTTTCTGGATGTGATCAACGAGGACACAGCGGAGTTTGTGCTGGATAACATCTTCGCCGAGGATAGGCGCCCAGATGGTTCCCGTGTGGAATATTGCTTTTTTCCAGGTCAGTCAAAATTCCACGCTCTATTAGGTACGAAACTGGGCTCAGTTGTCGCATCGCTTGTTCTAGGAGCGTATCCCCGAGGCACACGCCATGTCACTCAAATTGTTGTTCACCGTGAAGCTCAAAGGTGTTTTTGTCTTCAATTTGACATTGACACAATTCCCGCTTCGCCTCCACCACCGTACTCTGCTCTGCCGGGCAGCAAACACAAGCGCCCTCGTGGGGCCGATGGAAATGAATCAGATGATGGGGGTGAGCCCCCCAGGAAGCGGCGTAAGTCTGCTAACCCTAACCGCAACTACGATCCATCATATCAAGGACCTGCTCGTCGAACGAGAGGTCAGGCTGCTGCTTCCAAGATTGTGAAATTACCGTTGCGTCCGAGAAAACCTACAGAGGGGGCTCCTTAGCCCGATGTAATTCAGCAGTGAGTCGAGAACTCTGCTATGCGACGCTCTGTTTGAGAGAAGAACGCTCAACTGTGAGGTTCTTGTGTGATTAAGTGACACTGTTCCAATTATCTGAATGTCTGAACCTGCTTACATGAGTATAATCCCATTCCCACTGTGTGTTTGCTTTTCTGAGTGAATTGTGTATCGAAGTAAATTTTGTGAGTTGCAGGTTCAAAGTAACTCCTGTCAGATACAATCGGGCATTCTGGCATCCAGTGAGCCAGCCTCGGATTGGAGGGCTTACCAATTGTGCCCTGATAACGATGCGTAAGTGGTTGTTTCGTCGTACGTTCCAAATTCGGCTTACTAGAATTCCATCTACAAGACTCGTGAATCATCCATGCACCTTTTCAGCCAGCCGAGAGTCAGGAAATAAGTCCTCGGATGATGTTCAGCCATGGGTGCTCAATGCTAACATTCCGCTATAGATTCATTCCTTGCAGCCAGCCCCTCTTCGATGACCTGTCTCATTTCTGGGCCCCAGAAAGACGCATACTCAATAGCGCTGCCAAAGGATCCCTTCAGATGAGGATCGGCTCCATGGGCAAGCAGCCACTTGACGCGCTCGAAGGCTCCGGCCATCACCGCATGAACAATCGCATATTGCGGTATCATATGCCGAGACTCAGCTTTCTGGTTCACGTCAGCTCCTTGTTCCACCAACAAGCGCATCACAGGAATTCTATCAATGTCGAATTCTTTGCTGGGCGTGACACGGCCTGCGTGAGGGTTGGTGCCTTTCAGGCACGCTCCAGCCGCGCTATGCAGAGGAGTTCCATAATCGAGCCGAGCACCTGCTTCCAGTAGCATCTTCACAGCCTCGAAGCTTCCTCGCGCCGAAGCAGTCTCGAGCGCGACGCATGCTTCAGTTTCAGATGGACCTAGCCGGTCGTGCCAGAGCTGTTGGGGGCCGAGATTGGGATTTGCGCCATGGGTCAAAAACCACGAGAGTAACGGCAGGTCCTCGACAATGCTCGGGAGTATGACAGCTCCATAGAGCCCTGGACTATTTGGCGTCCATCCGTGTTGCATGAAAAGCTCAAAGAGCTCAATTTTTTGATGAGGCGATGATCTCAAAACAAGCTCTGGAGTGTGTCGAGAGATTGGTGCGCCGTGTGTGAGAAGATATTGTGCTGTTTCCAAGTTCCCTGATCGCATGGCAATCAAGAGACCACGGTGGAGGAAGGCCGGCGTGCGAGGTCGGCAAGTAAGGCCTTCTATCACCGTTGATAGGGGCCCATCTCGACAGGCGAGATCGAACGGCGAAGTACAGGCTGGCTCGGGGACGAGCAGTTCGACATCACCTGCTTCCACAATCGGAAGATCGTCAAAGTGAGTGGACATCCTCATGGTTCTGGGCTGAGAGCGGCCTGCTCGTCGCTGTGCCTCTTGTGCCATAGCTTGAGATACAAGTCCGTGCTGATGCCGAAGCAGTTGCCTTTGACGCGCCTGTATAATGATCTGCCGTTCGAGCTGGTCCGGCGAGGCCATCCTGTGTCAGAAACTGTCCATGTGAGATGGGGGGGCTTTGTCCCGTGTCAACTAATTTTCATGGACTTGGATTTGAAAGTGATCAGTAGGAAGATCGGTCTACAATCCGCTCCAGCTGGCTGAGATCGTGACCGCGTGTAGTGAGGTGGGGGCCGAAAGCATCTCAGTAGACAGGAGTAAGTTCCGCAGTGTGGCTAAGAGTCAATTCTCCTCGGAACCCGGCCGGAACAGGGCCGGAACAGTTCCCCATAGAATTTTAGATTTGAATAGAAGTACTGTAAGCCTCGCTAATGAAAGCTGTGAAACATGAAAAGAATGTTGGCATCAAAAGCGGCACGTTGAAAAGGTCATGCAAACCATGTATTGGAAAGCTGAAGTATCTGAGCTTCTCGCGAGATAACACAATGACGCAATTTAGTTGAGCGCCTTCATCGGCATCGCTCCGTCAGGATGTGATGGGTTTCAAGCCCAATTTCAACTTGCGGAAATGGTTTGATACATGACGTTTCATTATCATTCTCATGAAAATAATTACCAGTACTACGTACATGTGTACTCACTGTACATAGTTGACTCATAAACTTCACGATGCGGTAGCCAAGTGGCTGCGCACCGGCACATTCTCCTCCATTCCAGGCTCCGGGAAGCCCGAGACGTTGACGCCCTTTCGGAAGAGCAAGCAGTGAGTGGAACCACCAAAGTGGAACATGCCAATCTCATCACCCTTCTTCAGACGGTCTCCCTCCTTGACAGTGATGTCGCAGGTGGACACTTCCGCCATACCGACTCCAATAAAGGCCATCAATCCAATTGATGGCTCGTCAGCCTCGATGAAGATCAAAGCGCGAGTCGCGGTCGAAGTAATGTAGGACTGAGAAATGGTCTGGCCTTCCATCTTGATGGTGGCGGCCTCAGACTGCGGATTGCCGACACCTTCAAACAAAGGCTCGGAGTAGTATGTGCCATCAACAACATAAGCCTTGACAACCTTGCCACTGACGGGGGCGTGCCAGCGGTGGTAGCTCAGGGCGCTCAAGAAGGCCTGGTAGATGGTGCCGCCGACAAATTGCTCAGCCAAGTCGTCAAAGTGCAGCATATCCAGAATAGAGTAGGGCTGAGACTTGATCCAAAAGGTATCGCGGGCGTGCACGTTGTGCGCAACACGGTACGGCTTTGACTCGCAGGCATTTGCAATCACCTTGCCATTATCGGGCTCTGCGACCGGTCGCATTCCCTCGGCGAACTTTCGGGTGAAGAAATCATCCCAAGACTTGAAGCCGAAATGGGGTGCAGAAGGGTCGCATTGGAACATGTCCTGGAAACGCAAATTCTCGGCAGCCGTGGGACCAACTCGTGCGACGAGGGTGAGGTCGCGATGTCCAGTCTCAC
The DNA here is from genome assembly GCA_014839625.1 of Penicillium ucsense. Lineage (NCBI taxonomy): Eukaryota > Fungi > Ascomycota > Eurotiomycetes > Eurotiales > Aspergillaceae > Penicillium > Penicillium ucsense. The sequence goes on along the minus strand of WIWV01000049.1, from coordinate 24,292 downwards.
CAAACCAACCGTGGGCAGTGTCGTTCAGGACTTCCGCAGAAGGCGGGGATTGGAGGAATTCTCCCCATGCGTTTAGCACCTTCTTCAACATAGCGTTGATCTCAGGGTCCAGGAAGGCAGCATAGCCGCTAGGTGTGCCCATGGCCCAGTCAAGCACAGCATTGATGGGGAGGCCGACCAAGCCAACTCGGTGAGCCTTATCGGTCCAAGATGGAGCTGTGGTGAGAAGGTGATTGAGCACTTGCAGGAAGTGCTTGTAGTCGCGAATCTGGGGTGTGCCGGTCGGATCGCTGCTGTATGGCTTCTTGTGGGGGATCTCTTTGAACATGCCAGTGATGAGCATGTAGATTCGAGTGTTGGTTTCGATCAATTGTTGGAATTCTTGAAGGACTGGTTGGAGCTTCTGCTCATGTTTATCAACGTGATCGATCACACCTCCGAGCCATTTTCGGTGGTCCTCGTGGTTCGGTGGCATCCAACCACCAACTCTGTTTGACTTTGGGTTAGATCAGTGCCCGGGAGACAACTCGGGTCTAGGGTGAAAGCTTACTTGTGTAGGTGGTGAGTATCCTCCTTCGGCGACATTATTGCGGTGGATGGTAAATTTATGGAGAAGTAGAATTTTTGAATTGTGTGTGTGTTGTGGAGGATGAATGATGATTTAAGAACAATCAGGTGGACTTACTGTCGACCCCAGTTCTTGGTCAAGGCTTGGCGGATAATCTTAAATAGCTCCTCGTCCCCTCGTGGAGACATCAGTGACGGCTTCTCGTTGCATCATTGTGACGGGGACCGGCACCACTGTTGCCTGTCACATACATCAGACCGCTACGTGGAAACAGGCCTGAGCGCATCTAGATCAAATTTTGTCTCGTCAGTACTCTGCTACTGGACTCCAGCCGGACAAGTTTCCTGATGAACCCTACGATTAGCTGACCCCCAAAGCCTGTGTCTATCCGCTTATCCGGGGAATATGATGTCATTGCGGATATGGGGACACGTTCTCTCCCAGAACGGGATTAGTTTGATGGGGAGGAGGCCTCCTCGGATTGATGTTCTCTTGTGATAACCCCCCGAAGTCCTGACGATACTCACGATTGTAAAAGACGACGACGATCTTTGCAGACGAGTTGAATCCGAGTTGTTGATATGCCAAGACATCAGCCACGGCAATGAGCGAGCTAGCGAATAAGCTTAAATTGGGCGGAAAGATGGTCACTATGGCCACGCCGGAGAATCCAGTAGGTCCCCAGGCAGTGCGGCCGCTCTATGTCACTTGACTCTCCCAAGGGGTGAGCGTTAGTGACCTGGACGGTCCGGTAAACGTCATCCAGAAATCTAGATATACAACAAAGAAGCCGACCTGATATCTGGTGACGACCTCAGATCCAGCAATTGACGTCGTAGGCGCCGTGCTGTCTTGAGCTGCAGTGGCTCACCTCTTCTCTGGGGACCCCTCCAGCTTTCGAACAACTATGTCTCACACTGCCAATTGACATGCATGCGTCATTTTTTCTGGGTGTCCTTAGGTTGTCAGCTCGCTAGGACCAGAGTGAAAAGCCTGAACGCTAATTTACACGTGACTGTTCTGTCATTTTGTTTTAATGTTGTACTTACCAAGAGATTCAACCTCTTTTTTGCTACTCCTTTCTTCCTAGGCTGGCACATGTCCATACCTTTCGGGAGGTTCTAGGGGAAGGAGAAGGTTGATAACTTGATACCACTATGTGTATAGCAGTATAAGGGTTGCAAAGGCTCTCCCTTTCTCTTTTCCACCACACGTTAATTAATACAACAACAACAAGATTCAAACCGAAAGAGTGACCAGAAAAAAATACACTATTTAACTTCGACAGTCATTTTCGCACTTCCGCGTGCTTCACCAACAAGACACTAGACTCATCGCGGGCTTTGAGAAACCAAGTGCTGTCATATAAGGTAACAGGGTCTACTGATCTTTATGTGGGTACCCTTTTAACTGTGGCACCTCGAAGGCTAATCCAACATCTATAGTTCCAAGACGATGGGCGGTCAGAGCAGCAACTCCGGAGCTCAGAAGGCTCGCGATAGTTTCACATCCATCCTGAGCTATTACGAAAAGTACCTTCCAGCTGGTTAAGCCCTGGATTTATGAATAGAATTCCATCGGGCGAAATTCAGATAGGAGTGGTAAAGGGTGATATTTCGTCTGTAGAATAAGGAGTAAAGTTTGAGAAAGCTCTAGAAGAGGCTTTAAAGACATAAGATGCCATCGAGAACCTTTCCAATGCCGAGAAGGATCTTATGACGCAGGCGGCACAAGCGAGTCTTCGGTCTCGGAAGCAAAAGGAGGGGAAATACGTGGGAATCTGAGCTTCGGCGAATGCACTTTACATGGATCCAATACAATCATTTCATTTGTCTCTCCAGTGGCCCATAGCTTAAGGAAATCCGCCAGTGACATCTATAGGTCAACTATTTCATCGATGCTGTAATAAGAAATCAATTTACCCTCACTTGCCTGGTGCATTTTCTTCTCAATGAAGATGTCGATGTTTACACGCTCCTCGAGGCTAAGCAGACAAATTCGATCCTCAATTGTCGTAGAATGACCAAAAAATCTTGGATCAATGAAGTTCCAATAGACTTCATCAAACATGGAGCTGTGTCTTGACGCCAAGGCAAATCCAAAAGAGTTCAGTCTCCAAGGAATTCTCCATAGCAACGGATAGACGCTGGGATTGTGACAAGGATCCAGCTTTGATTTTTCTTGCCTCGGAATCTTGGAGCACTCCAAGGAAAATGCGAAACCTTGGTATGAAACGAACCAAAAATTGATGTAGATCGCACTCCCAGTCTTCTGGACGCTCCAACAAGAGCCACCAAGGAGCCGCATATGTAAATTCAACAGGAGCGGCGTAAGCAAACTCCCAGTCGACCACACCAGTGACAACAAGCTTTGATACATCAACAAGGACATTGTCGGGGTGAGAATCATCGCAATAGAGCCTGAAAGGTCCATTACAATGTTCTCTTGATATATCGCGCGAAAGTTTGCGGAAAAGACACCGCGCAATATATTTCTTCCGGCAGTCGGCTTCGTCTGAAATTGCATCGTTGCGTTGAAGCTCAAGATGATAAAAATGCTGCTGAGCGAGCTCCTCAAAATAATCCGCCGCGTTGCTGAAATGTTGTTGCCTGAAGACACTATGTGGGATATTGGAGAATTGAGCAAGCCGATTCATGTTGAAAGTGATTGGGCGCTTTGGCACAATCCAGCCACCCGATTGATCCTCTCTGATAGCTCCGTGTACGGAAATTCAGGCTTCGACAGCTCTAGCAGTACTTCAGCCATGCTGAAATAAGCTCTCCTCAAGACAGGTGTCGGGATACTCGAACTCAATGTGATTGTCTCTTGGGACAAATCTCTGAGGTATCCGCTCAACGCATCTCCTTCAATAAAAGACATTACAATATACGGACCGACCACGCACTTGCCATGTCCTAAGACCTTTGGAACAGGAATCGTTGTGTGCTGGGCAACATAGCTCATTATCGCGACCTCATCATGAACCTTTTCATAGCGAGCAATGACCCGACCAAGGCCTGTAAAGCGAACCAGGACACGATGGCCGTTTTCGTAAGTGACTCGATAGCAAACATTGAAAGCGCCATTTTGAAGCCGCGAGGCTGTTACGGGCGTACCAGGGCAATGCCGGGAAGCGAGTTTGCCTGCCAAATCCTCTGGTGAATCTCTCAGTAAATTCTGTATCCACACCTGAAGAATTCGATCCGACTGCGCTTTTGCGAGATTATCGAAGTCCATTTCGCACGTGTTGTGAGGAGGATGATGTGTAGCAACAAGACGTGGGAAGGGAGGAACCACTTCACATGGGTGGCTTTGAGGCGGGGAGCGGTCGGGCTTCCAGCCACTCGATGTGGTTCAAGTCGGCCAAGAAAGGAAACTACAATCAGGTGAAGCCAATCTTCACTGGCTTTTCGCTATCAATTAAACATATAGCCAGAGCGAAGAGGCAAATAGAGAAAACGTAGAAGCAGATGAAGCGTGTTTTACCTATAAGGACAACAATGGCGAGGTACCTTAGAGGACCAAGGCTAACGAGACAGAAACCTCAGGATTCTCGGGGATATATTCAATGACCGCCACCCTTTGTCCAGCTGGTTGCCATCACAGTCGGAATCGACCGTATGAGGAAAATGGAGATTGAGCCACAATTAAATTCTCTTTAATACGATGTACGTCAGCAAGGACTATTGCGCTATCCCAGGCTATGTTGTCACAGTTCGGTGTAGCCTTTCTGGGTTCGAGATCAAGGATCATAAACGTCCGATTTATTTTATGGTTCCACCTCATTCCGGTACGTTGAGATTTGTGTGTCGTCTCAGGCGGTGAGTCAAACATTGCGATGTAAAGTACCTGCACGGCGTACATATCTGCCTGATAATGTGGTGCCCGAGTGCGCCGTATTACCTAGTCGATTTTTCTGATACGTAGTGTTTGAGGAGGATTCAGAAGTTCGCTGGCGTGTTTAACTCAATCGATTGGGTAATATTAGGGGGCCTTTGTTATATGGGCCGATTGGGAGAATTATTCACCCGAGCCGGTAGCTAATTGTGTCCACTCCCAGATTTCCCACCCTACCAAACAGATATCTTGTCTCCTGAAATTGTTAGGCCGGCGTCGACTGACTCGGCTTTGAAATGAAGCCGAAGCTCGAGTTCGAATGTGTCAGTGTTAGGGCCACGCATTCGCCTAGCACGCTAAAACCCCTTCGCTTACTTCGGGGTGAAATTACCTACGCCATAGTAAAGGATAAAGATATTAACATTCTCCATGAGCTGAGCTACAGGGATAAAAAAAATCCGATTCTTTACTCACCTGTACCAGAATGTAAATCTTTTCAAAGCCATCGCTACCTACCATCTCGGCCTCACACTGGTAATATGGCATGTGACACTGCCGACTCGCCGCAGTCCATAGCCTAGATAGAATCTCTCCCCCGTAGCAATCTCACACCTCATCCCTCTCACACTTGGTGATGCTGCACCTATTGTAGCCACCTCCCAGCACAAAACATATACCAAGTTGTAGATATGGAAGAATGGAAACACGGTAGCTTCAATATTTGCATCCGAGTTGACGTTCGTGGTCAAGGAACGAAATCCCGCGAAGCAGTTGATAGCTTGATTTCCCTTAACGTACCGGATTGGCGAGGATTATTGCCCAGGGAATGAGGATGAGAAGGTCCGTTGTGACGCTAGCACATACGCATGGGTTAAAGAAGACTGCGCGACTGTTCCTATTCCCCAGCTTTATAGCTTCGGACTGTCTAATGGTGAGATTGTGTACCCCCTTTGTACGCATCTTCGAATATGGATCTTTACTTACAGTCTTTGTTCATTTTTCTCGACAACCTGCCCAATTTCACGCGTACTATTAAGCGTCTGCATCGTTAGCTCTTGTTCCTGCTAAAATACCCAGCCACATTCCGTTATAATCAGCATCCTGCAGAAGATCAGCTTAAGTTAGGCGCCCCGTACCTTTTGATTAAACATATCACTCCATCGCGAGGGTCAATCTTGTCGTATGATTTTGCAATTTTTTCGATAATCTTCATCGACGCTGCTCTTGACCGTCGCCGTTGCTTCCTTCGCCCATTTGGTCCTTCAATATTATTTTGGAAGTCTATTATCGCATTCTAAGCACCAGAGACTCTCCGATATATTTTACTTTTTACTAGCAAATCGGAGTTTCTTCAACTCTCAATAGAGCAATCGATCCTGCGCATGGAGACAGAGCTCCAGAAACGGTATGGAAATGAAGACTGGAGCACGACTTTTCGCGCCGGACCGGACTCTATTAGAATCCTCGCTAAATGTATTTTGATTACCTCAAGACCAATGGTCATAGGTATTGAGCTAGAGGGCCCTGGGCTTAAGTACGTCTAGCATTTTCCAATGGCAGATACGCCAGCTGTTCTGAGTGTAGTAAGCTGACTGCTATACAGGTATACAACGCTCTCTACGAATGTTAGCCACTGTGCAGCTGTTGGTGCAGATACATTCAGAACCACTACAAGGAATATGAAAATCTTGGCTCATTTAACAAATGAACTCTCACAACCGAATAGGACTGTACGCTATCCTCTTCGATCTACCTATTGCCAGCTTATTGACACTCACAGATCCGAGCAGATTGAGAAAATGTTGAAGTTCTGTGAGGTTGGTCAGTCTCAAGAAAGGGACAGGCTGCTATCTAAGTATATTTCGAGAGGTGAGAAGATAGTTGGGAATTGTACGAACCTCATTGGAGAGGTCAGCGCCTTGTTTGATGCTTGGTGCAACATTACGGCGGCCCTTTATCATGCTCTGCAAGACACGCTGGGTATATCTCTTTCATCAAGAGTCGACCCCTATGATCATTACTTTACTAACAAAGAAATTGGCCGCCAATATAGGCCAAAAGCGGAGACAGGAGCAGCATGTAATCGACGAGATTAAAAAAAACGAAGTTGACAAGGAATTGAAGGAAGGTCAGAGAGAAAAGGAAGAGGCTAGGACAAATGGGCGAGCGAAACGCATGCAAGTGACTCGCGAAATGAAGGCAATGTACGAAAGGTATGCCGGAATTATAGGTAAGTAAGTGGGCCAATTCCCCAGAGTCGGCTTGAATAACAGTAGTCGCAGCCAGCGGCAGCGTCTTGGCGGAAGGAGGCGTAACTGCTGTAGTTGCTTCTGCATCGGCAGTTGCCACAGGAGTCGGGCTTGCGGTTGCTGGTGCGACTGCCTGGTACACTACAGAACCCTCAGCGCAGACCTCATGACTATGGAGGAAGCTCAAGAACGAAGAAATCAGGAGATCCGTGAGCTTGAGGCGTCAAAGGCAATCCTTCAGCAGACACTGGCACACCTAAGTGCAGAACCAAAATCAATTGTGCGTTTGTCTTGGTCTGATCACTTGTTAGGATGTCACTAATTATTCTGCCTTTTAGGACGAAGTCAAACAAATTGTGCAATTGTCTTTCAGGAAGGTGACTGAGCTACAACAGCTAGTCAGGAAGTTCATGCAATTCCTTCTCAATATCAATACCATTATCGAATCCACAGTGGAACACAGTACACTCGTATACAATTTTGTCAAGGATAAAGAGGACTTGATCGATCCTGGTGTCAAGATGGTATTGCTCATTCAGTTCCAGGGCCCTTATTATCATTCAAACTGACATCCCGTTAGGAGTTGCTGGAGAATGCTTTTGACATGAAGACAAGATTCATATTTGCCTCAAAAGCGTCAAACGTTTACAACGCCGTCTCCAGCCAGTTCATCCTGCCAACTTTGAATAAGCTACCGGAATTGGGTCTCCTGAACGAGGCTACGGAACGCGAAGTCATGACAAACATGGAAGAGCTGCATGATTTGAGGTGTAGAGTCTGTACGGAAACCACATCTCTAACTCAGAAGGTTAGTCTCTCATAGCTCTCTTCAAACCGAAAATCGAGCTCATAGCTCGATAGATGCATGCAGAACTCAAGGAGAGCCTGGCAGAGGTAACCAGGGCTTCCGCTAGAGTCTTCGAGGATTTAGCGTCCGGTGATCACGACGGTTCTGGAGAGGGGTCTCGGTGACGCGTTCAAATTGTCGGATCCGGTTATGTTTTGATTTCTACCTGTCATAGCCGTGGGAGATAATGGGCTACAGATAGGTTGAGCCACGAACTTGGGCTCCAATGGCGGAGATGCAGCGCAACCACTCCTAGATTTTTTTTTCTTTTTGTTTTCTGTTTTTTTTTTTCAAGTCGCTGCGATAGTAAACGTTTGAGAATAATGTTTCAACCCCTAGTTAAATATTTAGGCGTGAAACCACTTAACTTAGTACATATTACCCCAGGCGTGAATCTTAGGCGGTTTGAGGATTACTATAATGGGCTCTCTAAATTTCAGGAGTGTGGCCAATCTCGTCCGTCTCTCCGATTATCTGTGCTTCGTGTATCTACATATGATAGTTTATGTGCTGGGAAGTGAATTAATGCCGTAAAGTTGAGACCACGTTTTCGAATTTACGATAAAACTATCAGAAAGCTATGTATGAATCGACGGTTAAAGAGTTCAACGCTATATCACACTTCATTTCCCGCCTGTACTGATCACCTCCGATCCACGAGGCCACTTGAAACCACCAACTATCGGTTCCGTATCTCATCGCGGCAGTCAAATCCCAGTACTCAGGATACCACCCGGCCGATTCCCAGTCGAGAAAACCGGACAGATGCCCGTCATCCCCGACAAGGATGTTGTGAGTTTTGAAGTCGCCATGGGTGAAAGTAATTCGGTGAGGGTAGCTGCGAATTTCATTGGCTTGCTCCAAAGCCTTGATGTATTCTGCAGTCGTATTAAATCCGTGCCCCGAAGCTGTACCCAAGAGAAAATCGTTGAACTCATTTTCGTCGACAAATGGTTGGACCGACCCATGATGTGACCGGGTACACGCGAGCTTCGTATTGAAGTGCCAATGGCTGAGCATGTCCTCTCGCAGTGAGGCGAAGTCCATTCGCACATGGCAATAATACATTTTTCCAGCTCGAAGAGCCATGGCTCTTCAGATTCGACGAGTAAAGTGTCAGCGGATTTCTCGAGTGGGGTGCCCAGTAACCGTGTCATCAATATGAGAAAGTGCGATTGTAGGACGCATTTGGGTGTTCTCCACAACACAGCACCTTTGGAACCTGCATCCCGGCTGCCCGCGGTGCCTGAACCTGTGTATATTTGCCAGGATTTTGGGGCCCGCTAGAGGCTTTCATGCCCGATAAACCTTATGCCTAGCTTGCCTTATTACACACCAGCCGACAAATATCTCACGAGGCCAGGGCCGTCTTATACGGCGCGAACCGGTTTACGCTCGAAGAAGTGGAACTAGCGAGTTACCGAAGCAACCTTCTGGAGACGTTCATAAGCAGCATCGGATCTGTCAATGCAAGTTTCCAGACTTATTTACGCATCACCTTTCCCGCCGCAGAACGGGTGGATGGCAGTTCAGAAGAAACCAGGCTTCGAGAAGACACCTCGCGAAATTTGCAGCTTATCCGAAATGACTGCACCGGACTAAGAACGTCGGAGGCCCTCGTTTATGGCAAGAGCTCCAAGTATCTTCTCACAGAGTGTTCGGACAACACCCGGTCTGTTCGTGATGTTTTGGTGAGAATCACCGCAGAGCTCAGAAGTATCGCTTCTCTGGACACAATTATGGTGAGGTTTTGCAGCGGGTCTCCAGCTCCTTAGATTAAAGCCTGTTTAGAGGAGCTTGGCTGGATTGTCTTCATTGGCGGGATATGATTTACTCTATAGGCAACGAGATCGAGCATCAGCCACCCCCACCAACACCACCTCGTCCACCTACACCCGATCAGCTAATACTCTTCGAATGAGCGCGTCGGACTCTAGTTGTTTGGAAGGTGACTGTAGCCAATTTCTGGTACAACCTCGAGTTCATTCTCAGATGGCCACACTGTCTTCTTGCCTTGCTGCCTTCTGGCTGAATCCGCCTTCTCTCCAGCATGAGTTGCGCGGAGGAATTGAATGTTGTCTTTCCCGCAAACGTATCCATGACTTGCGACGTGAGTCCCGCGGAGGAGCTGATCCTCATCTTTATAGCAAAGAGTCACGTGCGGGCCCAAAGGATCTTTCTGGTGTATGCCATTGATACTGGTCGTATCATGAACCTCGGACCTGCAGATTATGAGGCATCAGCTACCGTGTGGTAAGGGAAACAAGAACGCCATCTAAGTATCGAGGCGTGAATCCAGATTTTGCACACACCTAATAAGGACGGCCTTTGGGTAAAGCTTTCTGTCTCTTGCTGTCTGATATGCCAAAGCCACAAGTTGGCGCAGTCGATCTTGATCTTTTGGGATCATGCCCTTGTAAAAATAATACTTCACAATATTGACCGTCGACATGTCTACTTGGGTGGTATCGAGCTTTCTTGCTGTGAAGGCAATGTTTTCAGCGTTGGCGTTGACATAAAGAGGAGCGATTGTAGGATACAACTAAGTTGCATTTCTTCCTCGGCTGTGTCTGCTTTTATAGCTTTGCTGGTGGAATTGCCACGGTTTGTCTCCTGCCACCATCTCGCTACCTGCAATCGCCAAGCCTCTGCATGGGCAACAGCACCAAGGGCGCGTAAATTCGGTCGAATAATGACTTCGACATCTAAGTCACAACCAGATAGGCTTGTCTAGGCTCTCTCCTGGAGGACACACGGCATGCATAATGTGGTAATGTACGCAGTAAGGATTAAATCTGGCAGGTATTGAGGAATAATGTATCTGGGCGTTCGATAGTGGGGCCGGGCGGCTATGGCTCCATGGTAATCGCTGCGTCTCGGGTCCGGACTTCTCTTACACCGCCCTGTCTAATCATTATCCATGCCTTTGTCAAAGCTGATGAGCGCGTGCGTGCCGCGATTCGTCATAACCACTCTCACTCATGCTGGCGATACGACCAAGAACAGATATTTTGGTCTCCTTGATCGCGAATTTTTGTCGGTGAACCCTCCACGTGACACGGCAATGAGTGAATTCTTGTCATTGGTCATTCGGTCGTTGCGCCCAAACTATATATGGTCCCTCATTGATTCTCCCGTCCGTAAGGGGCGCGTACCACCGCTTCATCGCAGCCGACTCTGTTGCGCGTTCACTATGACCGCATTCAACTTAATGGAAACCTGCGACGATTTAAAGACTCGTCTCCTATACGAACCTCTTGACGGAGTCGAAAGACTCGAGAACTATCGACAAGGAGGCTATCACCCCGTACAAATCGGAGATCAGTTTCACAGCCGATATCGAGTTATCCATAAGCTGGGATATGGCTCCTATTCAACTACGTGGCTGGCCCGTGATGAACAATTCAATAAATATGTTGCAGTGAAAGTCTGCACAGCAAATTCAAATCCAACGGAAGTGGACATTATATCCACCCTCGGATGTCCTGTTTATTCTCCAGTCCACAATCCCGCAAAGGCGATGGTGCCTTCGATCCTGGACAGGTTTACCATTCATGGCCCAAATGGCAGTCATGCTTGCTATGTTACCGCACCAGCGAGGGCTAGCCTCTCCCAGGCGAAGGACGGTTCGTGGATCCGCTTATTCCAGCTTGATGTGGCCCGATCATTGGCTGCGCAACTCGTCCTCGTTGTGAATTATGTACATGCCCAAGGTATTGTCCACGGAGACTTGCACCTAGGCAATGTTCTTCTCAAAGTTCCGCCCACTTTTGATCAGATCACCCTCGAGCAATTGTATGAGAAGTATGGAGCCCCGGAGCTTGACCCAGTGGTTCACCTGAATGGCAATCCGCTTCCTCCTGGTGTCCCATCCCACGGCGTTGCATCCATATGGCTGGGGGAAGCAAGTGAGAAAATCACACTTGCAGAAGCCAGGATCTTGCTTTCAGACTTTGGTGAAGCTTTTTCGTACTCAAATGAACAGAAATACGAATCTCGCACCCCCCTTGTTATCCGTCCGCCCGAGGCTCGGTTTGAACCAGATGAGCCTTTGTCTTTCTCATCGGACATCTGGACTCTCGCCTGCACCATATGGTCTATCATCGCTCAGCGGCCATTATTCGAAGGGTTTCTCGCAACGGAGGACGACATCACCTGTGAGCAAGTCGATACTCTTGGCGTTCTGCCACCTGAGTGGTGGAGGAAGTGGGAGGCTCGACGACATAAATTTTCTGAGGATGGCAAGCCAATGAACCGTAACCCTTTCCGATCTTGGGATGATCGATTTGAGGATAGCGTGCAACAGCCGAGGCGAGATAGTGGGATGCCGTTATTTGACGCAAGGGAGAGGGACGCTATCTTCGACATGCTACGGCCGATGCTCTCATTCAGACCCGAGAATCGTCCCACTACCCAGCAGATCCTCGAGTCAGAATGGATGGTAAAATGGGCTTTACCTGAATATGGTAAGATCAACAACGATGTATAGTTACTCTCGGGTCGAACTGTAAGCGTCATTCTAATCGAGACTTGGGGGAGTATATTAAGAATGTGATATTTTGACGAACCTTGGCCTTGAATGCTTTCTATTGGGTATCGGATAGGTATTGGAGCCTCTGAAAACCTAGCCTTTCGCGTTCATTGTTGTTTCCAAGAACATAGCTGCAAAGCGGTCTGACCCGAAGTTTTGAAACACCGATTTCGCGGATGATCTTACCACTCGGGGTCATGAAAACGCCTTCAAGCGAGACAGCGGTGACAAGGACGACGATGTCAACAGTGGAGATGGCCCTGAACAGAAGATTAATGTCGATAATGGCCATTTTTGGACACCAGAGGTGCATTCATTCTCGAGTCGTAAAGTTGCAGAATGCGGAGATTTGCACGAGATCCTACACGGAGGTGCTCCCGTCGAGCCTTCGACTCAAGTCGGCATTACCGCGTGGATTAGCAAAATTTACAATGAAGCCCAAGGGTTTAAGATTGGCACATTCATCGACGTTTTGCTCTGGACCCTTTGGAGGAAGCAATCAGCTAAATGGCCTAACCTTGCCCAGGGATATGTTAGCGATATTATCTCCTACGTCCACAAATTCATACAGACGGCACTTCTGGCTGCATGCCGCGATAGCGTCATGTCTTCTCGCATACTATCCCTACTGATGGATGATCTGATGGAGAATTACCGACAATCAATCTCTTTGGCTGATTTTCTTCGGGGCATTGAACAGGCAGGCACCCCGATGACATTGAACCACTACTTGAACGACATTCTTCAAAAATGGTAAGCCACTGTTAGCAATAGTGAGGTTAGTGATACTGACCATGATTTCACAGCCGGGAAAAGCGATTTCAAAATGCCCTGGCCAAGAAAGCTTTCACAGTTCACCTTAGGCTGGGTGATGAAAAAGTCGTTCGGCTTGGCGATATCTATTATCAAGATCATATGACCAATGTGTTTGTGGTGAGGCTTGCTATACTGCCTGGTATATATAGGCTACACTCTCTTACCACCTAGGACTACCAACCTCAGTAGTCTAGCTAAGCTTCCTTCTTCCTCCTCTCCTAGTTAACGTCGAGTGTTTTCACCTTTAAGGGTTTCCTTCGTAAGATCCTCAGTTAAATAGGTTATAAGCCCTGTTTAGCGCGCTAGTAAGGTTATTCACACCAACCTTACTGTCCTGTAAGCGCTATAGCTTGATACTTACGTCGCGACAACAGCAACTTTGTAACTCCTTTAGCTCCGCGCTAATTCTTAGGCTCTACGCTAACTTCACGGCTCCGCGCCGATTCACGGCTCCGCGCTAACTCTTAGGCTCTATACTAACTTCACGGCTCCGCGCCGACTTACAGCTCTATACTAACTCTCAGGCTCTATACTAACTTTATAGCTCCGCGCCGATCCCTAGGCTCTACGCTATCTCCCTCTATAGCTCCGAGCTACTTCGAAGGCTTCTCGAAGACCTTATTATAGGTTAAAGCTTTTATATATATACACTATTAATATAGAGAAGATTTAAGATTACGTCCCTAGACTAAAGAGCGATTCTAATTTCGATATTTAGAAGACAGAGTTTAAGAGGTTCCTTAACTATAAGGATCTCGACTATTAGCCCGTTATCACCGGTCTTTACTATCTGCCTATTAATATTCCCCTTAACCTCCCTCGTTAGTCCGAAGTACGAAATATCTTAGCTAATAAGTAAGATATAAATCCTTAAAATATTACTAATACGGAAGTTCGGGTTTAGATATAGTCTAATATCCTCGAAAAGAATAAGGAATTAGCTATCTATCGTAAGACTAATATAGTATATCTATACTTCCTATCTATATCTCTTAACGATTCTATTAAAATCTTTATTCGGTAATACGAATCTTCGCTATAGGCCTTTAAAACTCTCTACTTAACTTTCGGTTAAGTAAGCGCCTAATCCTTCTAATAGAAATATAGCGAATAGATAACTTATTACTACTATTAGGAGGATAACACTAGTATCTTCGTTACGAAATAGCAGAAAATCTTCTAAGAGCTATAGGAAGTAATTAAGAAATCTATCCTAGAGGCGATTTAGTACGGCTAGTTTATTAAAGCTATTCGCGTATACCTATCTACTAAGCTACTTATTATACGCTATAAACTAGATATAGATAGTCCTTACTTAATATAAGATATATTTATAGAATTCCTTTCCTTCGAGTTATCGAGACGCTACTATTCGACTATAGCTACTACTAAGTTAAATAAGAAGTCTAAGAAGAATAGTAAAAAGAATAATAATAACTCGAAGGATTTAAACTCGAAAGATTTAAGCTCGGATCTAAAATAATACTACTTTTATAAACGTTACGGTAAATATAGTACTAAGACTACTTCCAGAACCCTAAGAGTAAGAATTATAAGGGACCTAAGGATTAGAATAAGTCTAGTAGTACTATAGCTACTATAACTTCCTTATTATCTAAGGATAAGAATAAGAAGAAGATCTAGGAATTACTAGCTATATCGGCTATATTATTCTAAGCCGACTAATTCTTCCTAAGTATAGCGTCCGCGTATATAACCCTATAGCTCTTACTTATAAGTATTAACGCTAATAATAATTAGTACGTTTAGATACTCGACTCTAGCACGAGTAATTATATAATACTGTTTAAAGCCGCCTTCGATATATATTTAACCTACCGTATTCGTATTTCCCTAGTAGATAGTCGTGATATTACGACGGAGGGATACGGTGATATCAGCCTTAATCTTCGTAACTCTAAAATATTTAAGGTAACTAAGATTTTACTTAAGAAGGTATAGTATATCCTATCCTTCGCGTATAACTTAATCACTATAGCTAAGCTTATAGATAATAACGATCTTTCCTCGATTTTTAGTAAATCTTATAGCTCTTTACGTAATAAAGATAATATAATTATTATATTCGCAGAACGGTAACGTAGTTAATATTAGCTTATAGCCTATAATAGCGAGGAGTAGCTTTTAAAGCTTTATACTATATCCGCTATATCCTCTAAAATAACCCTCTCTTATATTTACGTAGATATAGTTACTAAGGAACCGAAACCGATCTATATAGATCTTATATATCGCCGTACTTATTATATAGGTAAGTAAAAAGTAGCTAAAATACTATCTATCTTAGATAGTATTAGCTTTATTAAAGAGACTAGAATTAAATATCCCTACGCGCCTTATATCTAAGGAAAAGGCTACGTACTCCTATATAATAAAGATAATCCTATTAAGACTCGACCTAGCGATCGATTATATATCGATATTTAGGGCCTAATCTCCTGTATAGCTCTCGGTAGTTATCGTTATTTCGTGATCATTACTAATAATATATCTTATTTCTATTAGGTATTCCTACTTAAATCTAAGGATAAGATTGTTAATCGAGTTAAAGAGACGATTACCTATCTTAAGACTTAGATTAACTATATAGATAAATCTATTGTAGGTAATAATACTAGCGAATACATTAGTATTATAGATTATTATAAGGTCTCTGGTATTACTTAGGATCTAGTGCTATCCTATACTAAATAGTATAATAGTCTTATAGAGATAAAAAATCGTTAGCTTATTAAGCCGTTAGTAGCTATCCTAACTAAAAATTAGCTACTAAAATATCTCTAGGGTAAGCTACTCCTTAGAGTTAACTTTACTATAAATCGGCTTAAAGATTAGTGTTATGAGCATGGCAGCACTGACCCAGGATGAGAAGAGAGGATAGGATATGGGAGGATAGAGGACGTGTACCACGCCTACCACGCACACCACGTGTACTATCTCAAAACTCAGGATAGACTATAGCCTCTTCACTTTCTTTTTCTCCTCTCCAGCCTTTGAGATTCTTAATACCACGTAGTCAAGTTAGAATGAAAGTTTATAAGTCCTTCTGAAGCTTTTCTATTCTCGCGTACAATATTATCTTAAAGGCTCTCCTCTTCTTTTATAACCTTTTTTCTTTTCGAAGCATCAGCCGGGCAGTGAGGTACTATATCCTCTAGCCACCCTGATAACTTTATCGATACCGAACCGATATAACTAGCACCGAAGCTATAATAGTATAATCACGCGAGCGAACTTCCTCTATAGAACGAACTCCTCGCAGAACCTCTTTGAATTTCAGCTACGAAGACGCTGAATATAAACTCGAAACCCCCGAATAGCTGCTTAAGTAGATTTCTAGTAATACTCGAGTAGCTTTCTAGGCCTTAAAGTAGGAGGCGGAAAAGAACGAATATCTTACTAAATAGGTCGAATATTTAACCGAGGAAAACGAGATATTAAAATACCTAAATACTATAGAGCGGACCGCTAAAATCTAGTATATAGAAGAAGCTTATACCAGTCTTTACGCCGACTACAATAAAGCTACTAAAGAATATAATATACTAGCGACCGCGATACGATTTATATAGGTAGGTTATAATACTAGTAGAGAAATTATTTTAACTTATACTATACCTAAGGCTAAAGGACTCTACCGTAAATTAACTAAGATCCCTAATCCTCCGATGCTTAGCGATAGTAAGGAAGTTAAGTTTAAAGATTAGGAATCGAAGATCTTTAAAAAGCTTAAACTAAATTATAACTACTATCTGACTAAGAAGTACTATATCGCGTACGCTAAGAGTTAATATAAAGGAAAAGTACTAATATATATTAATCCTTATACGCGTATAGATATTACTAACTAGTATAAGAAGCTTAAAGAGGTACTAAAGTATCTAGGAAGCGTCTTTAATAACCCGGATCGTAAGAGACTTACGCGTGATAAGTATACGAACCTAAAAATAGATATTAAGACTGATTTCACCGATTTCCTAGCGGACTTTAACCGGTTAGCAGAAGAGGCTAGTTAACCTATAGATCTACGAAAACAGGATCTATATCAGAAGATCCTACTACTAATATAAAACTAAGTAATAATAGATATTAATAACAACGAAGTATCTCTTAATTAATTCGTGCGCCGATACTAGAAAGCCGCCGGGAGAATCTCGTAGTAGATCGTAGCTTATAGCCTATACGAGTTACGCCTAAGCGTAGGTTCGCGTAGTAGTCGTAATTAGAGTAATACTATAGCTCGAAATACTACCTTAAACTAGAATATAACTAGAGCCCCTTCGACCTTCGTTAAAGACCCGGCTAAGAAGGTATAACTTATAAAGGAAGGAAAGTACTTTATCTACGAGGAAAAAGGTCACCTCTCCCGTAACTATCCTAAGAAGAAATCAGCTACCGTCGTAGTAACCACTACTAGATCGTTAGTTAAAGAAGCCGATAAAGTGAACCTCGTCGAACTCGAGGGATCTAACTCCGACTCGAATACGGGAAAAGTCTAACCCTAGGAAAAGTCTCTATCCCGGGAGGTATATCTAAGCTAAACTTATATAAATTACTATCGCCTATAAGTAGTATAACTATTAACGCTTAGATAGCTATTAATAGAAGAACGGTTTAAATTAAATATTTAGCAGATACTAGAGCAGACGGATACCTCTATATTCATCTAAATATAGTTAGACTACTAGTATCTCTTAGGGTAAAGACCCTTAAGCTTCTAACCGCTTATCCGGTTATAGGTTACGATAGTAGATTAAGAGAACCTATTACCTATATAACTAAGTTAACCCTTATAATCGACGGCTATATATAGCTTAAGTAACTAATATTAATTACCGAGCTAAGCTTAGCAGAAATAATATAATCTTAGGAAGAGTATAGTTTATAGAGTATAATATCCTACTAGACTATAAGAATCAGAGGTTAGTATAACCAGATCAGCCTACCCTAAGAGAGGAAGTTCAATAAGCTATATAGAAGGAGGTCCCTCGTATTATCCTATAGAGACCGAAGATTATAGATACCTCGTAATATCAGAAGGATATAGAACGGAGAGATTAACGCTTCGAGAAATAGACAGAGAAGACTAAGAAGGTTTTAAGTTACGAACCTTAAATTAACGAATATAAGAAGAAGATAGAGCAGAAAACTTCGGACTTTAGTCTTAATATCGCTACTATTAGCGGACTAGGATTCCACCGCTATATATAATCGGCAGGAACATAATCCTTCGTTATATCGCTAGCTTAAATCGATAAGATCATTAACTCCAAAGTAATAGAAGCAACTATATCTAAGGTACTAGATATAAAGAAAATTATACTGAAGGAATACCACAAGTTTATAGATATATTCTCTAAGATCGCCTCGGATATACTATTACCGTTAAGAGGAATACCGGACTACTAGATCGAGCTTGAAAATAATTCCTTTAAGCAGCTTAACTGCCTACTTTACAAAATAACGGAAGAGGAGCTATACTTCGTAAAGTAGTATATACTACAGAATCTAGTAAAAGGTTTTATCGTACCCTCTTTAGCACTATACGCGTTACTAATTTTAATAGCGGTTAAGCCCGGTAATAGACTAAGATTCTGCGTTAATTACTATAAGTTTTATACTTTAACGAAGAAGGACTAATATCCCTTACCTTTAATCAATAAACTACTTTAACAGATTAGTAAGACTAAGTGGTTTACTAAACTTAATATTTAATAAGGATTTCATAGAATTCGTATATATCTAGACTCAGAGGACCTTACGATCTTTAAGTTAAGATATAGGTTATATAAATATAAGGTCTTACTATTTAGATTAACTAACGGACCGGCTACGTTCTAACGTTATATTAACTAGGCTTTAGGAGATTATCTTAATGATTTCTATACTACGTTTATAGATAATATTCTAATCTATACCGAGAGCGACTTAAGGTAGTACTTAGTATATATAAAGATAGTATTATAACGGTTACGAAAAGTAGGCGTATAAGTAGTACTATATAAATATAAATTTCACACGTAAGAGACTAAATTCCTTAGCTTTATTATTAGCGTATAGGGGATCAGAGTTAATCTAGTAAAGGTAGATACGATTATAGTATAGATAGCTCCGGAGACTATTAGAGGAGTATAATCTTTCTTAGGTATATATAACTTCTACCGGAGATTTATCAGAGATTATAGCCGTATCGCGAAACTACTCTACTACCTTACTAGGAAGGAAATACCTTTTATATAGAACTAGGACTACTAATCTACGTTCGAAACGTTAAAAATAAGTTTAAGTTCTACTCTAGTATTAAACTACTATAATCAGAATATACCTATACGCCTAGAGATAGATACTTCCGATAGTTACTTAGGTATAGTACTATCCTAGGAAACTAAGGGGATATAGTATCTAGTAGCTTTCTTTTCGAAGACTATAGATTAAGGTCAACGAAAATACGATATATATAATAAGGAAATATTAGCTATTATTAAAGTACTCGAGGAATAGTAGGCTGAACTAGAGGATCTATAACGAGTTTAACCCTTCGAAATCTAGATAGATTATTACTCCTTATAATACTTTATAATAGGTAAGAAGCTTAATACTTATTAAGTACGTTAGGGCGAGGTACTATCGCGGTACTATTTTATTATTAAATACTATAATAGTAGAAGTAATATTATTACCGACGTACTATTAAGAAAAGAGAAGATACTAAAGATAAAGGATTAGCCTAAATAGATTATAATCCTAAGGGTGAAACTCGAGGAAGGGGTCTATCCTATAGTCTTATTAGTTAATATAGCTTAAAACGGTATTATTAAGCGAATCCTCTAAGTAAATAAGAATTATAAGAGCCTCGAATAATATCGAAAGGAAGTAAACGATAATTTAAGTAAGTAGTTATTAAGATAAGGTTATCTCCTCTAGGAGGGAACTCGACTTATAGTTCCTAATAATAGTAATTTACGGGTAAGACTCCTCGATAAGATTTACTGTTAACTATTAATAGTTTACCCGGGATAAGATAAGATATATCGAATAGCCGCTTTACGATACTATTAGCCGGAGCTCCGCTAGGATATAAGACGGTATATTAATAACTATTAATTATATAAGCGAACTAAAGTATAAAAGGATAAGATATCTAGCGAGCTAAAACTACTTCCGATCCCTAGCCGGCTATAGTAGTATATTACTATGGATTACCGCTCCTTCCCTCGAGATAAGTACGGCTATAATATAGTCGTAGTCTTTATTAATCGACTAACGAAGCGACTAATCTCTATCCCCTACTATAAGGATATCGACGCAAAAAGGACTATACGGATCTTTATTAACTACGTTTATCGCTAGACTAGGATACCGGATTCGATTATCTCAGACCGCGGAGGCTAGTTCGTATCCGAATTTTGGACGGAATTCTGTAGAATCCTCGATATTAAGAAGAAACTATCAACGGTATACTATCTACAAACCGATGGTTAGAGTAAGATTACGAATTAATATATAGCTTAATATCTATAGTCCTTTATGAGTTATTATTAAGATAACTAGTCTGACTACCTTACGATAGTAGATTTCGCCGCTATAGTACTACTATAGGGGATAACTAGTATCTCGTCCTTTTATACAGAACGAGATTATAAACCTAGAGTATTATTCGACTAGGAAACGCTAAAAGAGCTTAATTAGTAGTAATATATTCGACCTCGACTTTGTTAGGAGGACCCTTCGGGAGAAATTTACGTAGTATAAGACTATACTAGTAACCTAAAAGAGATTTAGGAGCGAGTCTAATAGTAAGCGACTATAGTATAGGGATACTATAAGGAATATACTCATCAATATCGCAGACCTAAAGATTTCGGTATCGGAGATATAGTCTATATAACTTCGAAAAATTAGAAGACTCCTTAACCTAGCCGTAAATTAGCTTACTAGGCGTACAGACCCTTTAAGATTCTCGAAAAAGTAGGAAATATATATAAGGTCGAACTACCGGACTCTATAAAGGTATATCCGATATTCTTACTAGATAAATCGGAACCGCTATAAGGCTAACTACCGGATCCGGGACTACCGCTAGAGATTATTGAAGGTGAGTAGGAATAGGAAGTAAAGAAGATCCTCGTAGTACGGCTACGTTACCGAAAGTTGTAGTACTAAGTAAAGTAGAAAGGGTATAAATATAATAATAACTAGTATCTCGTAAGGAACTTTAAGAATTTACCAGAGATGGTTATAGAATTCTATAGGGAATACCCTAATTAGCTAGGACTACCGAAAAGACTGTAGAATTAGGCTAAAGCGGTACTAAAGGATAAAGTTAATAACGACCACGAAGATAACGATAAACCGGTTACTTAAGAACAACATGATACTAACGCTGCTAGTACTGGAATTCAAAGACCTAGAGGACTAGGTCCTTTAAAGGAGGGGGTAATATTGTGAGTATGGTAGCACTAACCTAGGATAAGAAGAGAGGATAGGATATAGGAGGATAGAGGACGTATACTACGCCTACCACGTATACTACGCGTACTATCTTAAAACTTAGGATGGACTGTAGCCTCTTCCCTTTTCTTTTTCTTCTCTCTAGCCTTTAAGATTGTTAATACCACGCAGTCAAGTTAGAATGAAAGTTTATAAGTCCTTCTGAAGCTTTTCCATTCTCGCGTATAACAATTAGTATAACTTCCTACGAAATATTCTATAGGAAGCGACCTAACGTATCTAGTCTACGTACTCTAGGCTATTAAGCTTAGTATTTTATTCTAAAGGAGCTTCGCTATTCTAAATTATCGCCTTATATAGCAGAATCTTATCTAGTTAGCTACTCTTAAGCTAGTAATTATTACTTATATAATATTTACTCTCGTAAGATTATTATATTAAGGAATATAATTTTTATAAGATTCCGCTAGATAAGCTACCTAAGCTAGTCTACGATCTCGATACTCCCTCTTAGTAGCCTAGTACTATACCTATTAATTATAGACGCTATATTCCTACGGATTTCTTAGATATAGAAATCTCTCTTTAGCGCGATTCGTAACCTTTTTAGCTAGACTATATACGTCTTTAGCCTATTATTCTAACTCCGTTTATTACTTAGAGTAATCTACTACTATTAGAGCGAGCGAAGCTTTCTTAATTAACCTCTATCACGAGGAAACGTTAGCGAGGGGCGATTCTTGCGCTTAGGTAAGATAAGAAACTTTTAGACCCGACCGAAGCCTCTTTAGGCCCGTCAGAAGCCCTTCTAGGCCCGGGTAAGGCCTTCTTAGACCTAGGTAAGGATAACTGCTTTATCGATATTAACTATCCTATTAATTCTAATTATTAAGTTCTAGAGGAGTCTTCTCCTCTTATAAGACGATTAAAGCGTATTAAAAAGCTATTACGTACTATACTTAAATCTTAGTAATATCTTATAGGTTCCGTAGCTGCTACTTAAACTATAGATAATAGCGCGGACGCTCTTTACTACTAAAATATAGTAGAGGGATCTAATATAGATTTACTATCTATATCCTCGAGACTCGATATAAGTACCTTCCTTACTATATTAAGATTAGACTCCTCGTCTATTACTATTAGTATAGTTAAATCTATTATAAAGGATATAACCGAACCGGTATCTTATAAAGAAGCTATAGTATACCCTAATAAGGAAAAATAGTAAATTATAGTAGATAAGGAGCTTAAAAAGTAGTTAAAGAATAGTACCTAGTGTAGTGGGGGATTCGGTTGCATGTACTTAGAGTAGTTTTCCTGTGGAGGTACGGGTGCCTGATGGCCTTACAGTCTGGAGATATTATTTGGTCCTTACGATACGGGATTCGGGATGGGAATCATCAACCACCTCTCGGTCTGATGAATAGTTTGTGTCTGGACGGTCTTTACAGTCAGATTCTTTACACTTGCAATAACACACTCTTTTTGATTCCTGCCTATGGTTCCTGATATCAGACTACGCGATCATCTTGGAGGATTCCGAGACTTACTTGCTTGTGGTTTTGGTTTGTTTCCTCTATAACTCGACCTGTCTGGTGAGATCAGACTGCCTTGAGCATTCGCCTCTTTATTAGTGACCGACGCAGGGGAACTCGCAATAAAGGTGGCTGAGATAGAGGACCATACTATTACTGCGATGCGATTATAAAAGGATTTGCTACAGAGACTGATACTGAGATTGATACTACTGAATTACCGACCGCTGATGTGACCGCTGAGACTGAGACGACTGAAACGACTACTACTACTGCGACCGCTGTGATTGAGAAATTCTGCGCTTTTCTGCAGAAAAAGTAGGTAACTCGTTTAACCCTGACGGAAATCGAAGAGATTAAGACTATTATTCGAAACTCATAGCTTATATTATAGCTGAATACGCGACTTTCAGCTATACGCAGGGAGCTATACCTACGGCGAGCCTTGCCGAGGAGACGATGCCCTTATTAGATCAATATACACATCTTATTCGCGGATTATTAGCTGATCGATACTAAGATGATCGAGAGATACTGATTCGACTACTGAAAATGCCTCCGGACTAATTATATTAACAAATAAACTTAGTATATCCAAATTTCGCATAGAGCTAGTATATTGCTATAGAACGGCTACTATAGACTACGAATACGAAGGTCCTACTTAAAGAGAATACTATATTAAAGAAGAAGAATACTATACTAAGATAGTAGCTAGGGATTTCTTCTGCAGAAGAAATCCCTACCTAACCGCGATTTGATTAGGGGATCAAGATCGGAAATAACCTGAAGAGTTAACTTCTTTTCGAAACTTATGGTACCCCTTTAGATACAATTATACCAGAAAACCCCCAAAAATATCCGAATTTAACAGAACCATCGAATAAAAAACAGTTATTAAAACCTCAACGATCGGAAGGCTACGAAATATCTTCAGATATACCTACGAATATAGCTACCTTCAACGCCTATCGTGATCCCTATAATCGCGATCGCGCCCCTTCTGAGTCTACTAAAGGACCGCCTAAGGGGTTTAGCGAGAGAGTACCTCCACCGCCGCCGCTACTACCGAGACTGGTTCCTTCGCCAATACTAACGTAGGCTTATACGCTAAATTCGGAGATATAAGCTTTACGATATGTAGTTGGGACTATGCCTAAGCCAGGGACCCCCGGTGCGCCACGATTCGAAGGCAGAAATATATCAGAATTCCTGGATAGTTTTGAGCGTATGTGTAAGCGCCATAAGATAAGAGATAACGCGCGAATTCTCGATATTCTCCCTGATTACTGCGGCTAGCTATAGCGTATATAGATTAAAGTAAATCTGAATTAGCAAGCGAGGAATAAACAGGAGTTCTTCAGAGATTTTAAGGACTAATACCGCGATACAGATAGCTTATAGGCTACTTATACTCGTACCTAGCTACAGAGC
>WIWV01000048.1:0-191277 GCA_014839625.1 Penicillium ucsense | reverse complement strand
CCCCCTGCCAGTGCTTTGTGCGCAGCGCTCCTGAGGGGAGGTGTGGAAAAACGAAACCTTAATTCATATCTCACGTTTGAGTCAGAGTTGGGCATTTTACCGTTAAGCACTCACAGCAGCTGGGCTCGGTTTCTTATGGCCATCAGCGTCCCGGCCAGCAGGGTGTTCGAGTCGTTTCTCGCCCGACTGAGCGACCGCGTGCTGAATGGCCGTTTCGCTCGCCAACAGCTCCTTTAGCCCAATGCGGCTCGATGCTCCCTTGGACGAGAAGGGGCCTCATCACAAACAGAGCATGTGGCACCGCTTTGGCTTTCGACGATGGCTGGGCCGTGAAAGTCGAGATGCCTCGCCTGAGAGGACCGCAAGGAGACCGGCTCCTTCCCTGATCCCCCCCAACAAAGATCCTTCACACCTCGATCGGAATCCTGCCTCTTCCGCCGATCTCCCCCGCGCTAAGCAGGACAATATCACCCGGCGCATCTCCCGGAAAGTCGGCGTTGGTCTCCCACGAACAAGTACACTTAAGCGTCACCTCCCAGAACAGCGGGATCGCCTGGCCCCGTTGGAGCCTGACCATCGCCGAGCTCAATCCGCCGACCGTCATCCGTTAAGCGTCGAGAGAACAAGGTCTCATTCTCCACTCCCAACCGTGGGCCCACGACTATCCGCACCAGAGGTCCAGTGGCTCGGCCCGGCACCCACTTCCACGGTCGACCTCGCCTACGAGATCCATGATGGGAGCGACTTTCCTGCGGAGGAATGGGAGAATCCCTCGTATCAAGACGTCACCTTCGCACCTTCGGACATCGCAACCGAGCGAGAGTCAATACTAGAGCCGCATGCACAGCTACCAGCTCACGAACCCGACACGCCGATAACGCACGACGATATCGAGATGGAGCTGGAAAATAAATGGATCCTGAATCTGAGCATGCACTTTCGAGACAATTCGGGTCGAGAGAAATTCTTCGTCACCTACGCCGAGACACCGACTAAATGGAGGCGTGTAACAATATCCATGGACTATCATAGCGCCCCACCCGACTCTCTCGAGCGAGACGTGGAGGAGCTCCGATACCAGCGCGACAAGTGCGCCAAAATTTATGAGTCGATTCGAGAATCGCTCGCTGAGATACAGTTCTATGATACTGTAACAAATCTCAAGGTGGAAACACTTGACGGACGCTTGCATGTTCACGTCACAGAAGATGTCAACGAAACAATTCCTTACCCTCCAATTGCCAGCATACGCCATTTAAGGGGCGCTCAGTGCGTGCCCGAGCATCTTTTGCACTTTGAGTCCCATCTCTCCGGATTTGTCTACAAGGTTCAAGTCGGCGGTCGACCTTACATCAAAAAGGAAATACCCGGTCCTGACACTGTAGACGAATTTCTCTATGAGATCAACGCACTCCATGCCCTCAATGGCGCGCCGAATGTGATCCGCGTCGAAGGCATCGTGGTGGATGAGCACCAGGAGGTGGTGAAAGGTCTACTGATCAATTATGCAGAGCAAGGCGCGCTTGTTGACTTACTATACGAGCAGCGTGGGAACATCCCTTTTCAGCGTCGAGAAAGATGGGCGAAACAAATCGTTCAAGGGCTGTGTGAGATCCACGAAACTGGCTACGTCCAAGGCGACTTCACCTTGTCAAACATTGTTGTCGATGAGAACGACGATGCGCAGATTATCGACATCAACCGTCGAGGCTGTCCCGTCGGATGGGAGCCACCAGAGATAGCCGCGAAGATCGAAAGCAATCAGCGCATATCCATGTACATTGGTGTCAAAACTGACCTGTATCAGCTGGGCATGACCCTATGGGCTCTTGCTACAGGAGAGGATGAGCCAGAGCGGCAGCCACGTCCCCTCGTCCTCAGTCATGATGTGGGTGTGCCAGATTATTACCGGCGATTGGTCGACATTTGCCTCAGTCCAATGCCACGACATCGACTGGGGGCGAAAGAACTTCTCCATTTCTTCCCACCCGATCTTCTGCTACGCTCTATGTACCGTCATCCGCGGGCCTCGTTTGATCCCAGCGATAATACATCGGCTTACGCTCCTATGATGAGTGTACCTCAATTATCTTCTCTTGGCTCAGGAGTGCATCCGCGACGCTCAACCGCCAAACTTCCCACCGAGCAATCCAACATGCATACGACAGCTCGGCCACGACGCAGATTTCTCAGTGGTCATGAAGAAGGGAAAAGGTCCACCCTCACGCTCACAGAGTCAACCGAGGACACCGACTTTCCGCCTCGGCACTCCTCCGCGTCCACTTTGAACCATGACGGCCCTGCGGAAGCCCTACACTGCGCCGACAGCCCAGTTGCTGATTCAGACCTTGCGAAGCTCGACGCACCTCGGAATCCAGAAATTCAAGGTGCAGCGACTGTATTGGAGGCTGGTTCGGTGCCGAATAGGGAGCATATGCCCTATCTGAATACGCTTCCGTTATCCGAGCCATCGAACAGTTACAACGAAGCAGCAGATAATAGTGCTCAATTCGCTGTTGAATCAAGCAATTGCAACGACGTGCTACCTCACACCCTTCTACCCAATATGCAGTGTGAAGAGGCTGCTCTGAACCCTACTCAACAGCAAGTCAGATTTGAGAATCAAACCCACCACAATGATGAATCAGTTGCCTCTCTTCTGACCTCCGCGCTGCCCATAAACCCTGCCCTGGATCTTGCAAAGCGCAGATCTCTCCCTTCCATGCCGACGGAGTCACTGATTGGCGATGATAGGACGTTCTCAGAGGAGTTTGTCTCATCATTATCTGAATCCTGCTTGCCTATCAATCCGGCTGCCAGCCTGGCTCAACATAAGTCCCTGCCGAACATCTCCCACAAAGCCCAATTATCAGAGCCCGTCACATCTCGCAGCCATAGCTCCTTCTTGTTGGAATCGATACTACCGATCAATCCAGCCTTCCATGGCAAGGTTCGCTCCTAATGCACGTTTCTTTCCTCCTTCTGACGACTCAATTTTGACTGGCAATTTCAAGCGTTCTCTGCGCGACTCAGACTCTTTTCGGCCCCAACCGTCTTGAACCGGGGCCCGGCGATCGATACCCACTTTCTTATTCTTCATATGTATTTATCGGCAGCTTTTGTTTTGTATTTTTTTTCAATTCTTTTGTCAGCGAGGAATATCCAGTCAGGGCGCATGCGGATGTAATCTTGGCGTCTAAAAAGTACACATTGAGTCTTGGTTTTGTTATCACTCTTGCTCTCTATCCCTTTTCTTTCCTTTTTCTTTTGACTGGGGATCTTCTTAAAGCCTGTGATTTAATACATTATTCTCTATCTGTTTGTCGAAACACTGGTTGATGCATAAGCTTTGCGTTCGCAATCCGACCCTGCGACGTAGGAGTTCTTTACGGGTGTTCTTGACTTCGCAAACCCTGCACGCCCTCGTCGGATCATTTCGCACCGGGAGGTGATCCTCCCCTGTTCTGTGCCCTTGAGGCGAATTTATAGATACTAATCTCACCTCTTATCTGCCAATGAAAGCTTCCAGGCTTTGCTTCCATGGATCAACCACTGGACCTAAGCCCCGGCCAATCAAAACTATCTTGCACTGATCTTGGGACGGCTTATCGTCATCCTTGCGGGCTTCAGAGTCTCGGATCTCAAACACATCGCGAACTGCCTGTATGATTTTGCACGAGCCATCCTGAAGGCGAAGGATACCCTTTAGGCGATGAATTTCGAATTGAACGGGATGGCCATCTCGGGGTCCGCTCCTCGGCTGAGGCAGAGTGGACTCCCATAGTACGGATTGCAACCAGCTGTCTACGCGCGGTATTTGATCCGCTGAAACTGGAGGAATTGTGACTGCAATGGTTGAGATAGCCTGTTCCAATCAGTCAGCATATTCTTGGAGCACGGAGAGATCTTTCCTTGACGGTACCCACCGGGTCGATGTGGCTGTGACCCTTCTTGCTGAAATCCAGGTCGTCCAGATGATCGTAGGCATGCAAGTCCAGAACAACGCCTTCAATTTGCGGCGTTCGACTATGGTCTGTGACATGAATCTTGGCGACGCTGTTGATCGCCGAGACCCGATCCCTGACAGCATCCATTTGCTCAGGGGTCACCAAATCCGCCTTGTTAACGATGATGACATCGGCATGCGAGATCTGCATATGTGCCATTGACAGAACGGGGCCCCAGCCATGCTCGTGCGCTTCTTCGTTGTGAGCATCTGCCTTTTCCTCTGGCGCAGGCTCGTCAAGTAATCGAAGAATATTCTTTGCATCGACGAGTGTGACAATTCCATCCAGATATATGGAGCTTCCCAAGCCATCATCCATCCAGAAGACGGGGGCGATATTGCCTGGATCTGCCAGACCGGTGGTCTCAAGCAGGATGTAGTCAAACGTTCCTTTGCGCTCCATGAGAGACTCCAAAGCCATGACACCCGTGTCCCTTTTTGAATGTTATCAGAAAGTGGTTTTGGTGCAATTCGGAAATTTTCTCCTGTACTTTACAACTCACTTGACTGAGCAGCAGATGCAACCGTTTCCAACTTCCATCCATTCAGTGACTTCTTGGCCGCCTTCATTTACAGTCAAAGGCTTTTCAATATCCGAGGCTGTAAAATTGAATTAGCTCTGTTTCTTTATGAGGCATTGACTTGGTTTCTTCTGGAAAATAGCTCGCTTCTTACAATCACCGAACTCTGTTGATAGTAATATTAGCATATGTCTTACTTATACATCAAGTTCTCAGAAGACACACCGTTCATGATGACAGCGATCTTCTTGCCGTGCTTTTCCGTCAAGATATAGTTCAACAAGGTGGTTTTTCCGGCACCCAAATATCCTGGGTACGCCAAAGTTAGTTTCATGACTTTATATCACCAAACCCTAGGTAGCATGATACCTGTCACGAGAGTTATGGGGACCCGGGGAGTCGATTCCTCTTCTTTCACGGAGTCCGGTGCAGCCGACATTGTGGTCACATCTACTAGCTCTGGAGGCATATCCTCGTCGTCTATTGCCGATGCCATTTTTGCGAATTTCCAACGGGGCTTGTCAGCTGTGGTTGATTCACAGTCTATAGGCCTAAGATCTGCTCGACCGCGGCAACATGGTGAGTACGCCGCATGACGTTGTTCCCCCAAGGCGGATATTAGGGCTTAGGGTATGGGCGGTCAGTTGCTGATTGTCTGGGCCTTATCTGCCCATCGTGACTCCTGGCCCGAGCGGAACACGGGGCAACCGGAGCTTGCTTGCGACTTCTTTATCGCTTTGCTGACCGACTAGAATTGTCGCATTGGGGATCTGGTTACTTGGGACAGCGTGCGTCCGATTTGCCAATCGATACCAGCACTCTACCAAGCTCTCCTTGTTCAGCGCCGCGCAATGGCTGCCGCGGGAGTCTCCCCGTCTAGCTCCCTACGGCTCCCCAGCCCTCCTCCGTTCACGGAAGTTCAGATTGGGCCCCAATCCCCTTCCGTGGGCGAGGCATTTGGGAAAGATGCGGATAGCATGTTGGGTCCCGGCGTGGGCGAAGACAGTGGCTCTACACGTCGAATACGCCCAGGCACAAAAGCTGCCGACATGGCATTTGGCCCGCCGTTGATTCCTTTGTCTCAGGTGCGCTTCTTCGCCCGCGAATGTCCTCATATGCCTCTCTTCCAGGTTGACGCTAATGAAACTAGTTGGACTCTCCATTCCAGCTTCAAGAACACCTCAAGGCACTCTACCATCACTTCACGAAGCCCGAAGGATCAGACACCATGGTCCCTATTACCCGCCATGTCGCAACTCAACTTGCAACACCCCCAGAGGGAGTCGATCGGTCCCTGTGGCTATACGAGCTTTGCCGGTTTCTGACGATGAAAGTGAACAACCTCATAATTGCATTCTTTGCGGAAAGTCCACCTTGTTCGGCGCAGACCTGCCCCGAAATGCGTGCGTCCGAATGGCAATACCTCTGCGCTGTTCACGACCCGCCCAAGTCTTGCTGTGCAATCGATTATTGTTGTCATACACTTGACTGGGCTACGAATACTCTCACCTCACCCAAGTACTTCCCGAGTCGACTTACATTAGGCGCTGAGGGCTCGGGTGGTCCGCAGGCGAGCATGCGACATTTGACCAACATTTTTCGTCGTCTCTACCGCATCTTTGCTCATGCATGGTTTCAACACCGAGAAGTGTTTTGGACGGTAGAGGGCCATGACGGTCTCTACGTCTTCTTCAAGACGGTTTGCGACATGTATGCTCTCATTCCAGAGGACAACTATACGATTCCACAGGAGGCGGAAGGCCCAGACGCTGTTCAGTCCAGTGTGGATGACGTGGTCCCAGATAACCGGAGGTTGACAATCTTGCGCAAGAGTGATGAGGGCTTTTCGAGCCCAGATGCGGAGGGTCTTGACCCGGCTATTGGCACAGGGGCAACCACTCGCCGTCACAAGCACAGCCCATCCATGGGTTCCCGAGTCAGTACGATCACAGAGAGTGCCGAGGACAATGAAGATGCGCCACAACTTTCTCGGCCTCTCCAAGAAGTCGTGCAGGAGGAAGCCGAGTCCGAATCTCACGAGGAGACCAATGAGAATATCGGAGAGCCCACAGAATCGACAGCGATGCCAGAAGATTCCGAAGATTCTGAAGATACCCGAAATACCGAAGAACTCGAAGAGTCTGGTCCCGCTTCGCCCCAGACGTCCGTGTTACCTGCGGAAGAAGAACACGCCACAGAAGAAGTCGCTCAGGAAGTCGATGAGGACGGGAGTACTGCTTCGGACCCCCAGGATGAGGCTCCGACTCCGCAGGACACACAAGATACTCCGGTTGGCGAATCCCAAGAAGAAGCGCAAGAGAAATCTCAGGATGAATCTGATGCAAAAGAGGACAAAGAGCAATAACAGCCCTTTCGCCGCTACTTTGACGAAGACAGCATCTACCACTACGAAGGATGTAGTGCATTGGCGCATTCTTTTGACAGTACCACACACATGGCATCATTATATTGTAATATAGCGGAGGACAAAGATTTATGGCTAATACGAATGATACCCATCTTTCTGTATGATAAACATTGCTGTAGATTACTAGATGCAATTTGCGCTCAGGTGAAAAGCGACACTTGAAGAAAATGATAATTAACAAGTGGAAAGACCTGGTGCGCTTCTATCCTACAGATCAACTGTACCAACGTGTGTATGATAGATATTCCAGTATATACCTAGTAGGTGGTACTTATTTTACTCAAATGTCGTCTGGGTTGATGCTCTCTAAACAAAATAATCAGATCCGGACGCAGATTAGCTTCTGATAAGGCGCTTATCTCCGAGGCGGATCTCCGCCGTTACGGGTGTTTCAACGTGCTTCCAGCCGCCGTCTTTCTCGCAGCGTCATCCAGCTTCTGCACGTTCAACGAGGATCATGTCCTCGGTCAGGAGCGCATCGGCGCCAATTTATTTCGGCTCCTTTTTGGTGACTCCTCAAGTTAGTATCTTAGTCTCTTGGTCGAAGAGATTATCTTGCTTCTCTGTTAAACCCGCATTCTGATTGTGCTGATACTTCCTGCCAGGTCTTCCATCAAACAGCGCATTCCTTTGCCCTCGTGAACCTGAAGCCAATTCTACCCGGTCATGTCCTCATCTCACCTCGTCGAGTGGTACCACGAGTCTCCGACCTCACACCAGCCGAGACCAGCGACTTATTCCTGACGGTTCGCCGAGTCGGGCGCATGATCGAGCGGTACTACGGAGCCGCAAGCCTCAACATTGCAGTCCAAGACGGCGTCCATGCTGGCCAAAGCGTTCCACATGTCCATGCGCACATCATACCCCGTAAACCTGCAGATCTGGACCCCATGGATGCTGTGTATGATATGCTGGACGGGGAGGCAGGTGATGTAGAGAAAGCATTTCGCGAAGCGCAGACAGATTGTCCCTCCGAGCATGAGCGAACCTCTACTAGAAGTCGTTCTCGGTTCCCTGCGGTCGACAATGAGGAGCGAAAGCCTCGTACTGCGGAGGAAATGAAAGCTGAGGCAGACGGTCTACGGCGAGAGATGGACAAGGAGCCCCTCGACTAAGGCACAGGGCAGACGGGGGGAAGACTTAGCTCCAAGTTGGACATACAGCATGCAGCCTATGGCCCCAGAACCTCGATTGAGCATCCACGGTGTGGCCTTGCGTCGTGACTAACAGATACTCACGAAACGGGATGTCGGTTATGTAAAAAGGGACCATCAACACAAGAGCGTTTGAAATAAGGGTATTTGCTCTATGTAACATAACAAGCCATGCAGTCATACATCATCAATGATCCACCCTCTATCAATGACCCGAGACCTCTCGCTGACCTTAATGGTATCTCAAACCAAGCGCTGGAAATCATTTAAAAAAAAATACAACACAGAACCTTTCCCTTGACTCGGCGTAGCAAATTTAATCGATCGTGGCTTAAGCTCGCTTGGGACGTTCGGCCATGACCTGTTCAGCCCAGACCTTAATCTCCGGTAATTGCACGCGACTGGCGACTCGGGTGAACTCGCTCAGATCGACCTCGTGGGTTCGCTCATACTCGACCATCTGAAGCAGAAGCTCCATCTTGTCAATGTCATGCACGAACTGAGCCTCAAGCGTCACGTTGTCCTCGTACTCCTGGAAGACGCGCTTAATCTCCTGCGCAGAAAGCGCACCGCCGGGAATCTTGCCCAAGAGTGTCTCGGTGATGTAATCCATTGTGTCCGCCTCACGACGCGCCTTCTCGGTCTTGGTCACGTCCTTGTCGACGGGGGTGATGTCGCCGACAAGGGACTCGGCCATGTCGTGGATCAGCGCCATCTTCGTGCAGTGGGGGATGTTGAGTCGCGAGGCGAGCTCTGGCGGGGCAAACATCGTCATGATCGACATGCGGTACATGTGGTCGGAGATAGACTCGCCATTGATACCAAAGCGGCGCCAGCCCTCGCGCTTAGTAGTCTTCAGTCGTTCCAGGAGGTGGAAGAAGGGAATGGGCGAGGCCGTGTTCTCCTCTGGAGGGTGGGGGACTGTGGACAGCACTGGTGGAGATAAGACATTAGTCGTTTCGGCGCGTGACTTGAAGTGTCTTGCAGATGGGTAGAGCTTACCGGACTGGGGAGTCCATTGAGGTGTGTTGGAGCCCATGGCGAACAATGGCTGCAGCGACTAAGCCAAGAGTTGGAGAATGAAGAGAAGTTCCAGCCAAATCTGTCGGGTCCCACGAAACGGCGGAAGAAGTTAAAGAAACAAACGCCCAAACGGAGGTGAATGCGGGACCGCCGATAAGAACCACAAACAGTGCAAACACCCCGTTATCGATTGTTGATGTCCCCGTGCTTCTCTACAGCTCCGATTCACCTGAACTGTGTAGGATACGAGTATTGTCAAGCTGTCACAGATTGCAGACTACCTCGAAGACTTCACAAAGACTATTCACTTTTATCAATACGATATGGTGACTCCAAAACCTACTCGACCAAAGCCATTAGAATGGAAAGGGCCCTCGCAACTTGCAATCTTCGTACGCAATTTGAAGCTGTTGAATCTAGAGCAACGCAATGACTGGCCCGGCGTCACACTCCGCGCATTGTCGCCGTCATCACAGAATCAAAGGCAGCGCATTCGACTAATAGAGTGGTCTTTGTACCAAATTTTTGCGATATGGGACCCTGAAGTCGCCCAGAATGTATCAAAAACCGCATTATTATCGTCATCGTGCTCTAGAGCTTGGCTAACGGCAGTGTAGAAACTCCGTCCCTTCTTTCCACCGCTTGAACATTTACAATCGGTCAATCTTCGCGCAGCTCTGTTTCGAGCCTTGACTGAACTGAAAAAGAATGGCGACTTGGGAAGAGAAACAATTCTGCGCAAGACAATGCTCGACGACTGCAGAGGAGAGAAGTTCGATGAAGTGCTTGCAGTTTTCTCCAGCGCGGTACTTCGTAAAGTCCTTGCAGCCTCATCCACAGAGATCATCTGGAATCCGGTGATGGTATTGTCAACAGCTCCGGCAATAACTCCAGCAGATTATCAGAACCTGGTTCCATTGATCATCGCTCATCAATTCTCTCTTGAGAGGACGGGGACTCGTCGTACGCGCGCAGAGGAGACAGTGCAGCAATTCTCTCGCTTGCTGGACGACAAGAGAGTCGAGCTTGAGGAGCGCTCCGAAAGAACAAGGAAACATAATTCTCGAGGACAGGAGCTGTCAGAGGCAGACACAGAGGCCTTGGCGCATGAGCTGCAAAGCAACTGGCTTGGAGCCAAGGAATGGGCTACTACTATACAAGAGGGGGGCTCTCAAAGCAACGTTGATGCTTTGCTAAAGTTGCCATTTCCTCAGGCCCTAAAATGTGTTTCTGAGCCATCGTGGCAAAAGTCCAGCGAATCCCATGAAGCCGATCTCATGAGAGACCTTGAGAATCGCGTATCACAACTTCGTGGCCGGCTTCGTAAATGGAATGAGTTCAGCGAAAGTCTTCGCCATAAACGCCCAGATATCAAGGGCTTGGCCACGAGTCCTGTCAAAGAGCCTCGAGAGTGCTTTCGATGTCATCAGTCACTTAATGTGGCAAGCATATCGAAGACCGTACGAGAATCCGCAACCCGTGAGAGAGAGATGAACGAAGCGGCTCGTTCTTTCTTGACCAGGGTGAATGCGGCGATTACCGAGGAAGAGGGCAAGCCGGTGGTCGATAAAGGACCAGACGTGATGATGAAGGACTCGACACAAGTGAACAACCATAGCATTACACCCACTGTTCCTTCAATCGCCTTGTCTGAACACCACTCTGGGTCTCCTAGTCCGGAATCACCGCCCCCATTCACGTCTTCGCCTCCTACAGCAGACCTCCCCATGAAAGCTTCCGAAGACAACCTACAATCAGAGGATGATGATGAACCCAATCTCCCAACTCACCAACCTCAGCCTCGGTCCACACCATTTAATCTCGTCGAACGAACTCGCAAATCCATGTCCCTCATTCCACCTCTCCCAGCCCAAGAGACTCAACCTTCCTCCAAACGCCGCGGTCCACGCCCATCCTTCCCAGTCAATCAGTTCGAAACACCTCGCAAATCATCCCGTCCTGAAATCAGCCGGTCCTCCACGCCAAAGGATAAGCTCTTCGAGGAAGACGCAGATTATGCGAGTGTATTCAAGTCTCGTCCTCGTATTGCGCTCAGCCCAATCTCTTCGCCGGCTGTCCATGTGAGTCCCTCGATGATGGTGGATGAGAGTTTCACTTTGGAATATGATGATAGTGAGCTTGGGGGTGGGGATTCACCGCTGGTGTCATCGCGGTTTAGGAATTAGACCTGTACGGGAAGTTACACGAAAGTTGTTAAGGTACCTTTGTTACAAGGCACATCGAACGAACTTTGTTCTCATGAACCTCGTATTGTCTATCTTAAAATGAGCGTGACGGTCAAACAACTATAGATCTTGACTTTATCCATATATACTCGTGCTCTGAGCAACCTATCAGCCCGAAATACACCGAAGCCGGGCAGCAGGTCAGAGGTAGGTAGTACGCCGGTAGAAAGGTCATCGAATGCTTCCGTATTAATATTGAGAAGGGGTGGATAGATAGACTATTTTAGGCGATGTGGTTCTCACTGAAGCTCCTCGTTTCAAACGAAAATATCGTTCCCAAAATGCCCCGGCTACCACTCGCGCCTGTATAGTAACATGCAACTTGACAATTCTAATATTACAAATGTTCCTCTCGTCAGGGCTCGCTCAGGTCATAGTGCTAGTCCGACTCTGCTTTTTATTTTCTTTTTCCAGGGACATAGTCCGAGCCTGAACCTTCCTCGGCGATGTCCTCGTCCTCGTCCTCGTCCTCGTCCTCTTCAGCGTTGGCGCCGTCTTCATCCTCTCCCTCATCCTCCTCATTTTCACTACTCAATATCGATAGGTCATCATCCTCACTGTCAATTACCACAGGGGCCGCGCGTTTCCGATTCTCTCGATGATGCTCAACAATCAAATCATCATCTGCACCCGCATCGGCTTCTTCGCCAGGTAACAAGAACCCACCGCCATGATCGAGCGGGTCATGGGTATCTCCATGTTCAAACTCCTCATCGTGATCCGGGAAATCAACATCCGGATCGAGCTCAGGTGTGTCGTGACCCTTTTGTCTTGCCGCGAAGGGGTTATATGAATCACGCTCACGGTCGTGGGTTGCGTCAAAAGCGCCGTACTCTTCCTGTACACGCTCTTTGATACGTAGACCAAAGAGGAATTTCCGCCACGTTTGAAGAATGCGCTTTTCAGCTTTGAGCTCTTCTCGCTTACACTTTTCTTCGGCGTCAATTCGCCATGCATCACGGAGAAGATCTTCGTTCTCAGCGGCGATCACGACGCCCTGGATGACGGGAACTGCCATTTTCGAACCAAATTCGAACCCCGTGACGGCTTCGGCGTAGTCGATGCCTAGCTTTTTGCATATGCGCACTGTACCTGGCAGGGGCACATGAGATGCGCCTCTTGGGACCATGCTCGGTACGAAACAATCGATATTGCCGTAGTCGTTCTTTGGGATACAACCGTCCACAATGGGAGGTGGAACGATAAATTCTGTCTGGTTGCGAGAGTATAGACCCTGCGTCGGCTTTTCGCCTGTCTCGCGTTGTAATTCATCCACCTCACGTTTGCGACGAAGGGTGACGGATCGAATCGGTACTCTTTTTAGCGGCACGGCTCCAGGAAGAATTTGTCGACCTTCCTTGTGCCAGCTTTCGGCGGACATGCATTTGACCACGTCTGCTCTGCGATACACGGGTTCCTGTTTAGCTTTGACTCCCTTGCCAGACGTGAACATTCTCACGGGTTCCGCTCCAGGGACAAGAGCTTCCTCGCGGCGGAGAAACCGTTCGAGTGTAAATTCGGGGGACTGGCGAAGACTCTGCAAAGTGTCTGTTGTCTGGTCGGCCTTTTTCTTCTCTGGCTGCTTGCGCAGTAGATCTTTCTTATCCTCAATCTCATCGACTTCGGTTCTCTTATCCGCCGGTCTTGCATAGGGACGCATGACCACTCGAAACCAGTCGAATTCATGATACTGACCTCTACGGTGACCGGGTAGAGGAATCTTTTCGACAGGCATTCGGAATCCCTTTGTCTTACCCGGCCAGGTGCGCCTTTTGAGATATCGCGTTGTTACGTCCTTGGCCGAGCCGTCGGCCGAGTGCGCAACCACGTAGCAAATGACTTGCTTGGACCGATCCGCTTTGGCCCCGCGCGGCTCAAATGCAGCCTGTAATTCGGGTGTCGTCGCTACTGCATTTGAGAGAATCAGCGGATCGACGGGAATAACTTCGTGGGTGACTGGAGAGGCGACTTCTGTCCAGTAGATGGGAAATGGCATATCTCTGTCGTACTGCGGTTGACGATTCCTCGTGGTTGGGCGATCGTCTTCTTCATCCGCCGAGTCTCCTTGTGAATCTTCAGAGTCCTTCTCCGCGGGCATGACTACTGACTTGGCGCTGGTTTTCGAGGGCCCCGTGTATGTTTCGGCTTTGGTCCAGCCAAAGCCCAGCGGCTGTAGACTGCCCACCAATCTTGCTTCAATTTTCAGCGCTCGAATGAGCGCGGTGAAGAGTTGGGCTCCCAGGTCGCGAGATCCCTGCATTCGCTCTGCTGCAGTCCGAAACTCCTCCTTATTTGCGATGCGCTCGCCATGCTTTTCGGGGTCATGCTCTTCATCGCGAAAGTCCTTTATTGTGGCTTCCACCGCTGCGATCGGACGATACCCATGTTTCCGTAGACCGGGTGCGGTGATGCGATACTGCTTCCTCCAGTACGCGACCAGAACCTTCAGCAGGCCGATGATGGGGTCTCCGCGGCTCATGTCTGGCTGGCCCGGTTCCAAGCGCTGAGAATCCTCGCTCCAGTCCTTGTTCTTGCGCGCCTGTTTCCCATTTTTCTTCTTCTTGCTTCCCTTGGGCGGCTGAGGCTTTGGCTCTGGAAGCTCTAGTCCGGACGCGACCCTGAATCTTTTGATCTCCTTATTGATACCCTCAGGCAATTTCTTGCGCAGGATCTCATGGACCTTTTCATCGTTAATCCAGGCA
The DNA here is from genome assembly GCA_014839625.1 of Penicillium ucsense. Classification (NCBI taxonomy): domain Eukaryota; kingdom Fungi; phylum Ascomycota; class Eurotiomycetes; order Eurotiales; family Aspergillaceae; genus Penicillium; species Penicillium ucsense. The sequence continues at coordinate 177,197 of WIWV01000048.1, read as the reverse complement.
TTTCGAATGGTGTTGTGGAACAGTAAACACTGAACATGCATGCAATGCGACTGGACACGAATCTGACGTTCAATCTTGCTAGGGCCCTTTTTCCCATTCGCAAGCTCGGGCGCCTCTTGTTGCTCATTCTGGTCCAAGGTCAATTCCAGATCCTGTAATTCCGGCTGAGGCCCTGTCACGTTAGGCGTGGTTGCACTGGTGGAGGTGGGATCGATGGCATCTTCCCAGTCGATATCTTCATCCTCCTCCTCCTCGTCCTCTTCTTCGTCATCGTCGTCATCCTTGAGCTTCGCATGGCTGTTGCTGTTGCCGGACTTGGGTCCTTGAAGACCCTGCGGCGTGTCGAGACCACTCTCAGGCACATCACTCAACGAAGACAAGTCGGAATCGGAGTCGGAGACATCCACGACGGCCGCTGGCGTGGCTGGTTTCGCTTGGACCTGGCGCTTGGCTGGGGGCGGGTCCGCCGAGAGATGGCGCTTGCGGGGGACGAAGGGTGGCATGCGCGAGGTTCCAGCTGCGACCGCCGCGAATGATCTTGTTGACAACTTTGATTCGAAAGATTCCCAGTGGATGAATGCTTCAGCTATGGCCTTCGGCACAAGGATATTCAAGCAATCTCCTCTTGCTGATGCAATGATGAGAGGCAACTGGAAGCAGTTTGGATCCCCGGTGGAGACGCGATGGAAGTTCCGGAAAGACCAGCGGAAACCAATGACGCTATCGGCGGATGCCGAGGTGCAGCACCATCGCTGAAGCGGGCGGGAACTGACCTTTAAGAAGAGTGAATCGGACCGTAGATCGACCCATTCTTCGCAATCGCTTTCACCGATCTCCTCGTGGCTGTCGATAGATCGAATTTTTTCTTCGTCATCAGAACCTTAATGCACCCATCTTGATAGACATCCAATCTACAGCATTGCGGCATCCGTTTCACCCTAGTTTTCATTCGATATGGAGGCTGTCAAGCGATTCTTCTCTTCCCCACGGTTCGCCGTGGCGGGCGCCAGCAATGATCCGGCCAAATTTGGTTACAAGAGTAGATCCTCCCTTTTTCCGCTCTGTGATGGTGCAGTTCGCCAGAGTTTCACTTTGTCTGTTGACCGTGGTTTCTCTTTCTTTCCGCGTCCGTTTCCGTTAGTTGATCATGCAGGTCCATGCTAACTGTTCCCTCCTTGGGTATCCGGCCAGTCCTCGCGTGGTACCATCAGCACTCACTGCCGGTGACTCCCTTGAATCCGCGTGCAGCGCAGATCAATCTCCCCTCGCGTGTCTACGAGACCGTTGCCTCCCCGAGTAAACTGGCCTCGCCCACGCAGACCTCTCTGTCCGTGGTCACGCCTCCCCCCGTGACCCTCCAAGTGCTGCAGGAAGCGCACTCGGTTGGGATTCCCGCGGTTTGGCTGCAGCCGGGCACTTTTGATGACCGGGTGCTAGACTATGCCCGGGGCCACTTTGCCGCGGTCATCGCGGGTGACGGAGGCGTTGGCTACGAGGGTTGGTGCGTGTTGGTCGATGGAGAGGAGGGCTTGGAAGCCGCTGGAGTGCAATGGACCAGTCAGCGACTATAATAGAAGGCATGATAATGAGTGGTCGGCTTTCGGGGGGGCCGACCCATTGATCAATCGTTGTTCGGGGGTATCATGGCAGAGCGAGCATGTGAGAGTGCCCTTCGACTAAGGGGTGGGAGAAAGAACCCGCTTCGGTAGTGGACGAGAGGCTCGATTCGACCTGAGCGACCAGTGTCCATGTCGCCTCTCATGACGGTGGGAGAAAGAGTCGAAAGAAGGGCAGCTGCATTGACGTGAGGGGGTGAAGTCGCTAGCAACTCGATGGGCGGTTCTGGATGGAGCTTTTCATTTCCGGTTGTTTAGGGTTGTTGATGGATTCGCACTGGTCTGGTCATTCCTCTTGGTCCAACAGGAGATATGAAGAGGAGGAAGAGAGTTACGGTAAGATGAGAGAGGAGGAAAGAAGCGAAGAGCCTTCGACGGGGTTGCAACTTCGACTCGTACTAAGCAAGGAATTGCCAGTCTCACACACACACACACACACACCGTTGTATAGTACACGCTACACCGTATGACCGTACCCAACCACGGGCTGTGGAGGTATACTGTACCAAGTTACCAACTGTAGAAGTCAAGGGATGTAAGGTAGTACTGCTACCTTCGACAGCACCTAACTTACTACTGACTATTTACTGTACTTGCCTCGATGCACGATTGTTCTTCTTCACGTGCTTCTTGTTGATTGTTTACTCCCTCGAGCGCTTTTCCTATCGAACCAATTTACATCACTGTGACTCCTTCCGGTCGACCACGACGAGCTCACTCATTCTCATACAATAAACGCAATCCTTTGGTGCGACGGGATCTACTGCTGTCCACCGTCTGGTTCCTTCGGGTTCGCCGACTTGTACTGCTATCCAGCAAATATTCCACGCGACTATACTAAAAGAGATCAATTATATCTCATTGAGCCAACTGTCAGATTGCCCGATTGTCCGACTACCACGCAATATCTCAGACTATTCAGACTCGCACAGCGTCTGTTACTCAAGAGTCAAATGGCGCATCGGACGAGGCTGGACCCAGTTGAAAGCGTGTGGGTGATTGTCTCCGTCTCCGCACGGCTCGTCACCCAACCAGCCGGACGGTCGGCCACGTTAAGCAACTTAACCTCGACCTCGACTCTTCTCGACTCGGCGGATGCCTCTTCGACCGAACCCACCGAATCCACCACACCCACCAAACCCACTCTCGCCGACCGACTATCCCCAGCCTCGTCTGTTTTGCGCTGGGCCCATCGCGTGCGGCCTTCCGCCGTCCGAGCTTTTTTTTTCCTCGTCGACGTGGTGTCGCGCCTGTGGGATTCATCGGAGTGGTCTGCTGCTTTGACTGTGCTGCTGCATCCTGACCTCACATCTCTGACACCAGGACGCTGTGATTCTCAGTCCACCAGATTCATCCTATCTCATCCTGCACCACCGTCGTCGAGGAAAACAGCTGCTCTCAATATGCCGGACATGCCAGCTCTCTTCCCTCATAATGCGTCCCCGCCCAAGGTCGATCTCGCCAGCGCAAATTCTCAATTCTTCCAAGTCCCTATCTCCGCCTCGGCATCCTCGTCCCTCTATACTCTCTCGCTCAGTCGCAAGCGACCACGTCGTGATGCCGAAAAGCTGGCCACCAAATTCCAGGCCTCATCGGAGGTAGCGTCGGCATCGGCGCTGCTGCAGCCCACCTATCCTCACACAACGGGCTATGGAGGCGTCGATCTGGACTATCGACCCAACCGATACCGCGAGTCGTTTCTCCCACCGTCGCTTGAGAACAGCGTCGGATCCATCGATGACAACTCTCTCGGCACCAGCCGTAAGCGCACTCGTCGGGACAGTCTGCTCACATCCCCGGGCCCAGACGTGGACAGCCCGGAGAGTGGACCGATCGGTTGGGGACGCACAGTCATCAATGTGGTCGGAAAAGTCTTGGATCTGTGTTGGTCGGGTGCGTTTCGGGGCTTCTATGCCGGTGGCGGGCAGGGGTATGATCTACCGACGAGCTTGCCATCCGATACGACCCCCAGTTGGGAAAAGGAGTCGATGCTAAGCGAAAAGGAGAAAGAAGGCCTGTTCCATTCACCCATACCAGGCCAATACCCGGAAGATGAGCTGGAACGTAGTTGGGTGGTAATTCCTTCCACCACAACCCACGAATTCACGCCCGACTTGGCGGCCACCCCATCGATGCGGAGTCGGCGTGCACATCAAGCATCGAGTCCTCGACGCCGCTCGGCGGTCATGCCCAAGTCACAAAAGAAAACTTCCACTTCGAGGGGTTCTTCCACCCCCACCAAAAGTCCAAGTCTACCACCGCCACGTTTGCGGGAGGGCCCCGATTCCGCGGAAATGAAAAGGGTGGCAGCGCAGATACGCCGGCGGGAACGGGAGGAAGATGCCAGTATCAAAAGATTGAATCGGCAACTGCAAGCCATGATCAGAGAGGGAAAACAGGCTCTGGGCTCTAAGGTCGAAGTGGATGACTTGGAGATGGACTTTGACTGAATGATCGAGTTATGCTGACCCCCGTCTCCTGGACCTTCTCATCCTTGGGAAATTTGGGGTTTCGCGCTTTCCCCATATCACTTTTCTTGTCGACGAGGCACTGACGTGATTAATGATCCCGGGTGCCTTCGGATGAAATTCGCTTTTTCATTCCTTCGTCTTGATGGTGTCACGACTCTCTTTTTTCTCCATTTTTGTGCTTTCTTTTCCACGATCCGATACCCCTCGCTGCCTATAGTTATGTGGCTGTTATGATTCACGAGGGCGGCCGACATACGCTTGACGACCTAATGACCTTGAACGTCGCTTTACATCATATTCATCGCTCCAGTTCCTTTTCACGTTCCAATTGTTTGTCTCTCTTTTGGAGGAAGATGCCAGCAGAGTGAAGCAAAAGATAAGAGAATGAAATTGTGTCTCTTCTTTGTATGACAACACCCAACTCGTTAAGACGCTACCATTCCTCGTACGTGTCGACTACAAATGACACAATACGAAGACTGTCCTGCAACAAATGTGGATAGAAATAGCTTCTCAGTAAGAACAACTCTCTCATCAACACAAACTGGGTCAATCACGTAATAAAAACACACACCCCCCACAGGCCAACTCCCGAGGACCTCACTGCAAACCACCCGGCGCAAGCATCTTGGTCACTTTACCCAATACGCCACCGCTCAGCAGAACATCGGGCAATGTCGCACCCTGGATAGGGTCACCGCGAGCTTGGATAGACGCATCACGACGACTTTTCATCTAGCCAATTTAGGACGTGTCAGTCACATCCCAATAAAAGTCGACGGAGCGCATGCGAGAAAGTTGGCGAGATCAGGACGAAAGGAATGCAGAGTTGGACTTGCTCAACTCACCGGAAGAATACCAACACCGTGATGCGAGTTGCCCATTAGCGCACCAAGACCACTTTCCTTGAACAGACCAGCAAGGGGATTCTGGTCGTCCTGCTTAGTGTCCTGTGCGGGCTTGGCCTGATCGTTCTGAGGCTTGGTGTCGTCCTTGGCCTTGCGGTCATCTTGAGCGGGCTGAGCCTTGGGGTTCTGAGCGGCGGCGGCGGCTTGCTTCTCTTTGGCAACTTCTTGAGGTGTCTTGAGGAGATCGAATAGATCACGACGGACCTTTCAAAATGCATACACGTTAGCTTGCGCGTTCTTGTGCAAAGGCAAGTTTCATCGATGACTTGAAGAGACGACTTACAGCGCCTGCCGCGGCCGAGGCGGCATCAGCCAGCTCATAAGTGGGCTCCATCTCTTGGGTCAAGTCCTCGCCAAGGCCGTAGACGGGGTCGTATTGACCGTCCTGCATCTCCTCGGCCCGTTTGGCTGCGGGCTTCTGCTTGTTCTATATAGGGGGAGAAATTCGTCAGACTGAGGTCTCAGGCCACGATAATCGGGTAGGATTCAATTACTCACACCAATGAGGTCGCCAACGATAGGCAGAGCGTTGATCTTCTCGGTAAGGTCACTGTTCAGATCACGACGGGCGTTGGCCGCTGCGGAGGCCGTGTCGGCAAGGTTGTAGGTCGGCTCCATCTTGTTTGTGATGTCTTCAGCGAGGTTGTACACGGGGTCATATTGACTGGGGGTGTTGTCCCGCTTGCCACTCGCTTGCTTCTTCTTGTTCTGTACAGGTCAATGAGCACGCATGTCCAGACCTAGCTAGAGCAGGTTCAGTATATGGATGGATTCGTCACTTACGCCGATAAGGTCCCCGATGATAGGAAGAGCATTGATCTTCTCAGTAAGATCACTGTTCAGATCACGACGGGCGTTCTGGCCGTTCTCTCCAATGGCGCTCTCAGCAGCAGCTTTGCTCACCTTGTTCCCCGATGGAGCATAGTTGCTGGGCATGGCGTTGCCATCGCCGAGGGGCTTGTTGGTGTTTTGATTGTCATTTTGATTCTGCAAGCCCTTCTGATCAGCAAACCACCTCGTTTGCATCGGACAGGCGTGTATATCCGTTTGGCTCATGACTTACACCACCGAAAAGTTTTCCCAGCACAGGGAAGTTGCTCAGGTCGCTGGTCAAGGATCGCGATTCAACGCTGCGCTTCTATGATATTCAGTCATGTCAGATATCCTGCGGCCCGGTTCATGTTTGTATGGGTAGCAATCATCGACTCACCGAGCCTCCACCCAGGACGCCCCCAACAAGAGGCAGGCTATCCAGAATGTTTGAGTTCTGATTGTTTGCATCCTGCATACCCTCAGTACGCTGAGGCGCAGATTGTGACTCTGCACTGATGCCCTCTAGGCTTCGCTTCTGTAGTACCCGATTCAAGTTAGACGCGATTGCACTGGGCCGATCCCAACGATATGACAAGTATCAACTTACCGAGCCCCCGCCCAGGAGGGCCCCAAGAACAGGCAGGTTACCCAGGATATTAGAGTTCTGATTCTGCGCATCCTGAGTACCTTGAGTACGCTGGGGAGTCTTCTCCGTCGCCTTGTTAGCAGCTTGTTTCTCCGGGCTAGAGAAGGCTTGACCGACCAGGTCGTTCGTAGCTCCACCGGCACCGGCACCGAGGAGGTTTCCAGAGCCATCGCGACGCATGGGCTCGCCACGAGCCACGTCCGTCGTCGCGGCGTTTTGCACCGGAGCCGCAATGCTCACGGCTGCAAAGAGCGTGAGGGCATAAGAAGTCTTGACCATCTTGATGATTGATCTTCCAATGAAATCCTGTGATGAAAAGGAGGGTCAACGTCGGCGAGCGACGAGGAAATTAGGCAGTGGACAGGAGAGATGGACCCCGAGGTGAAATAAACGAAAGTAGGGGATTCAACAGCAGCGTTAGGAATGCGAAACCCTTCTCTGCGAGGACAGGGTGATAGCATTGTCTTTATAAAGCTCTGTTCTGAGCCGAACATTCTCGAGTGATGTTCATTCTCTTTTGCTTCCACTTCCAAGGGGGAGCAAAATACAGCAGGGTGAGGCTTGTGTGCAGCCTGTGTCTCAATTTTTGCCTCAACTGGTTATCGGGATGTTTCACTGTCAACAATCCCTTTCCGAAGAATGTGCTGCACTCTTTTGCGATTTAAAAGGTCCAATTGTCTTGGATCCTCGGCCCTGCCGCAGGAATGTGCTGCATGCTTGGCTTGCTTGTTCCTCTGCGCCAACTCTGCCGGAGGGTTTATTGATGCAAGGGGCAGCTTGAGAACCATCAGTCGAGCATGGTTGAAGGCACCTTTCACATCTCAGCGCGAGCTAAAGCTGTACTTCACGGTGCGAAGCCACTGCCATCATACGCATGTGTCTCCAGAATCAACCATTGTTTGACCTGCATTCTCAAGAGATCCAGTTATCCCTCGTGCTCGAATTTCTCGCACCGATGCCCTTCTACCTGTTCATGCTCAGTCCCCGTCCCAATGTGCAATCTGGCTCAACTTTGCACGGGTACCTGACAGCTTTTGTCAGCCTTGCTTAATCCCTGGGGTATGTGAATTGAAAAACTCAACCTTGCTTACCCGTACCACGGCCGTTATCAACACAGTCATCTGGATTAGTCTGATCATGCTGTCTTGGAACTTATTCGCAGTGTAGATTTTGGGATTGCATCTTGTATGCTATAGCTTCGTATGTGGTTCACGGTCACGCTGCTAGTGTGCTAGCGTGTGTGCTCCTGATCCGAGACTTCCAATGTTACTGGATCAGCTGCTCCCTCGCGTCACATGCCCATCTTTGTACACATCGAAGAGGCGTGCTGTATTCAGTATCAGTTTCTGTACACTGTACACTGTACAACTGTACACACTCGGTCGGCACTTTGCGTTCTGATCTATTGCCCGTTTTCTGGTTTCTGATCACATTTCGACTAGTAACAGCAAGTCTAGACAAGGCAAGCCCGTCCCTCTCCGCACGCTCCATCGTCTCGGCATCTTCGTGTTTATTTCTGAACGATAGGGCCCGTAGCTCATGCCCCCGGTGGCCAACTTCCCATACTCGGCATTGCATCCCCTTGGTGGCAATTATTTACTACCGAATGGGCAGGACCAATCTCTGTTTGTTTCTCCGTTCATGAGGTGCCGTCAACCTATCGAGTCAGAGTCGTATAGATGGCGTAAACGTTGGGCAACAGGTTAAGGTTGGTCCTCAGAGGCCTACTGCCATACCCATCGGGAATCCACTGTGGTTTCTTGTACTTATATACAAGTACGTCCGTCTTGCGTGCTCATTTCCAACCGCTCCGGTGTGGAAGGTCACGGACATTGTATCTAAAGGACCGTGTTGAGGCCTGCAGTAGCGTACATTGATCACGCCGTGGATATGCTTCAACTCTTTTTGAGAATTCACCTAAGCGGGCCGGGCAGTTCGCTCTCTCAAGTTTACGTAGCTGCTAGGATGATTCATTGTTGCTAAGTTAGGGCATAGACAGGGTCCATCCATTTGAAACTGAGCATGGAACCAAAGTACACAATCGGTACCGTTGTTGACAAGTGGTAGGTACCTAGCAGAATATATATCCAGATCATGCCTGGCTTGGGCAGTGGCTCGCCCGACCCTTTCGGACGACGGACGTTTACCCAACATTGAATGCGTGAGCCACCCACCAGGCAAATTCTACAGTATTATACCTCGGGGCTTTAGTAGTTCGACACTTGAGGTGTGCCTTGCTGAAATAAAGACTGGCTGGCCACTGATAATTGAGGGTCGCAGGTTGAGACGAAAGAAAGGTCTAATCAAGGAATAAGCGTTCAAATAGGGTAAATCAGGCCCTATGTTCGGGATATGGTGTGCCTGAAACTTCACGTTTCTACTTTTCTCTGCATGTTGCATAAGCAGTAGCATACTTTTCATGAACCGGCCAACTGGCCTAGTGGTAAGGCATCCGTTTCCGGTGCGGGAGATCGTAGGTTCGAATCCTGCGTTGGTCGATTTTTGTGATTTCGTACAATACGACAAGGTCATTCGGCGGAATAAGAACGCAACGCCAAAAAAGAATTTTGTTTTTTGATACAAATTGCGCCGTCGAGGTTGAGAACAGCGCAAAAAACGACCAACGCAGGATTCGAACCTACGATCTCCCGCACCGGAAACGGATGCCTTACCACTAGGCCAGTTGGCCGGTTGATAAAAGGAGCGTCTGATTCTGCGGTTATAATTGTCCCAACATTCTATTGCTGGTCGCTTCGCACATGTCTTGCACAGCCGCTGGCGAATTCCTCGTTCTGATAGCGTCACGAAAGGGCTTGGACGCTAGTCAAAGTGAACGATTTCACAATCTTACAGCCAGACAAGTGTAATTAATCGAGAATTACAAGTTGTGTAATACCGGGTCTCAAGCGTGGAGCTACGGTCTTCAGCTTGGGCAAGCGTCGCGGAGAAATTAATCGTCCAGGAGTATACTTGTGGAGTATGGGAATGTAGGTGCATGGGTTCCTGACCTGGTGTCAGGCCTTGAAATGGTTGAAAGCTGAAACATCACGGTCTTGTCTGTAGTGCATAATTCATAATCCACCTCGTCGCATTGAGAAACGTTCTATCCGCGTCGAATTCCTCGTTGAGTGGATCTCCCAATCTGAAGTTATGGTGATATGCTCTCGAGCCCGCTCACTGACACATTTGACGATCGGAGGCATCGTCACAGTCACCATGGGGGTTGGACGGCCGACTGCCGGCACACCGAGGAGAATGGTGTTTTCCCTATCATCCAATAAAACGGGACTCATGGTGACGCCTTCTACAGTTGGCGAAAAGAGCGACGTCTGGAATATTCTCCCCGCTGCCGGTGACATGAAAGGCAGCGATGAGGTGATGATACCCAGCACTAGTATGGCTGTCGACAAGAGGGACGTACGTGCGTACTCGAATGTGAAATCTCCAGGATTGCCTTGAATTTCCATTCTGATTCGAATCCCAGAGATGATGAGTATGCTAGCGAAGAGTAAAGTTAGCCCTATATTCAATCAAAGAAATGTTCAAGGTTGGACGGTCTGAAAATGAGGGCAGGAGTTACCTCGATGCAAGCATGTAGATACAAGCTGTGGCGATTTCCCGTGCCGCTGTGAAGAGGGTGATCTTCAGAATTGGCATTGAAGCGAGCAGAATTAGCCCATTGAGGATCAGCTCGGTCACAGATGCGCCAACATGTAACATGTACAACTCTTCATGAGAGCTGCTCAGCTGGACAAGATTGGCCGGAACGCAGATAACGGCTGTCGCTACCAAGCTTGTCATCCACAGAGAGAGACCCAGGCCCAGTAGTATGAATATCGGCCACCTTATGAACGTGCGTGGGTACGCATGGAGATAATGTTGAAGTACAGCAACCTGGATCAACCCAGCAACCGTGACCCGTAGTAGGTCACTCGTGTATGCAAGCTACACTCTTCGTTAGCTAGACCTTCGCCCTTCGCCCTTCGAAATTAGCTTTGCACACATACCTGAATAAAGTGATTCATATCCGCAGGGCCGCCAATCCGAATTACTTCAGCCGTGTGGAGGCCAGCTCCACAGTGCAAGACGAGGGCAATCTCTAAAGCATAACGGCCACTGATGAGAGCCTGAGACGGAACGGTTAGCTCCAAGGCCGCAGAAAAGCTGACGATGCCCGAATAGTATTGTCTCTCCCCAAGAGTCGAAGATATCGAGATGGTTCACTTACCAGCGCCACCAGAATGAACCAGTCACCGTATGTCAATGGGTCTAACCGTAAATGTCTCGACCACAGCCGCAGATATACCACAAGAGATGCAATGACGAGAGAGATCGTTTGCACCGCGATATCCGCCACGCCTAGCTCGTTGTGACCGAGGGCAGAGACGAGGGTTTCCTCTGAAGAACTCATCGACGGCCTGAGGGACTCGAGCTGTCGAGTGAGCATGTCCAGAAGCCCACAACTGGCAGATGCCTCATATTATTATACTCGAACACCTTCTCCAACGCAGTCGTCAACGCAATGGAAAGGTTCCGTCGATAGAGGGGAAGGCGCAAAGCGGGGCCTCCATCAGTGAAAGTGCATGTTCTAAAAACGAGCATGGAAGACCCTTGAACATCTGGATCTCGGGGCGAAAGCTGCGCCTGGTGCCACAAGATCGTCGAGACTGCAGCCGCCGAGCGATTTTCAGCGCACGTCGATCTAGATTGTCGGGACTGAGTTCATGCGAAAGACTTCGACTCTCTGATATCCAATCTCCGTCTTCCATATTCCCTGCTCTGGAACTGGAAATTCAGATCCAAATCATGACGAGGACGGGCAGCCGCTTGCCGATGGGACGCAACGTCGGCAGGACGGGATGCCCTCCACTTTTGACTCTCTCTGATACATCCGCGTGTCACAAGGCTGCAGTCGATGTTTGAGACGGACCGGTGCACTGACCGCAAAGTGATCAGTGTTGCTGTCTCGACAATGCAAAAACTCCGAAACCTCAACTGCCGGAGATGACATTGACGGATAGGTACCGAGAGGGTCCAGAACGAGGCCACACCTCTAATCGTTTTTAGCTACGGCTCCGCGCCCGGGTTTAAAGACAGGTGGGAATTTTGAGATCGGGGCAACGTTGACTTGTAAGGCACGTAACCAAAGGACCCGTTACACTTTCAATGGGACCTTACATCATTGGGAACGTGCACTCGAAGAGAAGCCTAATGAAATCGGTTAACCCATCCTAAACTGGGCACTTGATCCCTGACAAACGGTGACTAAAACCTAGTCCATGATAATGCAGATCGTCAATACCAACGGCGACAACACCAAATCGAGCAGGTCGATATCCAACCTCCGGACACTTTCCCAACTTTCCCGCATAGACCCAAAATTGAGTCAAATTCACCATCATGATCGCACCAGTGAGTCGATGCTGCATTTGAAGCAGAGCTACGCCCAAATTTGTAACGATACGCCAGCCCCATCCAGTGCTTGCACGGAGATGCGCCGAGATAGTATATAATAAGATCACAGATCAATCGCAGCGAGAGCCCGTTGCTGGACGCCGTATGACGGTCTCCGTCTGGTATAATTTTTGGAAATGGTAATAGACGTTTTCTCGTCTCAATCATTAAGTCTGTAGACACACCGCACGTGGTTCACGTAATTTTTCATCCCGCTTCCACTGCTTGATCAATCTGCCAAATCTCTCTTAGAACTGACCTGCCAGGTCAACTTCATATGTATCCTTGTCACTCGTGAATGGATGGCATGAATCCGTCCGCTCAAGCTCTTCAAGTGCTCTTCTTCTGAGCCTCACGCTCCGCCTTGCGCAGCGCACGCTTGCGGATCGCGACGTGCATGGCTCCGTTTTGCGCAACCACCAACTTGTTGAAGGGCGAGGTGACCGAGGTGAGGAACCATGCCATGATACCGTGGCTCCAATACGGCGAAGAGCTGTAGGCGTACGAAGAGGTGCCACCACTGCGACCAATCTTCGAAAGCACGGCTCGGACAAATGCGCGAGGAGTGGGGATGGTCGCCGAAGCTCGACGAATCTTGGACATGGCTGAAGTGATCAAGTAAGCCTGGACAAGCTCCACCTCGATGTTGTACGGAGCCAGCTCGTAGCCAAGAGCAGTCGACCACTGTTGCAGGAAAGCCTTGCTGCCAGAGTAGGTGGCCAGCAGAGGGGTGGGAAGCAGGCCTCCGAAGGATCCCATCGTCAAGATGAGACCACGTCGGCGGTGCATCATGCCAGAAGCAACAAGCTGAGTGACGCGCAGAGTTCCATGACAGTTGATGGTGATGATGTCGGTCATCTCCTTGGCGGAGGTCTGCGCGAAGGGGACGGGGATAGAGTGGCTCTGGCCGACATTGTTGATCAGGATGGACACGTCGAGATCGGAGACAAGAGCACCGAGGGCCTGGAAATCCTCGTCCGCATTGCGGGAGAAGTCCATTGCCAGGATTTTGGTCTCGACATTGGGGAATTTAGTGGTGATTTCCTCAGCCAGCGCAACTAGCTTGGATTCGGTGCGCGATACGAGCACAACATTATACTTGGCTCGAGCCAACTGCAGCGCGAATTCCTTTCCTAGACCGTCGGAAGCACCGGTGACGACCGCCCAGCTTCCAGGGGGACCGAACGAGCGAAGCTGTTTGAGATTGCCGTTAGCACCACTCAGTTCCAGACTCACGTTAAGCAATTGGAAGGGAAGTAGACCTACCGGCTTTCCTGGAAGAACAAACAGACTCAGCAGCACCCGCACAAATGACCAGACCTTGGATGCGACAACAAGGCCACCGATACCAAGCAGCAGCAGCGCACCAATGCTAGGCAGGCCCGGTGCAAGATGATCGGGCCACCGAGAAAGACATTGGGTATATTTTGACAAATCCATCGTGCTCTTGTTCAACGGAAGCTGGGAAATGAATTTGTGTGGAAGGGGAACGGATGCGATAAATCACACGGGGAGAAAAAAACAACTAGCTGACAGATGAGCTTGTTGGGGACCTCGGGATGGATCTGGATGCCAAGAGACCCGAACACCGTCAGCTCGCTCTGTCACAAGCTTCCCCGTTCCTCTCTGCTCAACCTCCCCTTTTCCATTGAACGCCATTATCGTTCTTTACGCTTCCCATACTCGAGACTCGACACGCCAACCCACCGATCTCAATTCTCACAGAGAAAAATGGAGCAATTGCTGTCATACCTCCCCCCGTTCGAGGGCTTGCTTCCCAAATGGCTCGTCTTCGTTAGTCCTCGATTAATTAGTAGCGTCACGCCAAGCCGGACCTCCAGCTAATATCAAAATGTTTCTCTCGACCTCGTAGGTGTCCGTCGTCTCCGCCGTCAACAGTCTACAGGCCTACTCTTCCGCCGACTACACCTCGAAGCTATACACCAATGGTGCCCTCGTGCTCGATTCTCTCTCCGGTCGTGTATTCGGCACCTGGACTTTCCTCTCGGCCGTCATTCGTATGACTGCCGCCTATAACATCGACTCACCCATTGCGTACAATCTCGCCATGTGGACCTATGGCATTGCCTTGGTTCACTTCACCCTCGAGCTCGTGGTCGGCAACGCGTCGCTTCGTGGTCGCTTCTTGAGTCCATTGCTTGTCGCATCCGGATCATTGGCCTGGATGTTCTCTCAGCGCGAGGCGTACCTGCACCTTTGAACGAATCACCTCAAAAAGGGGATCAGGGGCAACCTGAGCACTTGACACCTAGACTGGTCAGACGAGCAGGTGAGATGTTTTCAGATTTATGGCAAAAAAATTACAAGAACACGAGCGAACAAACCAGCCCAAGCTCTAGAGACGGAACTGGTAGAGTGTTATTTATGTTGCCTGACTCTCATCCCATTACCTTTCGCGACGAAGTTGGGGACCTCTTCGCGATGTCCAGTTAAACGCTCTTCCAACTCTACTCTCCCAGCATGCGAGCAGCGATGCTCAATTATCTGATGGGGCCTCGCCCGGCAGATGATGTTGTGTCCTAAAGTTGCTTCTCTTATTGGAAATTGACTCACTTTTGTCGTCAATTCTGCCTTTCCTTTTCGTCTTACTTTTCTCTGCGCTAGGTGGGAGACGACAGATAGGGAGTGATGACAGAGAGTCGAGGAAGAAGTCAGGGATGAGCAATAAGACATAGCGAAAGGACATGCGAGGGAATTAAACACTCAACGAATGTCATGCTGTTGCAGCGGCAGAATAGACACAGGTGATCAACCTCGACATTGAGCTTTGCGCGATCGACGCGACTCACACGTGGAATCCATGGTGATCCGGCAGCAGTACTCAATATTCAACAGAGATTAGCCTTCGGCCAGATGTCCTTCTCTTGGCGGCTTCCCTTCACTCTAGCTTTTTGCCCTCTCTCAGGCGTACTTCCTTCCACCTGTTGTCGTCCCTTCGCCGTTTCTCCGTAGCACCGAGAAGAAGGACGACAAAGGGAGTCGAAAGATCAACACAGGAGAACAGGCAGGTAAATGAGCGCCGAGAAACACAGATCATCCAACGAAAGCAAGAAATTAATTGAAAAAAAAGTCAAATCCTGGCTGTTGCAGCGACAGGCTTCAAAGAATCCAGACTAGACAATAAAAACCAAGTCTCATCTCAGAGTTTCGCCCGATCCTTCTGCAGAAGAATCTCGCTGACCAGCCTAGCTGCCTTCTCAGCGCAGCTCCACGAGACTTGGTATCCAAATCCGCCATGGCCGTAGTTATGCACGATCTTCACTCCGTTCACTTGGTCTTTCTCAATACGAACTCCATCTGTTCGTCCCGGACGGAGACCGACTCCGTGTCTGATCACGTCCAACCCTTCTACACCTTGCCCTGGCTTCACTAAGCGCGGGTCAAGCTTGAGGGCCCGCTGCATGATTCGATTGGCAAAATTCGGGTCAGGCAAGGGGTCCCAGTTGTCTTTCTGATATGTGCCGCCAATGATTGTGCCGCCGCCTGTGCTTCGTTAAAAATCCTCCATGTCCTGACAACCGCAAGGGGCTGACAAGGGGAAGTACTCACCTGCTGCCCTTGGGAAGATATAAGCAACTTCCTCTGACCCGTCATCGGATCCTGAAATGGTCGTCATGGACCCCGGATCGTTGCGAACCATCAGAATCTGGCCGCGGATCGGATGGACTTGACCATCAGTGACCCCACCGAGTTTTCGAGAGCCCAAGCCGGTGCAGTTGACCACCACATCCGCCTTGACGCCGGAGTGGTGCGCATCAGCCGCATCGGCAATATGGCTCAAGACAGCCCGTTTCAAGACGCAGCCGCCTTTCATACACTGAGTGACTAGCCACGGCAAATAGATTGCAGGATTGATGCAGACAGATGTGAAAGTTTGAGCGTTGTCAATACCGGGAGGTAACTGGTCGGCAGGCAGATTGCGGAACTGTTCTCATTTTCAATGAACCCATGTTCCCTGTTCAATTGTTCGTAAGTTGAGAGAACGCGCTTACATTCGGCATCAGATCCTTGAACCATGGACTCGAAGATGTCAGTTCCGCCGCCCACTTTCCAGTAACGGTCTGCTGGTCCTTGAGACGATTTTGGACCGTGATATCTGAAACAAAGCAAAGGTCCAGATTAGCCCGCCGTAGCGAGTCCTCGAATGTGAGGCCCTTCACTGACCCTGAAAATGGATTCCCGACTCGGGATTGTTCTGAGCCAGATCACGTAGCGGGGGCCAAGTGGCCTGCTCATATTCCGCATTCTGGCTGCCCTTGGCACCAAAGCTGAGGTGTGTCAGACTGAGAGAGCAAGTTGGACCCCATGTGCTGTGATTAGACTTCTGCTCACGGTAGATAACTTGCACCCGCCCATGGAGATGCATATTCAATGTCAGTGTCTCCGGGCATGTGTTTCGCGATGACAGTCACATCATTGCTCGAGTCCTTGGAAAGCAACAGGGCCGTTGTCAGGCCGGTGACCCCCGCTCTGTGATACTTCTTGTCAATCTCACTTCATAGATATTCGAAAGCACTGAGTTTTTTCACATTGAGAATGACTTACCCCACGACAACGATCTTGTTCGATGGCATTTGTTAAGGCGGAGGAATGGAGATGAAGGAGTGAGGAGAGCTCTGTGGGGCGATCGTCGGCAGGAGTGCAGTCCAGCTAGGTAGGATGTAACCTTTGAGCATACGCGGTGGAAACGATTGATTTCGTTTAGGAACTTCAGCGTGATAAAATGGTAGAGCGAGGCTCAGGCGTGTGTCACAATGAAAAGGCTCATCAGAGCGAGAGTATCACCTCTACTGTAATAGATAGCCGCGAGCCTAGTTTGGTCGTATGATCCGACCTCAGAGAACGTGGCATTGGATTAGTTAAACTTGGTACCACAGACCAGGCGCCCCAACAACCGGCCGCCCGAGGATCTTCAATCTTGTCCACAGGTACGAGACAGGCCCTCGTACGCAGGAGCTGAAGTCGACAACGGGCGGACTGCCATGCGTCTGCACAAGATGCTTTCCAAAGATGGACATGGGCAAATTATGTACATGACACTCTAGGCAACTTAGCGCGTCTACATGCCCCAAGGGAGGTTACACGGTCGGTACTAGGTCGGTACTAAGTCGCTACTAACTGTCCATAGGTACTACCAGTCAAACACCTGGTACCTTCATCGCAGCGCCCAGGCTTCTATCTAGGTCGATACCTGGGTGATTCTTGTCTATTATAGGAACCGATTTGAAAAAGAGTGAAGCCTCTTTCCATTGGGAGCACAGAGACGTATATGTATAGCCTCTCACTGGTGTCGGATTTAGTATAGGTGACACTGTAAGAATTTTAACAAATTAGACAGGGCATTGAATTTCAATGACCAATTTCGCCCCTTGAGCTCGCCGCCACTGCAATCCATTTCATGGGAGTGACAGCCAGACGTCTGAGGACTGGAGTCATGTACCTAACAGAATGGACGTGAAAAAGGACGCCCGTCAGAATGTGCCAACCCCCACCTGGGCATATACCTGATGGAATCGGCCGGCGGAACCCTGAAAGTACTGTAGACCCTGGCAGATGAACGGAGTGACTTACTAAGAATTGATTACAATGAATTTCCAATGAGCATTGCTAGCTTCGCGAGCCATCATGTTGAAAAGATTATTATTCTGACTTTATACGCATTATATAGGTATTGTCTGTCGTCTCCGTAGTCTCGGTTACTCCAACTTCTTGCGGTAAAGCTCACCACCGCAGCCACGGAGCCGGGCCGCAGCCTGCTCGGGGGTAATGTCACGCTGGGGCTCAGCCATCAATTCATAACCTACCAGGAACTTGCGGACGGTCGCGCTGCGCAGCAGAGGAGGGTAGAAGTGCAGATGCAGATACGAGGCCTCGACCTCCTCGTCCGTGCCGTCGAGAGGAGCCTGGTGGATACCCATGGAGTAAGGGAAGTGAGTCTCGAAGAGGTTGTCATATCGTCGAGTGATTTCCGCAATGGCCTCGGCCAGAAGAATCTTGTCCGCATCGGAGAGATCGACGAGCGCGCGCTTGTGTGTGCGACTAACGATCATGGTCTCAAAGGGCCAAGTGGCCCACCAGGGGCAGACAACAATGAAGCTCTCGTTCTCAAAGACAACACGCTCCTGCTTGCGGCTTTCCAGCGCCGCGTAGTCCTCCAGCATGTGGCTGCCGTTGTGCTCCTGACGATAACGGCGGAGCTGCTCGAGCTCCGCAGCTGGTTCCTCAGGGAGAGTGCTGGTGGTCCAGACCTGGCCGTGGGGATGGGGGTTGGAGCAGCCCATAGCGGCGCCCTTGTTCTCAAAGATCTGCATGTACCGATATTGCTCCTTAGGCTTGGTCACGCTAGCACTGTGACCAGAGGGTTGCACGTGGGTCGGGGGCGCATTGACTGCCAGCGGAGACTTCGGTGACAGGTGGGCTGTATAAATCTCGGTCCAGGCATTGATCACCGGCACGATCTCGGTAGGGGACAGATCGGCGAGAGTAAGATTGTGTGCAGATGAAAAGGTCAGAACGTAGCACTTTCCGGTGACAGGCTCGGCCTTGAGGAAGCGTGATTCAAGGTCTATGTGCAATCAGTATATGAACAACAGGCAGTGATGATTGAAGAGTATTTGTGTGATGCCTTACCGTCGCTGCTTGCGCCTTCGTATGCGGCTTGTTCTTCCTTCACAGCACTGTAGTCATTCACGAACACGAAAGTGCTCTCGTACTTGGGGTTGACGTCTCCCTGAGCGCGCTTGTTACCCGGGCAGAGGTAGCACTCGGGGTCGTGGGACGGGAGAGTGGTCTTTGATGGGCTTTCTTGTTGGCCTCTGAGGAAATCGCAAAAGGTTCACGTCGTCAGCGGTCATTTTTTTTTTTTTTGGAAGATGCTTCCTCTCGGGAGGACGGAGGACACTCACTGCCAGGGGCGCTTGGTTCGGTGCGGGGACACAAGAATGTGGGAACCCCGCAGAGGGTTATAGCGACGGTGAGAGATGTCGTCGAGGACGTTCGCCATGATGAGCGGTAGAGTGATAATAGTCAGGACAAGGTAGATAGGGCGAGAAGCAGGAAGAAAGAGGAATCTTAAACAAGAAGAGAAACGTTGCTGGCGAAGGCCAACCCCGCCAACTCGGGGATATCGGGTAGCTTGGACGGAACAACCGTCGCAAAGGGGGTTGTGCCGAATTGTTCCACCATGCAACAGTGGGGTACCATCACCAGTGACGTGGGGTCTCCGGAATTTTTATTGCAAACACGAATTGCCTGTCGGACAACAAATTGCGGAAAAGTTTCGTGTCGTGTCCAGGTCCTTCGTGTAAAAGATGCGGGATGCCAGCATTTCTTCCGCGAAACGTGCGAGTCATGAGCCTCGCCAGCATACGAAGGTCATTTTGATCATGACACTTAGCTAGGACACTTGTATCCTTTCCGCAATGCGGAATCCATCTACATGAGTGTGACGTGCATTGACTCCAGGTTTTGGTGGAGAAGAATTTTTTCCTCGGTGAGCCGGAATGGCATCGTCTCGGGATCCCGCTCTCGGGCCAGAGACTCAGCCGGGGTGGAAAGCTGGGGCACTGGGTAGAGGCGCACACGTGGAATCAACGCTCCCAAGAAGACCTGCGGTTCACCACAAGCCCAGTCGGGTCAATGGTAGTGTCCTATAGATTTCGAGGTATTTTCTTTCGAGGCTGCATCTCCAAGTCGACTGACAATCAACAATAGCCTTTTTGTGCTATTTCTACCCTGAAGCCTAAAGCGTGGAGCATGGTGACGTCAGATGACAATGGCCTAGCACTGTGTACATCGAGTCGGTCCTTATCTGGACCTTATCGATACGCCGATTGTGAAACCATTGCCCAAAGTGAAGGACTGAGAATACACATCCATCGCCAATATCGTGCCTTGGGACAGAATACATTGCTTTGCGCAATATTCGTCACCCGAAACTTCATAGACTCATATAATCGCTTCTTTCGATCAATCATTCACCCGTACCACACGATACTGTATCATCTATATCAAGATCTAATCCTGCACCTGTCTTTGGCCGGTTGCCCCGCAAGCCTCCAGTCGTCTCCACACTGAGTTGAATCAGGTAGTTACGAGGAATATATACATCCTCCGCGATCTTCTCGAAGGCAGGGACATCAACAAAGAAACTGTCTCGCTGTCACCCAAAGACTCATATCTTTGCATCGAAAATCCACTCGATCATTACCAGGCGGGGGGTTGTTTTACTGAGAATGGATGCGATTCCTATAGAGGTACGAATCACATCTTGAACAATATCCGAGTTGAGATCTGACTTTCATGGAGCTCCTCGAGAGAACTCTCGACCCCTTTCGATCAGCGTATCTGGTTTCCATCATGCGCGTGAGCAAGAGGTTT
Source organism: Penicillium ucsense (assembly GCA_014839625.1). Lineage (NCBI taxonomy): Eukaryota > Fungi > Ascomycota > Eurotiomycetes > Eurotiales > Aspergillaceae > Penicillium > Penicillium ucsense. The sequence goes on along the minus strand of WIWV01000048.1, from coordinate 156,889 downwards.
CACGCAGTCGTGTGCCACATCCTCAAACTGCGTCTGATACAAGCCCCGCAACAGCTTGCGGAGTTCAAGCCACTTCTGGAATGTGGCCAACCCAGTACCGAGCCGCGAAATCTCGATTGCATCTACAGAGAAAATACAGGGCTCGGAAAGGTTGTCAGCCAAGACCAACGTTTTCTCGAAGCGTATTCGATTTTCAGACCGGAGTCGAACCAACCTAACACTGGCCCGCCAGAGTTTCGTACGGGTGAGAACGCCAGTGAAATTTACACGAAAATGACATGAGCTCTAATCTGGTTCGCGCGAAAGGATCATCGGAGAAAGCTGGTGTGGTTGCTCTATCCGCCATCGAGTCATTTGGCCAATTCACAGCAACGTTGAAGCTCCCTTGGACACCTGGCCAATCCGTCAATAGCCCACACAACGTCGTCTGTGGTAAGACCATACGCCTGCAAAGGCGCTGGTTAGAGAATGGCCAGCCGGAAATCTTTTGGCTCGATGATGCAGAGAATACTGGTGTACGCCTCAGAGCTCGACAGTCAAGGGGAGCAGAGTCAGAGCGTTCCCGAGAAAGGGACGACGACTGCTGGGAGGTAGATGTTGAAGGTTAGTCAGACACATGAACCTTATTCTCATTGATCAGAGTGAACGAAGTCCATGCTCACATGCATGTAGAAGTCCTAGTGCGAGCAGTCCATCTCTTGGTTGAGTTTGAGAGGGCCCAGGACACGAGAAGTAGCCAAATCGTGCTCTATATCAGGTCTCAGGGCTAAATATGGCTTCGATCACAACCAGGACCTTGATGGCTGAGGTACTGTAAGGCAAGAGCCCCGAAGCTAAACCAGAGGGCTTCGATATTTGAGTCAAGGGTTGATGTATGTGTTTTCAGAGCGCCGTCATCTGGGCGTTCATATCACATCTTCCGAGTTTCATGGTAGATATTGAAGATCTAGAATGGATACTCCTGCTTCAAGGTCCGCGAGTTGAATGAAAAATCAGCATCTCATTCGAATTCCGGGAATGAACGAGTTCTTACCTGGTTCGTTTCTCGTACAATCTGTTTGGACTTCATTTCTGTCTACCATGTTGCTTTCAGTATCGAGCTTGTGCGCATCTTCCATCCGCAGCTCATCAGTAGCATTGGACTCGCAAGCCACAGTACATCCTGCGGGACACAGAGGGCAGGGCCACTTTCGAACACAGTCCGCAATGTTTGCTTTTAGACTGTCACATGAAGCGAGAGCGCGCACCTCGCTAGCCTGGAACTCAGCAGAAGATTGTTTGCCTGCTGGGGGTATAAATACTGCCCTTCCTCCCCTTCTTCTCCAAATTTCTTTTCTCTTCTTCATCTTTCTTCCTTCACATCATAACTTCTCATCACTTGAGTTGCCTTTCCCAATCCACCTTCAAGCTTATCCTACTGGTTACACATACCACATGATCAAAGTATCTTCTTATCCTCTACCACCTTTCATCATATCACCATCGTTCTAGCCTGATGACCGTCCACCTTGTGATGACACACTCTATCCTTGAGCAGCCTGATCACACAACAACATCACCACACAACTTCTTTGTCTTTCAGACATCACAGTCAACTATACAACTTTTGGTATGTCTTAACACAGAACGATTTGCTATCCTAAGCGTCCAGCTCACTTTACAATTTATAGGCCAACTTTGAAGAGAGAAGCAAGAGAAAAAAAGCAAGAGAAAAAACCAGAAAAAGAACAAGAAGAAAAAACAAGAAGAAAAAACAAGAAGAAAAAACAAGAAGAAAAAACAAGAAGAAAAAACAAGAAGAAAAAACAAGAAGAAAAACAAAAGGAAAACAAAAAAAAACAAAACAAAAAAAGTAAAAAAAAAATAAATAAAAAAAGAAAAAAACAAAAAAAAGAGGAAGAAAAGAAAAAAGAAAAAGAAAAAGACAAAAAAAACAATATACGAGAGACAAGTGAAGAAAAGCAAGAACAACCAAAAACACGACATCACAACACAGGCCTTTGACAGGTATCTACGATCGATCACTTTCAGCATCAGACACACCGTGAACCATCTCTATACACGGCCAATACCACCAAAACACATCGACACACAACAAGTCGAACAGAAAGTTGACATATTTAGCGGTGTGGAGGCACAAGCCGCTGGGTTGGAGTCAGAGGTGAAGAAGCACCAGACAAAAACATGGGTTCCAAAGAGACGAAGAAGCGTCTGACATCAACCACTCTGACATCCACCACTTCCACCGTGGCCATCGAACACTTTCAAATACTTTCAAACACTTTTCACCTTGACTATCAGCCACGTCTCCCTTAACCACCAATTACTTCTACCCTTTGAATCTTCAAGCATCTCGAATCTCAACCGAAATATGCGGTGTGGAGGCACAAGCCGCTGGATTGGAGTCAGGGGTGAAGAAGCACCAGACAAATATGGGCTCAACAAGAGATGAAGAAGCATCTAACATCAACTACTTCCAACCACCTACCACTTCTACCACCAACTATCTTTACCACGATCCACTTCTACCATAAACCGCATCTTCCACAAATAACTTCTACCTTTTGAATCTTCAAGCATCTCGAATCTCAATCGAAATATGCGGTGTGGAGGCACAAGCCGCTGGATTGGAGTCAGGGGTGAAGAAGCACCAGACAAATATGGGTTCATTAAGAGATGAAGAAGCATCTAACATCAACTACTTGCATCTTGACCATCAACTACTTCCAACCATCCACCACTCCTACCACCAACCACCTTTACCACCAACCGCGTCTACCTTTACTTTCCACCACTTTTACCTTTTGGTTCTCCAAAACTCTCAACCGAAATATGCGGTGTGGAGGCACAAGCCGCTGGATTGAAGTCAAGGATGAGGAAGCACCAGACAAACACACGAGAGACGAAAAGCGTCTAACATAGTGATAGAACTGGCTTGTACTTCTCAAGTCTTCCATATCAAAGATATACTTTCCCACTCAATTTCCGTAAACACTTGACTATCCACGATGACCTTACTGCGTATGTAGCTTTCGCGGTTTCCCTGCACGCTGCCAACTTCGCCGAGGACCTGCCTGCACTACCTTAGGTAAGCTTCATACGAACTACCTACCTACCTACACCTCAAGTGCCCCGCCCCTCTCAGTTGGGCACCAAAGATATCCCTTGGAGGCAGGTTATGGATAATTTCAGTCTCCCTCTGAGATGAGACCCCATACTCAAAAATAGGGTGCGCCACTTCGATCAAGACTCACAAACCTGCCCTAATCTGATCGCCGCGTGTCGTCTCTGCAGCATCACGTTTGAGCGCCTGCATTTCTCGTGTGGGTGCCGAAATCGAACATTCGTGCGTCCAATTGTTACTCAGCACGTTCATTACAACGGGTGAGACCATTTGGGACTTGATAGGAACGGTCTATCACGGATCGTGCTCCGTAAACGAACGCGACTCCCTCGATAGCCTACCGCTGTCCACGAGTGTAGTAGATGGGAAGTGGTTCTCGCCAAGCCTTCGACCTGGACGGGATTCGGGAGGCTCGGGAGTGCCTGTCGGAAACGGTGGCGTTCTCGGTTGGTTCCTCGGTTGAGTTGTCCAATTGAATACCTTGCTCGACTGGTATATTTCTCAATCAGCTACATCATGATGCTCTCCTGCTCAAAGCTTGGTTATGCTATACAAACGTGTCCACGACGAATCCTCCTTCCCACTGAACCGATCGCGCTGATGGTCAAAGCTGGCATCTTGGTGTTTCAGACCAGGCCATTCGCGGAGGGTTTGCAGGTACCTGGGGAGATTCTAATAAGAACCCCACTGAGGTGAATGATACGCTATTTCAGATCTGGACAATAAAAAATCTTGAACGTTGAAGCCAACAGGTACGAGCCAATTATGTGATCAACTGATCAAGTGATGGCTGAAAAAGCATGATTCATGCTGTTGCCGAGGCTCCCGAATACTGATGTGGATCGGTGGAGAAAATCGAAATATGGAAATCTACAATTTTTTTTTTCGCATATGCGAAAGCGTTTTCATGGACGCCACCTTGAAGCACTTCGCACGAAGAATGCACTGTGAACTTGCAATCATCCACGTTGGAATGAACCAGACATAAGGAGACGTCTGCGGACCTCATGAGCAACCACTCTCGCATTATTTCCCTCATTGATCGCTCATCGACCTTGACACCCGCGAAGCCTTCCCGGTGATTGTCGACAGAGTCCACTCTCATGGCCACCTCTGCTTCAGCCGGGGGCGAGTCCTCCCGACCGTCGAAAATCCCGTACTGGCGCTTCATCTTCGACCAAAAAGTGGTGACAGAAGAGGTTGCCTCGTTCCCGTATGCAGGCTCGGGCACCGACGAGGACCCATTTGTGGTGGTTTGGCTACCGCGCGATCCCCGAAACCCAATGAATTTCAGCTCTTTCAAGAAATGGGCTATTACATTCCTGGTATCATTTGTCACGCTGGCAGTAGCGCTTGTTTCTTCGGCGTACTCAGGCGGCGTTCGTCAAATTATTGAAGAGTTCAACGTGGAACAAGAGATTGCCATTCTTGGTGTGTCATTGTTCGTGCTCGGGTTCGCAATCGGCCCCTTAATCTGGGCGCCGATGAGTGAGATCTTCGGCCGTCGCCATGTCTTCACTTTCACCTATGCTTGCTTGACTGCATTTAACGCAGGTGCTGCTGGTGCGAACAATATCACAACTTTGATCATCTTACGCTTCCTGGCGGGTTGTTTCGGTTCATCACCGTTCGGAAATGCAGGCGGTACCATTGCCGATTTATTCACAGCCTCGCAGCGCGGTATGGCAATTAGTTTCTTCGCTGCGGCACCTTTCTTGGGTCCCACCATTGGGCCTGTTGTCGGTGGCTTCCTGGCATCTGCAGCTGGTTGGCGATGGGTAGAAGGCTTACTTGCCGCCTTCTCAGGTCTTCTTTGGCTATGTATCATTTTCCTTCTACCGGAGACGTATGCGCCTGTGCTACTACGTCGCAGGGCAGCTAAGCTGTCTGAAATGACGGGACAAGTCTACCGCAGCAAGATTGATATTGAGCGAGGGCCGGTTCCTCTCGGCAAGACTCTGAAGACTGCTCTCTCACGACCCTGGATCCTATTGTTCCGCGAGCCTATCGTCCTGCTCTTTTCGATCTATATGTCGATTATCTACGGAACACTTTATATGCTCTTCGCCGCCTACCCGATCGTTTTCCAACAAGGCCGTGGCTGGAGCGAAGGTATTGGTGGTCTTGCCTTCCTTGGGATTCTTGTGGGCATGGTCATTGCCGTTATTTACAACTTCCCCGAGAATCTACGCTATGCAAAGAAGTGCAGTGAGACGACTGATCGCCTCCCACCAGAGCTTCGGCTACCACCGAGTATGGTTGGCGGTATCGCCCTCCCAGTTGGACTGTTTTGGTTTGCTTGGACAAATTACCCCAGCATTCACTGGATTGTACCTATTGCCGCGGGAGCTCCTTTCGGCTTCGGTATGGTACTTGTCTTTTTGAGCGTGATGAACTACCTGATCGATTCATATGTCATTTACGCCGCTTCCGTCCTAGCAGCGAACTCTGCACTTCGGTCATTATTCGGAATGGCCTTTCCACTTTTCACGACCTACATGTATCAGAATCTGGGTGTTCACTGGGCCTCTTCTATCCCAGCGTTCTTGTCGCTCGCCTGTGTGCCGTTTCCCTTCATCTTCTGGAAATACGGTGCGCAAATTCGTCAGCGATGCACTTATGCTGCCGAAGCAGATGCGTTCATGCGCCGCCTTGCCGAAAAGAACCAAGTCGAGCTTCGCCGCGAAGATGTCGCTCCCAAGAACGAGCATGAAAAGGCTGAAGAGGTGTCTGATGACTCCAGTGACACGGAAAGTCTGTCGACCGTGCCATCGCGCATCAGTTTGGGGCGCCTGGCCTCCCGGGCGTCTCGCCAGTCAGGAAGGTCAATGCATCGAACGCCAACCGCTACTCAATATGAAGAGAATCCGTACGACCTTGACATCGTCAACACTCGACAGTCTGCCATGAGCAGTCGCCGACCGCATGACTGAGCGGTCAACTATTTTGGCCGACAATTTTTTTCCATTTGTTTGACTGACTGAGTTTTCAACTCAAGTCAACCATCCTGACCGAATTTCCATCGTTCACAATCGATGGCAGAACAAGTTGTGTGTTGCAGGGCACCTATCTTTGAGAGCTTTTTGTCTTTAACTCTTGCAAAGGGGTTGTATATATGGAAGTCCTCAATTGTACAAGGAAGCAAAACATGATCTGCGAGAATTCTATTTGCATCAACAGCGTCGGGTTTCCTTGACTGGGAGAAGCATCACATGCAACACACGATTTTTGATACCCCTTGTGTTCACCTTATTATCTGAACTCCATAATATATAATCCAAAAAACAAGAAATCTATCATCGTCTCATTGCAGTTTGCACAACCTAAGAGACAGTTTTGTTACAGTGAGCTTCCATTCCCAGCGTTCATCCAAGTACGCTGGCCGAGATTTGATTATTTGATCAGCCCCACACAGCCTCGGTCCCCCGGCTCCCCCATCACCTCGGTCCGTCTGCCGACCAGCTCTGCCAGCTTGACTGCGAGATCTAGTCTGTTTCACCTACATTCAGGCCTGATGACACATACTAGCGAGTAGCGACAACTATTTCATGGATATGGTTGCTTACTGACAACACAACACCAAATTGTATCCCCTCCACCAGTTCATATCACCACCCTCAGAGCAGGATGAGTTGCAAGATAGATGCTTACGTCGATTGTGGTGAGTGCACGTCGCCAGCTTTGTGCTAGTGTCGAAAGAAGGCCGACACGAGGTTTAGTTTGATATAGCGTCACGAAACACCCCATATACTGACTCACTCAACTGAAAGTGTCTCCGTACTCTTTTTTCGCGGCCCATTATTTGAGGCGCAATCGCAAGGCCCTCGAGTCACATGGCGTTGAGGTCGAGTAAGACTGCTCTCGCGAGAACGCCGCGTTGCTATTGATAGATGCTGACCAGTAACTAGATTCCATCCGGTCTTCCTTGGCGGCGTCAATGTAGGATCAGGTATGCGCTGTCTCTATGCGCGCGGCTGATTTGACTTGACGCTTTACAAGAATTAGCTTCTGCCCGACCAGGCTCAAGTACCTTGGACTCCCGACTCTCGGCTGACATGTACCCAATTCTCGCAGGAAACAAACCTCCATGGACACTACCCGCAAAAGCAGCCTATTCCAAGTTTGACCTCGCGCGTGCCAGTAAATACTTTGGCGTGCCGGCTGTCAAGGCTCCCGACTTTTTCCCAATCTTGACAATCATGGTAAGTAGAGAGCCAAGAAACATCTTCCTTTCATGTGCGAGACTTGGCATATCTATCCCAATGATTTCTAAGATTCTGATTGTTGATACTCCTTTCCGACTGAAGCCTCAACGATGCATGATTTACATCAAACGCCACTTCCCGCGAGAGCGCTTTGAAACAACCCTGCTCTCGCTCACAGAGTGGATTTTCTACAAGAGCATCGACATCAGCAAGCCCGAAAATCTCGCCAAGCTGTTACAGTCTCAGCAATATTCGGACTCGGAGATCCAAGCCATTCTGGAGGCGGCGAAAGATCCAGAGTACAAAGGAGCGCTGACTTTCAATACGCAAAAGGCGTTAGATCTCGGGGCGTTCGGTGCGCCGTGGTTCTGGGTGCGTAATCAGGCTGGTGCAGAGGAGCCTTTCTTTGGAAGTGATCGGTGAGTGAATTGAAGTTTTCTTGGCTCGTAGCTTATGTTTGAGATGACAGTCATACTGATTCGAAAATCAGGTTCAACTTTATGTGGCAATTCTTGGATATTCCTTTCCAGGATTTGACCATTATCGAGAAGGCCAGATTGTAGTCGAAGAGAAGATCATGTCATTCTCTGAACAGGTTGAGCGGGTAGTGCATGTTTTCAAATCAACTTCTTCAAGGGTCTTTCTCGCAAGTGACCATAAATCATGTGTCTTCCAGATCAGAGTGAATTGTTGATTTGTTAGTAGTATGCATGACTCGCTGAACGGCCAAGCTTCCGCCAAGAAATTCTTGCAAGATCATTTAGCACGAACGTTCAGCAAGCATTATTAGATCTCAGCCCGTGTATTTTCCGCTGCTGTAACAGGGTCCAGTATGATTCTGTCTCAATAGCTAAGCCTTGATTCCACTGTCATCATGGTCTCCGGCTCCAGTCTGATGCTTGGAAGCTTCGTGTTGCCAAGATTGATCGTCGATCACACACGGCAGAGCACACTCGGCTTTTCCGAGCAGAAGTCACCGGCCGGTCATTCAACCTCAATCGTAGGTAGCTCAACACCCGAGTGTTGCCGATGAATTGCACCCGGGTTGAGTCACAGGACTGCGTCTGCCGAATCCTATGGAAAATAACTCAGTAGTTTCCCGAGCTCTGAACTCACCACGATCCGGGAGAAAGCGGATAAGATCTGAGCCCGGAGAGTGGCTTGCGGAAGAGCTGCATGTGTTTTGTGTACCTGATGTCTTCTTTACCCCACGTCTGGCCCCACAAAGCCCACGCCGTCATTGCCCGCGTTGGAGATCGAGCTGTTGTTTCTTCTTTTTCTTCTTGACAACACTGAAATTTCTCACTTGCTTGACCAACACCATTGTCTCTTTATTCAAAACATCATCACAACAGCACCATGTCAGGGACCTGTGTAACGTGGATTGGCCTGGGCAACATTGGACGGGTAGGTGTTGCACCGCTCCTGCTTCCCCACCTTACGTCCACTCCCACGATGGCGCCTTTTGAGTCTTGACATCAAGGCGGAAGGAAGTACGAGAGACTGACACTTTGCCACAGGGCATGAGCAGTAATATTGCCAAAAAGGGCCCCCAGACCAAATTGATCCTGTATAATCGAACGAGCTCGCGAGCCGTCACCCACGCCGAGAACATCGGCAGCAACAATGTGACCGTCGCCCAGTCTCTCTCCGAGGCCGTCGCCGCCTCGGACCTGATCTTCGCCTGCGTTGGCGACGACACCGCTATCGAGGCCATTGCGGAAGAGATCCTCTCTGATAAGAATGCCGATCTGTCCGGTAAGACCTTTGTGGACTGCTCGACGGTGCACCCCGACACTTCGCGCCGTCTGGAAGCTTCTTTCACAGCCCGCGGAGCCGGCTTCGTCGCATGTCCGGTCTTTGGAGCGCCTAACATGGCCGACGCCGGACAGATGATCGTTGTGCCGGCGGGTAAACAAGCCTCCATCGCCAAAGCGACGCCCTTTTTCGAGGGCGTCACCGCCAAAGCGACCATCGATCTGTCCGACGGAAGCGGCGCAGACGTTGATGTCAGCCGTGCCTCGACCTTCAAAGTCCTCGGAAACTCCTTCATTCTCAACACGATCGGTGTCCTTGCCGAGTCGCTGACTGCCGCCGACGCAACTGGGCTAGGCACCGGGCCATTCCGCCAGTGGTTGGAGTTGTTCAATCCGGGGCCCTTTGTCAAGTACGCAGATCGAATGATCAGTGGGGATTATTATCAGCGGGAGGAACCGCTGTTCGCGGTGGATTTGGCCCGCAAGGATTTACGGCATGCGGCGAGTTTGGCGAAGGAGGGGGGCCAGCGGATGCGGAATGGAGAGGTGATGGATGGGTTGTTGCAGGGAGTGAAGGCCGAGAAGGGGGAGAAGGGTGACGTTGCGGCTGTGTATGGCGCGGCGAGGAAAGCCGCTGGTTTGAACTTTGAGAACCATTGATCTGATGAGAATGAGGTGACCTCGGGGGGGAGGCCGAGGAACAAGACTGTCATCTGACTGCACTTACAGTACAGTGCTACACAAGAGAAATTGATGTTTAGTAGCAGCATAACTACCCATACACAGTCTTTCCTTGTTGTTTTTTCTGTTTACCTGTAATTTGAGCTGGGGTACGCTTCTCGATTCCCGCTAGTCCGCCTTGGTGCAAGTCCATACGTCACACGAAAGAGGAACGTCGTACTCGTACACCTTTCCATCGAGATCTCCCGACGAACCCTGGGTCTGACGGGAACTTCCTCAGGGCGCACCCTCACATTGGTGCATTGTAGATGAGTATCTTCACACCCAGCGTCATAGACATTGGGAAAAAAAAGGGCCATGATCGGCCGAGTCCGAAAGCTCCAGAACAAGTTATCTCGAGGACGTACCCTATGATCACGATGTTTTCGTCATGCTGATCGTTAGATAGCGGTCGCAGATTGATAGAGACTGTTCCAGAGCTCTACAAGTCAAAGTACTGATGAGAAGAAATGTTTTGGAAAATAAGAGAGTTCCGATTCTTATATGATACGGTTCAATAGCCATATCTTGGGGTTAACATGAGCCCCAACCCAGAACTTCGTAGCACGGGGAGATTTAAAAGGTAATATACATGCGGCAAGGGTAAGTCATGAGAGACGGAGAAATGGAAAAAAACTAATAAGAGCAAACAGAAGATGCAGATGAAACAAAGACCATGAGCCAGTCGTTATCAACTTTTTCCTGCAGCAATAAATAAAACACGGCTGATAATGCAATGCACAAAAAAGACTTTCAACAAACATCACACGTAGCAAACAGATCCTTTTACTCGTGAATCTCAGTAGGCTCATCGTGGTGTTGATGCTCCTCGGCACCCTCCTTGGCCTGACGCTCAGAGGGGGGAGCGTGCATCTCGTTGACCAGACCATCGGGAGCCTCCCAAGTGGAAGACTTCCAGGGCTTGACGTGCAAAACGTACATGGAGTCAACCTCTTCGAGAGTGCGGCCCTTGGTCTCACAGACAAAGAAGAAGACAACCCAGATGGCGGCAAAACAGCAGGCGGCAAAGACGTAACCGTAGCGGAAGTCAATGGCGCTGGAGATGAAGGGGGTGAAGAAGGAGATGAGGAAGTTCCAGGTCCAGTTGGCAGCAGTCGCAATACCCATGCAAGTAGCGCGGTAACGGAAGGGATACATTTCACCGCAGATGGCCCAGACGATGGGACCCCAGGTGGTGGCGAAGCCGACAATGAAGAAGCAGGTGAACACGATCATGGCCACACCGGCGGGGTGAGAGGAGGGATCGACGTGCAGGACAGAGTGGCCCACGGAAGCCCAGATCAGGAAGCAGACGAACATCCAGGCGGCGCCGGCCATCAGACACTTACGGCGTCCGTAGTGCTCGACAATGTACAGACCGGGCAGGGTCATACCAAAGTTGACCGCACCAAGGATGATCTGAGTCACGTAGGAGTTGCTCAGGCCAACACCCTGGAAGATCGAGGTACCATAGTAGAAAATGAAGTTGGCACCGGTCAGCTGCTGCAGGGACTGAAGACCAACACCGAGAATGGTACGGTACAGCATGCGAGGACCAGTGAAGACCTCGTGCCAAGCAGCCTTGCCGGCGTGGAGCTCCTCCTCAAGCTTGTTCTTCATATCAGTCATCTCCTGAGCGACAACGCGGTGGTTGGTGGGGACACCGTAGAGCTTAGCCATGACCTCGCGAGCTTCCTCAACACGACCGTGACGGTAGGCATAACGAGGTGACTCGGGAAGGAACAGGGTACCAATACCCAGGATCAGAGGCCAGGCAAAGCCAATACCCATGGTGATGCGCCATGAAGCAGTGGAATCGATGCGCTCAGTGCCGAAGTTGATGATGTAGGAGATGAAGATACCGAAGGCAACAAACAGCTGGAAGGCGCTGACCATGGCACCACGGACCTGGCGGGGAGCAGACTCGGACTGGTACATGGGGACAACGCTGGACAGAGCACCGACACCAAGACCCATGACCCAACGGCCCATGGCGATCTGGTACCACTTATCGGTGGTAGCGATCTGCACAATGATGCCGACCATGTTGATAAGGGCCCAGAAGGAGATGGAGAATTTCCGGCCGATACGGTCAGCGATGGGAGCGGCCACCAGGGCGCCAATCATGGTACCGATGGAGAGCTGTTGCAAAGATCTATTGTCAACAAACTTGCCTCTCACGGGTTGATGTTTTTCCAAAGGAGGTTGGGGGAATGATTACGTACCAGACCGACAATGAGACCGTTACGGACGTTGCTGAAGGCATATTCACCGGTGGCAGCGTTGTACTCGGCAAAACGTCTCTTGAAGTCAACCATGGTGGTGAAACCCGAGATTTGACCTACGGCCGAGTCAGCATGCCATGTCACCAAAGTATCAACCGAAAGATTGTAGCACGAGAATGAGGCTTACCAGTAGAGTAACCGAAAATGAAACCACCCATGGAGACACACAGACCAAGGATGAAGGAGCGCCATGTCAGGTACTTGACAGGGCTGTCATCAATGAGGCCATCGTTCTTCTCCACGGTAGAGTCTGCACGAGCAGGAGTCGCAGCCTGGGAGGAATACTGAGATTCATCACCGGCCTTCTTCCGGCCTAATAGGTTTCCGAGACCCATGTTGAGAAGGTCTTATCCAGCGATGGATGGGGTTCTGAACCGACTCTTGAAGCTTATGGAAAAAGCTGAAATGTGTATGATAGGGTTCTCTTGTGAAAGAGGCAGAGGTTGGGATGGAAGAAAGGAAGAACGAAAAATAAAACTGGAGGGCAGGGCAGGGTGATGTCAAATAAATAGGATGAGAGCATCACACGGAGAATCGGCTTTGAACCTGGCTTCCTACTTTGGGGTACCATGGCAGACAACGGGGGCCCGGATCTCGAGGCCCACATTACGAGAAAGAATGGGGGGCAGAAGGAAATTTCACACTTCCCTCCACGGGCAAGCGCGTTATTCTCCATAGTCTAAGTCCACACGGTTTGGAGGGCTTCTTGGAGTGGAGAAAAAAAAAAAGGGTGGAGAAGACACACTTGGGGGATGTCTCGTCGCGGGTTCAAAATGAGCACGTCCACGTGAGGTTGAGAAAAATACAAGGGTCACGATAAATGGATTGTTGACAATGACTACTATACAAGAACAGGCGTATAATTACAGATTAGTACAGCATAGATGTACATTGTACAATCATACAATGTACACAGGTGACAGAACTATACATTATACCTCAAAAAAACGCAGTAATAACCAGTGGCACGGCACCAAGAGCGGCGAACATAGTATAGGAGGGTCACATGGGCAAATCTGACTAGATCTTCACTCGGTCCTGATCACGAAGCACAGAAACGGTATCAAACAACTCACAGCTTGAACAGAATCTCTTCCTCCCCGGGTAGACACCTCCAAAGTAATGCCGAAACCCGGGTAACGTCAAAGGGAGACACGATGATTCACAGTCTCACACTCCATCACAAGAGACGTCATCCAATAAGTGCGCGTTAGGGACCATGTCACATAATATTGCATAGCCTTACACAATCGCAATTATGGTGACTAAGGTAGTCTCAACAGAAAATACAACAATCACTTGGCCCGGTTCCCGAGCTGTTCAGATTTCCACTGTATAATGGGGTAAATGAACCAATGACTTTGAGCCGAGCTCCTTTGCCACCTTCTAGAAGACTACGCGATCCAGTCGGAATTCGATGCCAAACAGGAATGTCACACTGTCTGGCCCGAACGGCCATACAGGCATACACAGGTAGACACAGCCTCATCCGAGTCAATGACGAGGGATGTCCGTCGCTCATACCGATGACCCAAGCCTGGCATAGAACGGTACGATGGTCGGCCGAGACCCTTGGCAGCCTCGGTCTATTTGCAATTCTGCACTGCTGCAGGTTTGATGAATTTACACGAGGTAGTACTGTAGTTGATGTGCTAGCTGCCAGCTGGAGCAGATGTGTGTAGGTTTTCGAGGTGCTTTGACTGCATTTTTGGGTTGTACTACCAACGGCTGGACAAAGCGCCCTGTCACTGTCAGAGAGAATCGGAATCGTTATTGGACATGAAAGTGTTCGATCAGACAGAAAGGTACCATTAATGGTTTTAAGAGCAGTATTGTACTACCCATTACTCTGCTATCTTAAGCTCGATGAGATGTTCTTTATTGTTTGTTCTGCAGATGGTCTACAGTCTACAGTCTACAGTGAGTAAAGTCTACTTCTACAATGCAACAAATGAAACCCAATTCCAGAAGGCCTTGAAATTACATGACTGGAGTTTCAAAAAGGGGGAGACTCACTCCATCAGTCACACCACAGTGACCACACAACTACTGATCTGGAATTGTCACTTGATGCGAGGCGTAGAAAATTTTTCTTGTCTCCTGCCACATACAATTGGCATGCAGGGTATACTTTTTTTCTGCTCGACGCCCAGTGGGGCCGTGGGTTCCTCGCCGGAAAAAGGTTGGCGCCCGAGCCTAGCGTTGCAAATGATGACGATCGCCGTGCGAGGAACGGGATCCGCGTCATAGATATTTCTGTTTGAAAAAGAGCAGATGCATCGCCCTCAAGCAAGGCATGATTGATTTCCTTGGGAATTGTTCAACTTATATATCTCTGTTGAAGAGGATAATCATGACCCTAAGATACGCTGAAGAAAAAGGTGAACTGAAGTCTGGTATGACATGGCAGATAAGGGTGGACTTTGTTTTTTTCCTTCTGCAGTGGTCGCAGCCTCCTAGTCGATCCACCAGACCCACCTTCGGTGAAGCCACTGGCCTCATCTCGGGCGTCACCCGTGAATCCCGTCAGGGATTTGCGATCTGTTGAGACATTCCAGACTTGCATGGGATCCACTCGTGACCCTCTTCGGCACACCGAGTCAAGTGATGCTGAACTTTCGGCCACTGGCCATCCCGACTTTGCCGAGCCGACTCGGGACCTTGCATATGCACGAAGCCGATCGGACCCGATCAGAATCTGCTTATCTGTGGTGGTGTCCAGAACAGCACAATCGTATACGACTCAACTGCACCACATTTGTTTCGAGATTTGTCAGAAAAAAGACATGTCTTTCCTTGAAGAAGAGTTACCTTATTTTTAGGCGAGGTGAACAGTCTGCGATTGTGGAAATATATAAAGCTCAAGGTTCCTGGACTCAATCTCGGCATGCCGAGCACGGGATCACTCGGACTCGGCGGGCCCAGCAGCAAGAATCTTCGGCGAAACTACTGTTTTCCTCAATTTTCATGGGACCCGCTGTGACCGAGCTCTTTCCGTGATCGACAGTGGGGCCACCAAGGAAAGTGAATTTTTTCAATCCCGATCGAACTTCCAATTCTGGGCCCGGCAAGCCGATCAGCCCACTCACCTGTAATCAATCAGGAGACAGCCAAGGAAAAGGGGCGCACACCAACAGCAGTGGAACCTCGGCCTCCAATTGCTCTAGCCTGGACCAATGTCAAGGTAGCATGACATTCTGGACATCTTGCTACCATCCAATGGGGGCCAAGAACCGCTTATCGTGCAAAGACAGCTGCCAGCCTCATGATGAGCTGTTAGTGTTGCAAGCGAGCCATTTGCGTTGGAGAACGAGGTCCCTGGCCTGACGAGACGAAAGTGTAGCCTCGCCCCGAGGCTGGAGCGCAGATGAATCGCTTTTTTTTTTTTTTTTTTTTTTCTTCAATCTCTCTCTTTTTGTTTCCCGGCCGTGTTCCAGGAAGGTGTGCCGGTGATGGCGCAACAGCCAGGAACGCAACAGTTTGCCTCAATGTTGATTCGGCTCGGCCGTAGATCCAAACGTGCTCAGATGCAACATATGTAGAGTCGGGCATATCGTGATACGTATGTTATGGACCTGATCACCTGAGCGCTATCCATATCTACCGTAGACAGCAGGTGAGCAGACGAGGCGAAATGCCGTGAGGTGTCATGCCACCGCTAGGTAGGTTACTACAGTACGCTCTTTATCTTTTGTAACGCCGAAAGCAGGTCAAGCGGTTACCACATCGGGCGCTGACGTATTCTGATTTTAATACGGATGGAACTGACACCAACTCGTCTATCCCAAAATCCAGGTCGAGTCTGAAAAGTCTCGGCTGGACACTGATACGACTGGGTGTCCTTGGAATCCTGTGATTGGGGTACTTTTCGAATGTATCCACTACGCGGTGGCCACGATCCACGGATCCAGTACGCGCCACCGTCCACAAGGACAAGCCCAGTAGTGTTCTTCAGGAAGTCTTCTGTGCCTGGACCGATACAACACCAGCTCAAGCAGGTAGGTATCGAGTGGACACGTTATGGATAAAGGAATATGGTTGGCCCAATTTGCGGTTCCTGAATCTTGTGGGTCGGTAACCTCGGGGCGAGTTCTGTGAAATAGAGAAACTCACTCTGATCGTCAGACTCAGCCTGAGCACAAGGGCTCTGTTAAGTGTAAAGTAGGTACCAGGCTCAGGGCTGACTTTGATTGTATCTTCGACAACGAGGAGACACTAGATGACAATAGGGGGGTTACGACGCTGCAATGCGCCGTTGTACAGTGTACAGTGTAGCTGAGTGTACTAGGAACATACTTTTTGTCTTTGATTAGATGGTGGCCCGAGTACTAAGAATGCACTTTTGTTCAATGGTGCCGGTTTCCAGCGTAACTAGGTTGAAGTGTCACTGAAGTTAGGTACCCGCCAGATTTCCTATATCATGACAAGAGGAAGCCATGGATATGGACTGAACTTACCTTACTAGGTCCAATCATCGGGACACGAAGTCAGCTTTGCTGACTTCGTGTCCAGTTCGCTTCAGTGTAACTGTACCCGAGCAATAATCAAAATTATGGACAGAAGTCTTCAAGGCGAGTAGGGTTTCTGGCCATGTATCTCGAGATCCCACCAATAGAGAACGATTCTCCCGAATGTCCTTCACATGAGGAATTGGGTACTCCATACTCATAGTCCATAGTCCATAGTCCATACAGTTCTGTGCTGGTCAAATCCAGCGTTCATTCACTTTACTGTTTACACCACTGGATCTCATATCTTGGATCCTGCTGGGTATCGAACTTGCAGACACTTTCTCTGAGGGTTCATACCGAGTACCGAGACCAGGATGACATTATCAGTGATCGGTATACTCAATTGTAGATCAAGGTAGTGAGACAATTCAACGTATGGTACCTCCAGCCGGTGATAGTACAGGCCTGAGGCAGGTGCCCGCTTTACCTTACCACAACCTTACAATCTAAATCCAGCCTGTATGAATCTGGTGCCTACCCTTTTTTCGAGAGATCTCACGTCATGGGTGTGAGTCTTTCCGTCAAAAATCTGGGCCCGAATACAACAGCTGCGAGGTTAATCAAGTCGTCTTCGGCAGTTCGTCCCATAAGTAAGATCCATGGCTTCTGGACCCATGTACATTCAATATCAAAGTCAGAGACAGAGATCGTTGAATAGGATGAAGACTACGAGGCAACACCAGTCCTCACGCGATCAAGAGATGAACGTAAAAGACTGCACAGTACACAGCGTGGTAGAGCGCGTACTCTGTAAGCTAAGCCTGCTACCTTACCTACCAGCCTAGCACGCCAAATGCTCACTCGCCGGAAAAGCCCGAAGTCACAAAGACCCCCCGTCCGAGCAGGAGTAAAGATCAGCTGCACGAACAAGAATGATCAGCAGGAACAGAAATGGAGACTCATGCAGGTGGATTTGGGGACTCCAGCATGGCCGTGACCTCTCACGATTGTCAGTGGGCCACAAACTGGCATGACACCATCCAGTGGGGCATATCGAAGCTTGGAGGGGGGCTTTTTTTGTTTTTTCACATGTCATGAACTCGACGACACCAGCATGACTGAAGCAGTCAAAAGCAGTCAAAGTTGGGGCATCGGGCAACTTCAAGTGGGACAATAGGTATGATGGCCTGACACCTTGTGCATGATGATCTGGGCACGTGAAGTGTAACTGACGCTTCCGGTTTTATGACCGTGTGTCTCTGGGAAGTTGACTTTGAGAGCTGTTTTGCTTTTATTCTGTGCCCGACCTACGTAGTACACCGGGTCAGGGTTGGTAATACCAATGCAGTCAATCCTCAACAGACTACGACTAGGCTACAGCCGATCTATCTCCCAATATATTAGTCTTCCGCAGGATAATCAACCCTTGCGTGGAATTGGCCTCTACTTCCTCGCTCCGACCCAGCCTTCCAGCTAGGACGTTCACCTGACGCAGGGTCTATAACAATACCTCAATGTAGGACGAGATTATGTTCGATCAGAAAGACACAAGAGATGCTGACCGTCTGTACACCTGATTCAAACTGTAGTCCAGATCAGACTATACGCCCGACGGGGGCCTGACTGGCTATCCTCGAGGAATTGAAAAGGCTTAGTAAACCAACGTAAGTCCACTTGTCGGTTGAAAGTGGAGTGAGTTCATGTCTTCATCCAATATGTTCGTTGATCATGAAGTCAATATCGTGACCCTCGAAGATATCCCACAGAATATCTACTTGAATGGCTTGCGATGGTCTCCCTCGACATCGGCATGTTAGATGATCCTCTCGTAGCGTCAAGGATAAGGTAGGGTAAGTGCATACAAGCGGTGGTGAAGGCGGCGTCGAAATCGAGGTCGGCGTTCTTAGTCTCCTCTGAATAGTTCCAGGGCCTCATCGACATCGTCATTAGATCCATGGTTGCACGCATTCGATGCTGATTCTAACTCAGAACCGCCCATCAGCACAGATATGGCGTTTAACGGAGAGTGGCACGAGCCCTGATCACACAGAGGTAGCTCAGAGCCCCTCGTACTGTTTCATCTCGACTGATCCTTCCTCGTAATGATTCCCTTGGCAGACAATCTTTCGTCATTGGGACAATTCAAAGCAGACCTGGGGCTCGAGCCTGCCCACTTCCCAAAGTAGCTGCGGCTCAAAAACATTGGCGGCTTCGTGTCTTCCTCATACGAGGATATGATCTGCCATTCGTCCCCCGTGGAATATCCAACCTCTAGACATGTCCTCTATGCCCTGGCAATTAGCTATTGTACTGTCGTTGTGAGTACGACCATCGACATGGCCATCTTCTCATCATCCCATACCTTGTGGTCATCCACCCTGGAGCGGGAGTCCTTCAACCGTTCGAACTGCGCTCAGCCATCCTTGATACCGCCCTGTGAAGAAGACAAGTCGGCATTACGTTTGATCCTTTCCTCGTTCAGAGAGTACCACGTCCTGATCGGGCTGGTCATCTCTGGAGGAACCGAGGAAGAGCATCGCTCGTTCGAGCTTATTAATCGAGACTTGCATCCAGCCATGGCGGTGAATGGTTTAGGGCGCCAGGAAGAATCGAGGAGAGACTTTGTTGTTGCAGGCGAGGCAGTGTGCAGTAGTGGGCGTTGTTCTTTTGTTTAATGCCAGCGCGGTTTGACCAGATGGTAAGGAATAATCTACATAACTTGAGGATTAGATCGCAGGAAAGCCAAGTAATATGGAGACGGACGTGTAATCGTGAGATGAGGCTCTTTGGTGCTTGAGATCCGGAAAACGAAGCTGTATTTGAATTGTCGTTTTTGTTTCTCCGGAGAAATTGACAGGATATTTGCTGGTATATGTACACGCCCCTACTATACAGATCGGGGTGATATTTCTGCCCACGGTGCAGATCGCCGATTCCGACGACCGGCCCATTCCTGCTGCTCCTCGAGCGGATCACTGCAATGCAGTGTACTATGCCCGTCAAATTGAAACCGCTTCGACGCGAGGATATCGATGATCATCACCGTGGGAAAGAGACACTCCAGAGTATACGCGAAACGATCAAATTCCCCCGCAACGGTCGTCGCGCTTTGAGCGGTTGTCTGTAATGAGTACGTGACTGCGCGCAGGATGCCGATGCAACTGAGACTCGCGAGCCGGATCTCGGTGGATTGAAGCAAATGTCGGAACACGCCGCGGGTAGGTGAGCTCCAGGGTGATGTGCCGTAAGCGTCGCGCAGGAGGCGAATCAGAAAAGTGGCGCTGCTGATTTCGACGAGGGCGATGGCAGTGAAGTAGCCGAGGTGGAGGTAGTCGATGCGGGTTTGGAAAGGTTGATTGGTTGCGAGTTCGACGGCGCGAGTGACGGCGATGGTGATGCGAAGCGCAATGATGCAGGTCATGAGCGACCAGAAGATGGCGCGGAAGATGAGCGATGCGCGGTCTTTGAGGGTGTGGACGAGAATTTGGTAGCTATAAAAGGAGAGACCAGCCTCCTGGACCTATTGTATTTGGGGCGGGTGTCAGACTAGTAGACACTAGTTGAGGGGGGAGAATGGAAATAGACGCCATGGACGAGCGAGTTTACGAACCAGCCAGAAGGTATCGGCAAAGACGCTGGCGGCCACTCGCTGCCGAACAGGATTCTGCGTGTAAAACGCGAAGTAGCAGAGACCGTTGGCGATGGCACAGGCGATGGAGACGATGATTGGCACCAGATGTAACCGTGATAAGCGAGTGATGGCTGTCGCCCATAAACCCGCGACCGTCAGAAACAAGCCGATGGTGCTGAGAATAGACCAGCTCAGTTCGAAATATGCGGGGACGCCCATCTTGGTCGCGCAAAGCGGCCCATCGTTATTGGGCGCACGCGACGCTGGAGATGGGTAGGGAGACCGAAGACGCGGGGAGGGCGTATGTCATGCCTTGCCCGCCAGATCTTACGCGCTCAAGACCTGTTATCCACTGCAGGTGCAAGGCGCTGGCAGAGTCGTTCTGATTGTCCGTCGGTAGCTGTTGTGGAGTGTAAGGAAGAGAAAGTTGCCTTTCTTATGAGGACCGGGGGGCTCGAGACCAAATCGGAGTGACCAAACTCGAACCATGAATCACGGGGTCTGGCCGAAACTCAGATAGAGTTTCTGGGGTTCCCAGAGACTACTACCGAACCTTTTGAAGACCTGGGTCGGCGCATACGCCAAACGCGGCCGTCACAACCTCACACCAGCCTGGGACTGAGAGGAATGGGCATAAACCTTGATTGGATTCACCCGGTCGGGCCCTGTTTTAAGCGATTCTGGGGGAGAATCTCCACTGATGGTGGCAGTAGAAGTGGGGCTATCGCTAGAGGCTCATATGTTGGTAGACGGACGACAAGTGGTAGTCTCTCCTCCAATTCGAATTCTTCCGTGTCTCCAGCGCCTCTCCACCTTTCCACATTTCGACATCGGTTGTCTTGAATGGGGGTGGGGAACTCGTATGGAGTATGGGCTATGGACCGTGCGAGTGTTTGTCCGTGTGTGCCCTCGTATGACTCCGACAGACTGTCAGACACTATTCAATAAGGCTTGATCTCGAGTAGTAGTCGAGTAGTAAAGATCTATGACAGGACAACTGAAGGATATGGAAAAGCGTTGGAAAGTTGGATCCCCCCAGGAAAGCCGCTCAGGTCAAAAGGCAGCCAGCCGCTTAAGGTTTCACTGCCCGGCTAAATCCCGTGATCACCACAGACCGGGAGTACGTTCCTTAGTCCTTACTGCATTTAGTACAGTTGTACATCTGACTATCACTACGACTAACCATCTAACTAGGTAGTAATCAGGCACTACATGTAAGAGGTAGGGCCCACCAGACTGATGCCTGCTTAATCCTCGTTCCAGTATGCACGAGATGAACATGTCCAACAAAGATGGTAGATGGTAGCCAGCATTGATTTCATTCCACTACTGTTGACTCTCTATGTTCGTGCTCTGTCTCCACCGGAATCAAAAAGGTCATCTTTTCCGTCTCCAACACGTTCCGAGATGGTTCGAACCGTATCTTGCTGTCATCCCCTGTCAATTATCCGAAGCATGCCTCGGAAAGCCTTCAAACTCAAAAGCTCACCCCCCCCTCTAATGTCTAATATCTCCCGCTCCCCTGTCCCCCCAAAGTTCCGTCATCGCACCGCTGCACGCATTAAAAGTCCCCCTCGGCAAGATCCGTCGTCGCTCCAGCCTCAAAATCAAATACATGGCCCAGTACTGACAATGCTGCGGAGGAATCCGACTCGCCTGTAGACTCACCTCGTCCAAAAGTGTCTCGGGCGTGCTACCCAGAAAGTGCATGTACTGATAAGAGCGACTGGTGCATCGGTCGTCCGGCTGGATTTGCATCTCGTACCTGTCGGTGGGGATATGACCCTTCTCATTGGTGCAGTGGTATAGGAAAGATGGGCCGGGGCCTCGTTTTTGAAGGATGATCACCCAGTGGATGTGTTGACTAGCTGCGTGGGGGAAGCGCCGGGCGAGCCAGATATCGTAGTGGTGGGGGCAGGGTTGGCACGGCATGTTGGAGGGATGGCCTATTTCCAGGTGAGTAGTCTACCGAGAAGAAGGATATCACGCAACTCGAGGCTGGTTTCCGATGAAATGAAATGAAATAGGTCAAGAGCGAGGATTTGAGGAGTTCTCAAAGTTAAAAACTGCTGGATGTAAGCTTTTAGGAACGCTCAAAGATAGCCAGTGATTGTATGGTCAAGAATTAAGAGCGGTAGACTGGAGAGAGTCAGAAGCAGGCGAAACGTCGGGTATAAGTACTCGTCGGAGACGCAAAAGTTCAACAGACGACGAGTTGAAAATAGATTGATCCGGGAACAGCAGCTAATAATAGACCAGATTGGTTGTGCTTTCACACGGTTGCTCTAACATGCAACAAACACTGGTGCCACAGAAGAACAAAAAGAATACAATGGCTCTCGGCTTATTGATTGTCAGTGAGATCAAACAAAGCACCATGCCCTCGAGGATCGAGGGTCGCGGACCGACAAGGGTCCCAGACGGATACTACTGTGCCAGCTTGTCTCAATGATCCGAGTCCGAGAACAAAGAAGATAGTCTCACCATTCGGGATCGGCTTCTGCCAGGCATTGTTGATCCGTCTTGATGAGTTCACTGGCTACATGTATTGCCGCTATCAGTTACACTACCACGAGTGAGGAATAGCAGATTTCGTTTTAGTTTCCACAAGTCAACGGACATCTGTATTGGTATATGCAGCATTCATCATGTCTAATTCAAGACTTTTTGGGTCCTCTCTAACGAAGAGGAAAATATAACAAACCAGTCCAAACAAGGAAAGACTGATCCCCAGGCAAAGTCATAAGAAGTTGTAGAACCTTCATTCCACAGACCCGTCGAGTAGGATCGACTTAAGCGACGGACCGGGAAGTCATGGCACCGGACGTTCTCAAGCCCCAGCTTAGACTCCTCAATATGGTAGAAAGATGACAAAGAAAGAGGATGAAAAAAGTGGAAATGGGAATACAACGCCAAACACCTTTGTGCACCCGGTACGGAGAGAAAGAAACCTAAGCCCCATTGAGAATTTTGAGGATGATTAAGTGGCAGAGCCTTAACGACGCTGGTTCTTGCCAATACCACGCTTACCGGCAACCTATTTGGTTGAAGAAAGGAAATTAGTGGTTGATCTGCCGAAAACAAAAAAAAAAAAACCGCAAAAGAGGCGACTGATTGACAGGCCCAGAAAGGCAAACGGGAAACATACCAAATGCTTGGCCAGCGAGACAGTAGTGTGACGATCAGCCTCACCCTGTCGGGCCATACGGTTCATCTTCTTCTGGCCCAGCTTGAACAGACGGTCGGCCTTGGAGCGAGCCGTCTCATCAACAACACCGTCATTACGACGATCAGTAGCAGCTTGGCTACGGGCGCGGCTCTTGGCACGGGCAAGAGCCTTGTGGGGATCATCCAGATCCATAGCGTCATCTTCAGGCTCGCCACGGGTGAGAGTACGACCACGGGCTTGACTCTGGGAGCGAGCGCGGGAGCTAGCGGCGTCTACATCGTAGCCAGCAGCGTCGAGGCCACGCTCCATCTCGGAAAGCTTCTTGGCCTTGGCAGAGCGAGGAATTTGGGCACGGTTTTTCAGCGACTTGCGCATCTTGGCGTCGTTGCGCATCAAAGTACGCTTCTCGCGGATCAGGTCCGCCTTCATGCGGGTGTCGGCATCCTCGGCATCCTCCACGCTCTCATCCGACTCGTAGTAGCCGTCGGCCTCCAGCTTCTCCTCCTCCTCTTCGAGAGCAGCCAGCTTCTTCTCGATATCGGGGTCCACAAAGTCGTAAATGTTCTTTCCGTTCCACACCTCAGGAATCTTGTCGTGGTTCCACTCAGAGTTGGCAAGAGTGTAGTCGCGCTGCATATCGAAGCTGTAGACACCAGCACCACCGTTCTCCTCCTCCAGGTCGCGCTCGAGCTTGCGGCGGTTGGGGTCGCTTTTGTCGTACTTCTGGAGGTTCTTGACGGCCTCGGGGATGAAGGTTTCGCGCGTAACACCACCCATAGGCTGGGCCACATGGATACGGGCCAAAACATCGCCAAGACGACCACCGGGGGTACCGGCACTGTTGGAACCAGACTTCAGCTTTTGAGACACACGCTCGGCGAGGAGCTTGTCACACGCGGCATTTTTGACCGCAGTGACACCCTCGGTGGTAGTGCAAGAAACCTGGAGCATCTCAACATCTCCGGACTTCAGAATCTCCTGCAACTCGACTTGTTGCTCGGGATCCAAGTCCTCCGGGCGGCGAACATCGATCTTGTTAACAACGATGTAGACAATCTTGTTGGCGAACAGAGGCTTGATGCTGTGGAAGAGCTTGATCTGGTCTGTGACGGAGTAACCGCACTGCTCGGACAAGTCCATGAAGTAGAGAATGGCTGAGCGCAAATGGGCAACGGCTGTGATGGACTGCATCTCAATGGTGTTCATCTCCTCAAGTGGGTGGTCAAGAATACCAGGGGTATCGATGGCCTGGAAGCGCAGATATTTGTAGTCGAAGTGGCCCACGAACAATGACTTGGTGGTGAAAGCATAGGGCTGGACATCGACATCGGCGCGAGTGATGCTGCGCAGGAAGCTGGACTTGCCGACATTGGGGTAACCGCAGATAAGGAGGGTACGGGTGTTGGGGTCAATCGAGGGGAGACGACCCAAATGCTGGCGAACCTGCTCCAGGTAGACCAGGGGATCTTTCAGACGGCGGCAGATGGTGGCCATGCGACCGAGCGCAGCGCGCTTCAGCTGCTTGCACTGGAACAGAGATTGCGCATATTTAATCAGGCGGACATAATCGCGGGAAACACTCTCAATCAAGTGCTTGGCCGTTGAGACCTGACCAAGGGCAATGCGGAAGTGGTCGGCATCGTAGAGCGTGTTCATCAGATCCTTGTCTGCAGATAATATCAGTACCTTTGTTGTTGCACAAGGCTCTCAAGGTACTTACGGAAAGGGTGGATGTCTTGCAGACGGGGGAATCCATCAAGAATGGCTTGGAATTTCTCGCAGAAAGTCTCTTGCGTGTACTTGACCTTACGGGTGTAGAAACCTGCGGTGGAAAAAAAAATTGCGATTAGCCGCCGCCCTTCCTTTATCGATAACCCATTCAAATTGCAGGTTGGCTTGTGTTTTCCTCCTCACCACTTGCGACCGGTGTGATGAAGTGAATAAGATGATTCAGAGCGCATACCTCGAATACGGCTGATCTTGAATCCAGCGCGAATCTGGGTGGGCAACTGTCTCTGAGTGCGACTCAGGACAATGTCCAGGAATTCCTGGCTGGTAGGCACAGGCGCAATCTGGCGGTGACAGCTGGTTAGTGAACTTTGTTCGACAGCCTTTTCAAAGTAGAGAACCTTGAGGGAAACATACATCCTTCCACGTCGTCTTCATGATGATCCACAGGAGTCAAGCCAAGGAGGTATATTGACTCTAAAGTGGCCAAGTTGATGAGGGATTCAAATGGGTGTTTCTTCATCGGAAAAAAATTGTTTGGCGGACATTTTTCTGCCGGGCGGCCAGCAAATGCGGGGACCTGGATTGGACGTGGTAACCGAGCCACTTTAAACTTAGCTTGTCCCTGGGAAGATGAACTGGCTGCAGTCTGACTTTTCTGCGTGGGATTGACAAGATCAGACGGCCACTGGGAGAGATGGACATTGATCCGATCCAACATAGGCAATTGCGCAGTATTGTGATTCAGTGTTGGTGCAGAAAAGGCCAATTTTATAAAAATTACACGACCACGCCGATGATGGCTCGAACATTCCGTGCCCTTGACGAGAATACTGCAGTACATGTGGCGAAAGAGAGCCAAGATCGGGCAATGCTGCTGTTGTACATCGCATATAGAATATATTACACAGGCTTGAAGATCCCTCCAGACCCCTGTTTTTTTCTTACACGAGGATGGTCTCCCAAGTCCGCCACCCTCAGAAAACACGAAGAAAACTCCCGATCCTAAGAAACCCTTGAAACGAATATCGATGACCAAGGTGTAGCGCATACGTGACGTGACGGGGGACATGAAAGGTAACATAAAGACAAGATCACCGGAACAGGCTCCATACAAATGACGCCGGAAGAGATGGGTTGGGTCGTAAAACGAAATGAACAAGGGAGGGCAAGGAGAATTCGCATTCGGTAAGGCCAGATCAACCCTGGCTTGTTTCCTGGTATCAAACGTTCATTTCCTCATCGCCGAATTCCAAAACCTATAGCGGGAGGATTAGTCGTCGTGTCCACACAGAGTCTTCTTTTCACCTGGCCTGTGTAAATTGGGGTAGTGGATAGGGCTTGCAACATCAAGTCCATGGAACGTACCAGATCAACCCAACCGCCTCCACCAAATTGACACTTACTGGGCCCACGAGACTCAAATCCAAAAGACTCGTAGAAGGGTACCAGGTGCTCGTGTGCAATGATCGCAAGGCGCTCTGCGATCTGTGCTTCCCGAATACGGTGAATGTAGGATTTAAGCAGAGTGCTGCCGACCTGCTTGCCCTGATGCTCAGGGAGAACCGCCAGAGAATGGATCGCGATGGTACGGCCCCCTTCCTCGTGACCGACCGCCTGATTATCCTCAAATGTCCAGCGCTGCGACTGCCAGTCCAGGGGGAGACGCATGGCGCGGTCCGACACCAAGGGCTCGCTCGTGCGAGTCGCAATGATGTGTCCAACCAAGGTCGGGCGAGGCTTAGGCTGATTCTCGTCGAGGATGGGCAGTGTGAACAAGCCGAGACTGAGCTCTGGGCAACGTGTCAGACGGTAGATGAACTTCTCGCGCGAACAGCGCTCCGCTTCCGGAAACGCATTTTCCACCTGGACACAATCCTCGACATTTGACACCGACAGCAGTTGCACAAAGGGGTGAAGCTCGTCCAGCTTGGTGCGATGATGGGTTGGAGGTCGGCGATACCAGTACGGGTAGTCGTTGGCATCTTCTTGGTCGACCGCGACGTAGTCCTCATCTACTTCATCGTCGTCTTCGGAATCGTCGAGAGGGAAGCCGCCGCCTGTGATGGAGATACCCGCGCGATCAAGGATGCGAGCCAGATCATTGTTATTGGAGTTTGACAAGGAGAGGAGTTCGTCATCGTTGGCGTTGGACAATGGCTTCAGGCCAGAGGTGTCTGGACCGGCCATTGACTCTGACGATTGCTCGCGCAGGTTGGACATTCTTGCGATTTGGAAAAGGCGACACTTGGCGCCTCAAAAGTCCGGCTAGTGGAGTGATTGCAAGATCCAAAATGAGGTCGCGTGTCGAGGTGAATCAAGCCGACTCGCACGTTTGCGCTTTTTCGGATTTTTCCTGCAAGGGGACCCGGCAAGGTGGCGTCGATCGGAGGAGGGGTGGTACACTGACTACAGTCTAGACCAGTGGGGGTCGTTAGTGGGCACGGGGCAGTCAGATCCTAGTGCTGTATGTGCCTGGTGGTACTGTCATGCCAGAGGTCAATTCACCAGAAATTTGCAGCGATCAATTGAAGCGATTGACTCGGCGATGAGTGATGAGAGTGGGGGTTCTGCTACCTGACTTATCGCGGAGTTTCTTTGCGCCGCAACAAGGTTTTCTGCTTGAACCGGAAGTAGACTTTGACAGGACAATCAGAGTCTGCAACCTCAGTAATAGGCGGGAACGCAAGGAGATAGCGGCGACCGGCGCTCAGATGGGGCCAAGAAAAGTGTTGATTCATTCGTTGCAGTTTTCTCTGTGTCTTATCACTGCTGGGGGATCGCGATTCAGTCAGAGTGAGCTGAATGTCTTTTTGTGCCAATGATGCCAAAGTCAACCTCCAATCAATAACATCTACGTCGTTTAGACAGGGATTACAGACGTGCAAGAAGAGAGCGTAATACAGTAGTAGTAAACTAGTAGGAATGCTACTAGTAGCAATGTTATTGTTCAGCCTTGGCTTGAGTGGCGGGAATGTTTTTGAACTGGAGCGACCAGTGATAATCTGATAAGTGCAACTACTTCTTCAGTACCTCCCTTCTTGCATTCAGTACTTCTCCTGTGTATATTGCCAGGCTGGGAGTTCAGGTTCCGTGTCTCTACCATGCTGTGCTTCCGAAGTAACTTGAAGTATCTGATTAGTCGCGAGATGGCGGCGCTTACTGCTTACTCCGCATGAACGCCCTCCCAGGTTGCTTCAAGTTTACTCTAGTGAGGAAAAACAACCCCTCGAGCGTGAAAAGCGGGAATGTGTGGGGGAGATTTGGTTTTAAGTTTATAGTGCGATATCTGAGGTACTACTAGGTAGTAGGTACTAGGTAGTGGTTAGGTACCACCTATTGTAGTCACGTACTGGAAACTTTCTTTGTACCTGACTTGACTGTTGGATCACTTCTCATAGAATCAGACGGGAGGTACTCAATCTGGCTTGTAGGTCTACTTGGTGTCACATCTATTGCTGTCAACTTTAACTTTTACTTCTGACCTTGAGAGAAGTTGCTCTGTTGGAATTAGGCCCTGAGTTTATTGTAATAACATAGACCTCGCCTCTGGTGTCCATGAGGTTAGGACTGTGAACGTATTTTATAGGCTGAAATCGCTCGGCAGGATCAAGGTTTTCCAACACTAAAGCCGAGCATCACATACATCATTCAAAAAGTATACGCAACCAAGCTCGATATCTGGATTTCGAGGATCAACGCAAACAATATTCATACAGATTGAGCCTCTAGGATTTTCCCTCCGCGCACTCGTCCTGGCTGGGCGACGTCAGTCTGCCTTCTGAATAAGAGGCCCCGAGGCGGAAGTCAATGCCGGCCGAAAAGCGGCCGAGCGGCGTGAATAACAAGGCACAGCCAGTCGGTCGGGCATGGAAGTAACATAAGGCTGACTTGTGCAGGCCGAAGTCATGTTCAGCGTGCCTACGGTATCCGAGTCCGAACAGCTATAGTTCATGGGTATCAAAACATTGTAGATGAGGGAAATATCACCACAGACTCGTTGATGGGGTCAGAGACTGTGAAAATACACAAATAAAGTCATTCAATCCTTTCCCCAGTGAGACAGGGTTCGCTTGTTGCTCGGGTTTGACTATCTGACACTGACAGTCTTCGCGGACCCGCTCGAAACGAGCGGCGAACGTAAATCCCGCGGCCTGAAGATCTAGGCGGTGAATCAGTACCGCGGATGCGTCATGCGGCCATTATTTCCGTGGGGGAACTGACTCAACATATAAGAGCGAACGCTTACAAGAGATTTTAATCCTTTCAGTTTGTCTGGACTCATACGAACACCCTGGATGAGCCTTGCACCGAGCTTGTCTTTCGCCGACTGCGCGCTCTGTCGCTGACCGATAATGGGCTCCCGAACATTTTCCCGGCCTTGGGTTGTTCCGGCCTCTCTCACCAAGGTAGACACCATAATTTCTTGAAGTAAACAAGAAAGACTGGACCAGACCACGAATTTGGATTACTAAGGTGCCATTGTTTACCAGCAACATGTAGCGCGCAGTCATGGAACGGCGCTGCGACGTCCGGCGCAATCGCAATGCATCCAACCGGCCTCGTACCAGGTCGCCGCGTCGTCGAGTGCTAGTGAGAATGGGGGAGACCGTCTGGGACGCCGAGCCAAGGAAAAGATGTTGGACAAGGTGAGAAACCGATACCATTGCTCTTTGTTCTCCTCATGACCAGTCACTGATAATGGCATCGATCTGGAATTTCAGGAATTTTTTCTTAGCTTGCTAAGCTCAGCCTCCACCAAACGAGAAGCAAAGTCCTACCTGTCGCGACTAAAGGCCACTGCTGCAACCGAAGATGCGACCTGGAATCACAAGGCGGCGGCAACGATCTCCAACAAACCTGGGGATGACACAAGCTTGGATGCTTCATCGCCGTGCGGCGTCAATCTGGGATCTTTCTACCATGCCCCCAGAGCAGTACACGACACTCCAGTCTTCCGTCAGGAGAAGACCCCGGTGTCACGAGAGCAGGTCGCGTCGGGGCAAATTAACTTAGCCTTGATCAAGCTGTGTACGCCACAAGAGCTCGACACTGAAACGATTGACGGTGTAGCCAAGACCCTCTCGCAACTGGTGCGCCTTGGAATGGCTTGCTGCGTCGTGGTGGATCCAGGCTGGACAGGCGGAAATAGTGCCGCGATGAGATCGATTGCAAGTGAGCAAGCCACTCGACTTGCAAATGCAGTTGACGCACAGCCGGATTCGAAATCCTTCTGTCTTGATTCCATCCTGACCATTTCGGGGCAAGAGCCGGGCCTCATGACGGTCACATCTCGACAGAGGCTCTTACGGCCGCTGCGAGACGGGCATGTGGTTGTGGTGGCGCCAATCGCCTATAGTGACGAGAACCCCAGGGCCATTCCAGTCTCTGCGGATGAAGCTGTGTTGACTCTGACTAAGGAGTTTGCAGGCCT
Source organism: Penicillium ucsense (assembly GCA_014839625.1). NCBI lineage: Eukaryota > Fungi > Ascomycota > Eurotiomycetes > Eurotiales > Aspergillaceae > Penicillium > Penicillium ucsense. Next base: position 126,385 of record WIWV01000048.1, on the reverse strand, counting down.
TGCTTTGGATTCTCACCACCCAGATGATGATCCAGCTGCCACCGCAGAGAAGGTGCAGGCGCTGCAGCGAGAGGTCTCTGTAGACCGAGTCATCTTGCTGCATCCATCCGGGGGCATTCCGGCTTTTCGAGGCCCACAAGAATCCCATGTCTTCATCAACATGGAGCAAGAATTCGAAGACATTGAAAGAGAGCTGATCGCGGCACAAGACATGTTTGTCAAAAGTACACAAGCGTCACCGATTCGCAAGAATGAGTCTGCATCTGAGATCTCAACCTCGCATCATTCGCCCCATCCCGCAAGTCACATTCTTCATGGCCACGTGGAGAATCTTCGCCTATCGCAACAAACTCTCGCACTGCTCCCATCTGCTTCATCTGGAATCATTACTTCTCCATATGAGGTCGCCAAATCTGCTCGCCCACGGGAGCCAACTTCCAACCCGTCTGCAGTCGGCACGCGACGCCAGCGTAACCCTCTGATACACAATCTGTTGACCGATAAACCGCTTCTTTCTTCCTCTCTCCCCCTAGGTCGACGGAGGACGCTCAGTCGTACCGATGCCATCAGTGCTCCATCATCTCACTCGACGTTCGTCAAGCGAGGCATGCCCTTGACAATTCTTCCAAACCCCTACACGCAGATGTGGACAGCTCACGGTCAACCTCGCCTCAAGCTCGATGACCCGTCCATCGACCTGCCCCGACTTGTCCACCTCATTGAAGATTCATTTGATCGCAAATTGGACGTGCAGGACTATCTTGCGCGAGTCAATAATCGTCTCGCCGGGCTGATCATCGCCGGCGAGTACGAGGGTGGTGCCATTCTCACGTGGGAAACACCCACGGGAGTCATTGATGACGGCAGCGCCGCCAGTGCTGCCCGTATGGTCCCGTATCTGGATAAATTCGCCGTTCTCAAGCGCAGTCAGGGCGCAGGAGGCGTGGCTGACGTGGTCTTCAACGCCATGGTGCGCACATGCTTCCCCAACGGAGTCTGCTGGCGTAGTCGCAAAGACAACCCCGTGAACAAGTGGTACTTTGAGCGATCGATCGGGACGTGGAAACTGTCCGATAGTAATTGGACCATGTTCTGGACCACGCCTGGATTGGTGGAGGATCCTCAACGATTCAGCGATTATGAGGATGTATGTAGGAACATTCAACCCAGCTGGGCTGATCATAAGAGTGTCATGGACTGAGTGATCTGGATGCATTGCACATAAGGTATATACCATTTACATAGCTTGAAATAGACGAAAGGACAAAGAACAATTTAAGACTTGCTTCGACCTTTGGAAGTACGCATTCCCACCTGGCAACGAGAATAGACAGGCGAATGGTAGATGAGTTTGCAGATCTCCACTCCGTCTTCTGAGCAGTGTTCAAGTGAAAGCTGGAGGAAACCCTTTCTTTTCGGGATGAGATCAGCTCTGCGGTCTGTAGTTGTATGGTGACAACCCGAGTAACTGAGAGTGTGCCAGTGAAATTCATATCGCAGAATGTAACTGAGTACCTTAGTGAGCACTGTACTACTAACTTACTAGGCTACTGCATTCGTCAAGTCATACAATTGTACAATTGACCGAGCAACCTCAAAAATCTGGCATCCAACTTTGTTTGAGCTTGTGTCCCGCCAGGTCCACTTGGATCTGGCCCCTGGCCCGGTCTTTACGACCATCAAACTCCCCCAGTTGACGTGGTCGGTGGGAACCTCCCCAAAGAATAAAAAAAGAGGGACAGGCCTCCAAAACCTCGGCTCCTCCACCGGACACTCAACTTCGACTCGACATTCTTGCTTACCTCAATGGCGTCACACAACAATGCCAATCTGCATTGAATGCTCGTACCCGGTCTCGCACCTGTACAGCGCCTACAGCCGTGCCGATGACCGTTCTCAGGGCAAAGGCGTCCGATTGACGCAGTGCCCTCGCTGCCAACGGTTCGCCGATAAATACGTCGAATACGACTTCGTGGTGATCTTCATTGATCTGGTCCTCATCAAGCCTCAGGTAATACCTGACAGACGGGCCTCGCAATGGGTGACGTGGATATGAAGAACGTCCGCTGACGATGAAACACAGGTGTACCGACATCTTCTTTTCAATCGGCTTGGGCGAGACGATAATCTGTTTGATGTGAGATATCACCTGGACTAGGCAGTGGCACACGAAGACCAGAAATATACTGATGCAAGCCGCTCCACGCACAGCGATCGATCATTCGGCTGGGAGTCCTGTTGCTTCTCTTCGACGTCTACCTCACATGGGCTCGCCTCGAGAAGGACCCTTCACTTGCCACGACTTTTATTGCGCGCACCCCTATCATCGTGCAATACCTCTTCTTCTTAACCTTGAACGCGGTCGCGACAGTCGCACATCATTTCACTGTCCGCATTCTGGCATCCTTGCTTGTACCGCAATCCCATCGCTACAGCGCCCCCGTAGCCATCCCCGATGTAACAACAACTACATGCCCGCCGTCGGGCGTCAGCGACACAACCACTCCTTTACCCTCCCATCCTCCCACGCCCACAATCAGACCATCGCCTCCCCCTGGCCAAGCGAACAATTCAGCAACACAGCCTCTGATCTCACTCGGGTTACCCGCCACCAAGTCAACGCCGAACTTGCACGGAGCAAGCATTTCAGGCGAGACAGCTTCTTCGCAGGACACAACTCCCGCGAGTAGTACACAGACACAACCACAGTCGCAGTCGCAGTCGCAGACACAGACACAACCATCTTCGATCTCACAACGCGCACCTCACCAACCCTCTCTGCAACGCGCGTCCACCGCGCCAATCCAAAACATCCGACCACTTCCTCCCCCCACTGCCGCAAGCCCCACAGCCATCAGTACCGCACTACTAGTCAGCAGCTGCGCCAAATTGTTTCCCATCCTGCTCGTCATCTGGGGCGCCGACGGCATCCATACGGGCCTGACCAACCCAGCCGCACCAGGAAGCATGGTCCGCAAGGGTATCGGGGCATCCAAGGCGGCGCTCTCATCCGCACGCGATACCACTGCGTCGCCTTCCCTGTTAGAATCAACCCTGGCTTCTGTGGAAGTCTCCCTGCGGCCATATTTGCCAACGCAGTATTTGACGGGCTTGTTCGATCTGCTTGCGTCGTTACTGTCCCTGGGTGTGGTGGATGCGCATCTCGTGCTGCTGAGCAATATCGAGGCCTTGTATATTCTTCTTGGTTGTGGATATTTTCGATCTGTGGTCGTTGCGGTCGCGGGCCAGGTGGCTAGATGGGCGGTCCAAAAAGTCATACTTGGAGCGGTTGGTGTTGGTTAGAATTCCCCAAGTATCGGTGTTGACGGCGGCGAGTATGTACATGTATATCATCCTATACATGATTCATCATGTCTTTATAAAGAGGAAATCTTTGTCTTGAAAATCGCAATGGACAGAACAAAGCTTGTGTGTGTTGAATGTCTCCATACCGGGCAGTACTGTTTATTCTACGAGAGTCAGTTGTTGATTGCACTCTGTTGGTCCTACTATCTAACCAACCTTGAAGCAGTCTTGTTTGCTCAGGATTCTATGTGGGCTTGCCAGCGGTACTGCCCATCGCGTCTGTTGCCAGCAAGTGAATTGTTATGGCTACGCCCATGAAGTATACTGTACGATGACTTCCCCAGTTGCAGCACGTTACGATCTGAGACGTTGCCCAACGAGGAACCTCTTGTCGTTTTGAATTCAGTTTCCGAGTAGATCGAAACCATGGCACTTGTGTGAGATTGAGAGGCCGTCCTGAGATTGACCTTAGAAGCAAAATATTGCCAAGCAGGCAGATAACATAATCACTCTGATGCATCCATCGTCCAGGGCAAACTCCACTCTTTACTACAAATCCTACTACACATTTCCTTTTTTTCTTCACTTCGTCGAAAAGTCAGGATAAGATTCTTCCTCATTGGCAAAGGCATATCATCCAGTATATCTTTATGGTACACCAGATCAGTTTCCAGTGTGAATGGAGTGCCTTTCTGAGGATCTCACCGTGGTTCTTTTTCAGTCTGCTTTGGCAGAGTTTTCATGAAGGCTTTTGAGGAAGGACTCATGATGTCCGGGCCCGGGAATCGTGTTATGCCGAGGTTACAGCTGGGCCTAGGATAATCGTACGCCTTACGAGCGAGACACCAGGTGGAAAGATGAATTAGCTTGGATTGCTGCCTCCAGTCGAGTTTCAAGGGATAAGGTAAAGTAGTGTTCAATAGTGAGTACCAGAAGTCAATACCTTACCTAGGACAAGGTAGACGGCAGATAACCACCTACATCAGGACAATAGGTATTCAATCGGAGACCCGACACGGTGATATCTCTACTAGCAAGGTGCTGTCAAGAAGGTGATCGGTGCATTCTCGCTGGCAAAAGGAAGCTCGTCACTCCTGAAGTTTCATGGACCTGCTGCGTAGAGTTGTCTTGATAACAAGAACATATCTTCCAAGCTTCGCATTTGCATCAATAATCCCGGAATGGATGGATTCCTGTAGCGACAAGGACGAACGCCACCATATAATGGTCCAGTTTCACCCCGGCTCCCCTGCTCCTGTTCGCTCGCAAACGTACTAGGTAGTCTTATAGAACGGTGAAAGCCGTCCGAGATGTTTTCTTTGATAGGTATTGCCCCAGGGCCCGTAATGAATACGGAAAATACGCCTAATAAACTACGGCCATTCACTTCGCCGAGGCAGTCCGTACTCTAGAGTATTGGAATCTCACCACTGTCGTTGCCCAGATGGTTTACCATTCGACCGTAAAAGATCTAAGCCAAACCATCCGTGAGACCAATTTCCCTTGCAACGGTATGTATAGATCGATGGGGATCTGCATCGCCAATTCAGTGATCAACTGGTCATGAAGCCGGGCTTCTGTTTGTGATCACATAGCGCCAGGTGCTTCAGAGACTCCACATATCAATATAAATACTATAGTCGACTAAGCTCCAGGGCTCCTTAGGGCTTGAATTCAATTGCATAGAATCCCATGAAATATTTATCAGACAGCGGCCGACAAAGCAGCATCTCACTAGTTGAAGTAGGCAATTGTCAATTGTCCCCTGGCCCATGCAACCTCATTGAACGAAGCCATGATCATGTATCACGACTCGAATGTACCCTCTCATATTGAAACAACGGTGATGATTCAAGGGTGGTCAGCTAGGAAGTATGGCATCCATCCAACGCGAGAGCCCCCGGTCGATCCCGGTAGCGGAAAGGCAAGACATCGGTGGCATCATTCTTTACTCCGGTACTGAACCAGGTCGGATATTGGCCCTCTTGGGCGCGATAAGAGGGTGTAGCTGGGCCATGAAGACAATTGCTAAATTCGAAAGAAAGCGAAGTGTTAGTTTCATAATCTCACATGTCAAGCCTGCCGTGAAGAAGAGCACAAAAGCCGTATATAGGAGGCAGCCTCGTAGAAATGCCCTTGAGATATTCAAAAAGCCATCAGAATCGATGCCTGAACTGAACTCACCCCACATCAGATAACATGAAATAAACGAGAGAATAAGCGTGCTGCGCCAGACACTAAACACATGAAATCCCGTATTAGCTTGGTTCTTTCAGACTCGACAACCCGACAAATCAAAAAAGCAAGACCTGTCCTTCTTCGGACTGAACAGCTGCAACGGGCGCAGGGAGAAAGACTTACGTCTGATTTTCGCCCTTGGGGCTAAAGAACCAAGCAGCTAGCGAGAGAGCCACAATGACAATGAGACCAACGAGAAGACTCCATCTAGATAGGGAAATGATGAGCGATTGTCCGAATATAACTCATTCGCAGCTCAGCCCCGAAATGATTGGGACATCTGTCTTGCGGCAAAAGGCGTCCCCCCTTTGGGGGCGGATGGCATGGGGAAGTTTGGACTTGTCGCAAACACCACGACTTGAACATGTTCTGGGGCCGGGGTGGTTGAGGAGTAGCAAAGTCACATACCCGTTCGCCATCTTCCAGTTGTGTAAGACCTATCCAGGTCCCAGCGTATGACGTCTGTTGGGGTACTCGAACTGCGGATTCCTCGAGATAGAGAAGGCGGCGATGATGCGGATAGCGGAGTGGAGGGCTGCCCGGCGACTGGTGCAGGAAGGCTGGCGGATGGTTACGTCTATGCGTTAGATCCGAGGAAAACTGCAACGTGCAATGGGATGCTTCGTTTAACAGAGACCGCTCGAATCGTCGCAGAGGGAGTCCCAGATATTCTGTTTGGTTTGTACATCGGCCATGGATGTCGGAGCTCCCTGGAGCTTGCGGGACGTTCTGCCTCAGGCACGAGAGCGGTCTAACGGGGCGGGAGCTCCGCTGGGTCGGATGGTTAATGTCCGGACAATCAGCCTCCTAGATGGAGGTTTACAATGTACTGAAGGGATTGATTGATCCTAGAGTCGTACGAGGACCAATATTCCACGCCTGCTGTATCTACGAGGAAATTATAGGAGGGGCCCTCACACCCTTGATGTCGCTTTCGACCAGTGATGCTCTCGAAACGCTTCGATAAATTGCTGCTGCTGCTGTAGCGAAGAAGATAGATGGGAATACAAATAGATACGCACACACAAAGATCGAAAGAGTAACCATAAGCTGAACTTCAAGACAAACTGAAAATGATTTAAGCATTCAGCGGCCTCTTTCACGCACCCTCACGGCTCTTGCGGTAGCTGGCCTGTGGAAGTATTGTCAGTATTTACACAAATCATCGCGCAAAATGAGCTTTAGCATACCTCCTGCTCAACTTGCAGCGCATCCACTGTGGGCGCAAGTTCGCTCAGAATCTCGTAGGCCTTCTTGTGGAATTCCAGCTGCGCGGCAATGAGATCGGCGAGGTTACGCAGAGGTTCAGGGGTATCGAGGACCTGATCGAGCAGAGAGAAGTCAGCTTCATATTTATAGCGTCGTATACAGAGAGCTCAGATGTGATCATGAAGAGGATGGAAAAAATGGGGCCAAAAAAACAAGAACTGACATTCTTCATCACGCTCACAGCCTCTTCAGTCTGAGCAACAAACTCGTCTTCCGCCTGCTCAATCTCCTGGCGAGCATCCTCGCTCAAGTTATCCAGATCGCCATGGGCAGCAGCCTTCTTGCTGGCCTTGATCGAGTCCAGAGTGAGACGAGCGTTCTCGACATTCTTGCGAGCCTTGGCCGCGAACATCAAGTTGGTATTGAGTGTCGTGTTCCACCCAGCCAAGAAGCGCGACTGGATCTGGGCGTCTTGCGCAAGACGGGCCTCGCCGACTCTCTCCTCAGCGAGAGCATACTTCTCCAAAGCAGTCGCGAGGGGATCATCACCGTGGCTGTTCTGCGACAATGTCTGGGAGCCGGCAAGCGAGGCGCGAGCGATCGCGTGGTTAAAGGTCTTGGGCTGAGGTTTGGCGCTGGGCGGCGCGGTGAGCGCCGCCTGGGCCTCAGCAGGCGAGCTGGCCTGCGCAAGCAGATTGACCTTTTCGTTGATGGTGCGACCCAAATCGTTGAAAGACTCGCGGATGTTAGGGGGGTAATCGTAGGCTTCGTTGGAGTATTGCGAGCTAGATTTCGGACGCGAGTCCACAAATGTCAGCACTACGAGCCGACGTGCCGGGTCTGGAGAGGTTCCTTGTCTCTTTTTCTTCCGTCGCGATTGATAAAAATGGAGATATGAGGGCGACTCACGTCACTTGGAGCAGCTTCTGATGGACAAGCTTGAGCGCATCCACCCGCTTCTCCAGCTCGATGTATTCATCGGGGAGCTGAGTTTTGTCCTCGACCTGACCCAGCTGCTCTTTAATCAATTGCTGGGTGCGCTGCGCAAAGGGCGTGAAGCTTGCACTGTTCACTCGAGTAAGGGGCGAGTGGAATCGCAAGTCAGTCAATGTCCGATTGTGGTCCAAAGCGCGAGCCACGAGGGGTCGCGGCTGTGGAGAGGCACAAGGAGCCTCGTGCTTAGAGAAAGTGTTTGGAGCCATGAGAGAAGCCTGACTCACCTGAAAGTCTTGCCAAAAGCCTGTACTCGGTCCATGATGACGAGATGGTCAGAGTGTGACTGTGAACAATGTGAAACGAGTAATGGCTCAATTACGGAACTCAAGAGGCAGATGGTAAGCTACTGCTACGGAGACGGGGAGTGCTCCCGATGCACCGCCCCACTGTTGAACACCGCCACTATGGATTGTGGTAGAGAAGGAACATGAGAATAAATAGAACGTCGGAATTTGCAATTGTATACAGCGGATAACGCAACAAGAAATAGGGAAATAGGAAAAGAAGATAAATACACCGAAGAAATTAACATGAGAAATCGTCAAGAGGCCGTAACGGTCGTGGTGCTCGTGTCTGGCTGGATGTCCAACGCTATAAAGTGCGCCGAGTCCACCGCCAAAGTCTTTCATGTGAGAGTGGCTAGCATGGCCCGCATCACGCCCGCACTGGGTTCTATATTGAGCTGTCAGCCGCACATCCTGTTCTTCAGAATCAGGGTTAAAAATGTGAATCAAAGAACTTACCTCTGCGTTCAGTACGTCGAACCTCGTGGATCTCTGTCTCATTGCCCCTGCTGTCAATGACATCGGTTTCACGATCTCGAGTCACCTCGTAACCACCCCGCCGTTCCAGCCGGAGCATCCTCGCCTCCTCTTCGAGCTCACGCACATACTCGTCAAGCTCGCGGTCGCTCTCCCGTGGCCGAACCAGAACCATCTGGCCTGAGGTGCGGGGACGAGTTTCGATACGCTCTTCAGCATAATTTCGGGGCTCAATCAGTTGGAGGGAGGTTGAAGGACGGGCATGCGTATTCACAGACACAGACCGTGGCCGAGAGACAATCATGGTCCGCGACCGTGGAGCGTGCTCTTCGTAATCGATTTCTTCGTATCTCTCACGTCTGTGCGGCGAAGCTTCAATATAGTGTGCATCCCGGTGACGTGAGTCAACAACCAGATGCTCGGTCGTCACCCGTTCGCGAGGGATGGCCCGCACGGGGGATCGCGGGACACGTAGATATTCAGCTAATACCACGGTGATTAGCTTGCATGTTCTGTCCTGTCCTGTTCTCCGGGTCCCAGAAAATCCGACGTGCAACCGACTTACTTTCCACGTGTTCAGCGGGCCTTCGGAATTCTTTGCTCAGACTAATGACCTCGTCGATTTGCTCCTTGGACAGTGCTTTTTGGATGACAATGACCTCGCCCTAAGAATCATCATGCAGAATATCAGCATCTTTGAACATGTCTATATCCAGAGAATTTGTGTTCCGAACTAGGATACAACAACTTACGTCCTCCTTGAACGGGTATCCCAGATCCAAAATGGCATGCACATGCACCCATTTGCGCGGAATACGAGTCTTGCCCTTACGAGGATAAGGCTTCTCTTCCCGCCGTGAACGGGTGCCGCTACTCGAGCGACGTCGATGATGGTCCATCGATGTGCGCTCCCTGAATCCTCGAAACTCCTCGTCGCCATAGAGGTCCGGCTCGGCGATGCGGATATCTTCATAAATTTCTCGCTCACGGTAATGTCCCGGTGCGGCTCGCGGCGGGGCAGGCACATGGGGCGCACGAGGAGCGCCTCGCGGCCGATCGCGAGCTTCAAGTGTTTCCATCTTGCGGCGAGGAATCCGATCGAAAGTGTCTAGAGAAGACTGCCGTCTCACTAGACGAGGCGGAGCGAACGAGGGACTTTCGTCGCGACGCCGACGTCGGTCATGCGGAACCAGAGCTCCAGAGGAGCGCACCAGGTGCTCGTCTTCGTAGTATCGGCCTGGAGCACGTGCAGGGGGCCCATATCGGTCTGCCTCGCGCATACGGAACTCAAAGCGTTCGTCGTCGACCTGGCGGGGTCGATCCATGACCGGAGGGCCACGAGAGTGACGACGCTCATGCCGGTCGCGAGTCTCGAAACTTCCCGTCGACGAACGATAGTCATCGTAGCGTGACATGATTGTGTGACACCGACTTCGAAACCGTACTGTGGGCTCTGTGTTTTGGGTAATATCCTGTGGCTCTGCTGCTGTGGCAGCTGGACCGGAAGATGGCTACCGTGGATGACGAAGCCGGCTGACTTGCGGGCCGATGGTGGGGGGAGGAGTGGCAGTCAGAAAGAACCACGGGTACGAATAAAAGGCAGAATGGCCTGGGGAATCCAGAGATGAAGGGGAAGAAGATGAAGAAGCAAAAAGGAGGTCGAGCAGAGCACCTGGACCACAGGCTGCAGAAAGATACGAGCACAGCCAAGTGCGCCTTACGAGCCAGGCTGCCTTTTCAGCCCTGCCAGATGTATGGTGGTTAGGCAGAAGCGGCGCTGGGTGACGTCGGAGAGGAGAGCTGTTGACGGGAGAACAAGAAGAGTGGGGAAAAGTGCGCGGGCGGAGCAGCAGCAGCAGCAGCAGCAGCAGCAGCCAGCAGCCGCCGCTCCACTTCCATAGCAGCCCAATACGTGGGTCAACTGGCGACACCAGAGTCAGGAACAAGGGACAGGGTAGTCTTCAGCATTTTTTTGGCATTCAAGCTCGTTACGTATTATGTGCATGACTAGGGTAGTCTAGGCCACTCTGTTGGACTTGACACTCAGCCAAAACAGTAACTTTGAGAACGAGTGGCCTGCATCGACTGCGCAAAGTGCGGCCCAACACCGTTCAGGTACCGCAGGTACACCAATGACGGCGCCTCATCGTGTCAGCTATTTCCAACTGCATAGCCTACTACAACTCCAAGGACTGCATGTCTGCATCCAAACTGAGAAGACCCATGGCATAATGGGCGCGATCATGGGTGTCGACCGAGACAAACCGTCGCTCGTCGTTGCTCTGCCCACCATCACGTTCGAGAAGATCAAGAGCCTAAGGGAGAATGGGAGACACGGTCAGCACCATCTGGAACATGAACTTGGCCCAGCTCACAAGACAGCTTTAGATCAACACTTACAGGGGGTCCTCGGGTCTGATCAACCTCGGAGGTTCGTTCATAAGGAGGCCCACGGCCATGTTTGGCGGCCACGATCCAAGCCTTCTCACATCCACTGGCAATGGCTTCTGAGGTCTTCCAGCCTGTAAGTCGAGAAATGTCCCGCAGTTTGGCGACCGTCCAGCCGCGCTGCGCTGGATCCATGTACTGTACTCCGGCAAAGAAGATAGGGACCGTCATTTCGGTAAGCGAGGATCCAAGAGTTGGACTGAGGCTACCAGCCTGCAGATTGAATCGCTGAGGGTAGTATATGCCCCCAGTGATTCGCCCGATGATCTGGGCATATTCGGCAGTGGTCGCTGCAGCCACCCCAGCCGCCATCATCATAGCTGGTGGCATAGACGGGTGTAGTCGGTAAAGTAGAATGCGGGCCGCGTAATAGAAGCCCCAGATGACTGCAATAGTGTGGGTACGATATTGCAGCGCAGGGCCGAATGGCGTAGGAATGGATTGCGTGACATCGGCAGGAAGAGGCTCAAAATTTCTTCCAAATTCGTTAGCAAGGGTATCCATAGCCACGAGAATTTCCTCCCATTCTTGTTCAGCCTCTGCATAAGTGACACCCTCGCTACGTTCTTCTTCCTGGAACGACGGCTGACGGTCGCCAGGGCCATCAGCGAATCCTGATGGTAGCCGTGCTGGCCCATGTGGTGGGACCATGCCGTACATGGGAGGTGATTCAGAATCAGAAGGGCTGGGGCGTGAACCATGAGATCCTGATGGTCCAGATGGAGAGCCGCTAGGTGGAGGCGGTCTCGCAGGTGCTGTTCCTGATGAGTCTTTCATGGCATTGGGATCTCTCGTGCTCGAAAAGCGACCCAGGAACTTGAACATGCCCGGCGAGGGCCTCCATTCCGTTCCAGCCGTGCGAAGAGCTCGAATTTTGCGTTTACGATCGCGGTATCCAAAGTCCGACACACGTGCGAGCAACAACCACAGGTGATCCGCAGATCCGTATATGGCGTCAATGCGCCCAACACCTGCACGCGGGGGACATTGACACTGCATATAGTAGGGCATACTAGAACATCAAGAAAGTTAGCTTGTACTTGAGTTGGTAGGTCCAATGAAACGGCAAGAAGGGCCGGGCTCTCACAAGAGTTTCTCTCCACTGATGAAGCTATGAAAGACATCCTGTTTCGTGAACCACCAGTAGAGATCGCACTGGATCCGAAAATTTTCAATCTCCTTGCGGGTGAAATTCTTTTTAAATGGACGTGGTTGGCCAATGTCCACGCGACCGAAGTCATCAAAGTTGACTGCTCGCCCCAGAATTGACCCGATGAGGTGTTCGTTCACGCTCGTCTCTTTTTCTGCGAAGGGATCATGTTCACTTGATTCGGAACCAAAGCCATGATCGTACATCGACGCGTTCGACCATCCCAGCTGGTCTCTTTGCGCACTGATCACTCGTCGATAAGCGCGAAGATCCCTGGTCGTCCCGGCAAAGTCCACTTCCTTGATCAGCTGAGCGGCTCCAGCTACATGACTGTTCCATTTGGAGTGATCGGCGGAAATGACTTCATAATATGCCAGAAGCTCTGTGGCAGCCAGCGTCCCAATCTCCCTACGGGGAAGAGGTAAACTCACAGCCTGGCCGATCCTTTTAAGCGCGTAATGGTAGTGCTTGAGTGACACTGTCGTAGACGTTCCTTGTAGGTATGCAATGTGAAGACTGCTGATAGCAAGGATAGCCTGGAGTAACGCCGGATTCTCCAATGCTTTGAGAGGTAGCGTATATGTCCAAAGACCCTGTTGAGCAGGTAGCACCGCGCCTAAGGAGATGGAAGAATCTGTCGGATGCCGTTCGAAGATTGACAATGACGGCCCAGTTGAATGGATGAAGTGGGCGAAGATGCGGGCTGTTGTGGGATTGTTAAGAGGGCTGGATCCGAGACTGGGCGTGTAAGAGGCAAGGATGTTCGGCTCATTCAAATGAGCTGTGAATGATCGGAAGCGACTTTCGTCATGGTTCGCGGATGCCATGATGAGACTCAATTGGTTGAAACCTTCCAACTGGCTTGGCCCCGCCATCTCATCGTCGGAATCCACGTCGTAGTAGTCATTATTCTCGTCGTCGACATACACGAATTGTCGCTGATCAAGCTGCTCGGGGTGCTGAAGAGCATCGCTCTGCCAGCGACCCAGCTTATCTTGTGCTGGATACTGATCCCCAGCTGCTAGCGAGATGTCAGGCTGCGAATCATGGGGGTTAGTCAATGAGATTTCAAGTATGGTCCAACATGCACCAGCGCATCTGAGCGGTGAGATACCTGAGAAATCGAAGGGGCTGTCAATCCTGTTGGCATTTCTGTCTGCCACTGAGCTGGGTTGACTGTGCCAAAGCCGATGTCCTGGCTCAGCTGTTCGTTAGTCCAGTAAACGATCGCCTGAGGTACTTGCGGTATGCGCCTGTCAGCATCGGCCGTGGAGTCACCGTATTGAAGTGACTGAGCTGGTAGTGAGCGATCAGCTTCCCCGGTCATGTTGCTAGCTGCCAGTCCCTGATGTGGCAGTGTTGATAGTTGAGGGATTGTTAATTGAGGTTGGTGCGCTGAGCTCTGTGCATTCTGGGCCGGCCATTCTTGACCGTGTACCTGTCGTGCAGAAGCCGGATAGTAGAATGAAGGTGCAGAGGGATTGTGTGTTTGTTCTATCGGAGGAGTGGCTTCATATCCTGGTACTATGTGATGCTCCAATGCTGCCGGATCGACGGGTCGTGGAGCCAGCATCGGGTGCTGTCCCGCCGCCGCCGCCGCGACATGTTGCGCTTGCGCGAATGATGCCGTCCAGTGATTGTACGCAGGCACTGGCCCTTGTTGCGGCTGCGGCTGCTGTTGCTGTTGCTGCTGCAATTGACCATGCGCTGGGATGGTCCCATAGGATCCCACAAGCCCCAGTGGATTCTTGAAGATCACCCGCCGAGCATAGCCTTCACAAATGCGCTTGGACTTCACACAATTGCTGCACGTGGGTTTCTCTTCCCCACACTTGATTCGACGTCTTCGACAAGCTGGTGAGGCGGTCAATTCAATCGACTTCACAATGAAGTTGTGCGCATCGTCAATCCTTTGCCCACACCTTCTCTGGACGGCTCCACGTACTTAGGCAACCGGTCTTGGTGCGTCTCTTAGGGCCCTTGCGCGCGGCGGACTGCTTTCCTGCGGGCCGCTCAGCCGGCTTGGGTCCGTCGATGGAACTGATCGCCGATGCGGCCGGTCCTGACGGTCCTTCCGCCTCCAAAGGATCGGTCATGAGTATGACAACGCCGTGAGCAATGGTTGCAGGGGTGAAACCTCGAATCGACGAATTTCAAGCAAGTGTACTATGCGAGGAGCATGGTGGAGATCGGAAGAGAGCAGTGACTGGAAGATCGGAGGGGCAGAAGGTCACTTGAAAGTTGAATGCGATTGATGGAGTCCCGCCTTCCGGTGATCGCGCCGTCGGTGATTTTCCTCCGCTATGCACCTTGCGATAAGATGGCCAGTTGTTCTTCCAAGAGACTTGGAATCGATCAGAGTCGGCCACAGTTCGCAGCTTGACGCGCCCAGTCGATTTTGAACTCTTGTAGAAGGGTATCACGTCACAGTGGAGGGGTGAGTCTTTGTCAAGTCAGCCTCATTGCCAATCGGACGGGTTCGAGATCGGGTCTCGACTCTCGAATCCATTCGCCAGCATCGAGGACAGTCGGGACTGCTAACTTGCTTAGTGCATGGGCAGCCTTTCGACCTCAGTCTGGATACTGTCGCTCACTCCACGCTATTGGTTCAGGTCCCTGAAACTTTGTCTGAATAGTCTGACGGGCTTGTAAGGCTACGATCCAGAGACTAATCACATTGCGGCCACTGGGGACCAGGTAATGGCTCTCGACGTTGATTAATCTACTTCATTTACGTGTCATGCAGGCTTGACGAGTGCTCAGGTTCAGTATCCGAGTATCGCAGGGAGCCTCAAAGACAGCCTCGCACGGCTGGCATGCCCGACTTGTGGGTGAGATTCAAACTGGATGGACCGATGGGTTCTACCTTGTAGATGGTCACCCAACCTTGTATGTGGCCTCGGTAGATTCCTCTGTGGCACCTCGAGTGAAGGTACTCTACCTCGTCAATCACATCGCAAGCCAGCACTTCATCTGAGCCAATCCAACTGGAATGACCAGGGCTTCGCCGTATAGTATTCGTCCGGTAGGACAGTAGTAATACCCGAACTAGTAGTATGCAGGTGATGCTGGGCTGAATGCCAGCTTCAGCTGATCGATTTACGTGCAAGTCGCGATCGGTCGAATCACGAGATCTGGGCAGTAGTAGAGTAGTAGTGCCTGATTTATGAGGACTGGAAACGTCTTGACCCTCTGGTCCGATCCGGACTGGGTATTGGTATTCTACACAATGATCACATGATGCTCCCGAGACGCACCGCGATAAGGTCAAACGTGATAAGGATGTGTATCAAAATTACCACCGGTAATAATGCGGAGATTGGGCGAAACTTCGCTAGACCTTATTATTTTTTTTTTCGATCCGACGCTCAAGCCATTCTGACCCATTGCTGCGGCGCATACTCAACAATTACATATTGGGAATTGTCGAGGTCGTCTCATTCATTGGAACCTCCAACTCATCCCGTGACAAATTATCACCATGTTTGCCGTCCCTGGATGGTCGCTAGAGAGCTCTGCGCTGAAGCAGCAGTCTCAACCCAATCAAGCGAAGAACGACACTCAACCCAGCAATGACAGCGCCACGCCCAATGGCAAAAACAAGGACAAGAAGCGCAAGCGCGATAATGTGACCTCGGGAAACGTGACTGAGATGTACCGCAAGCATATTGAGGGCCAAGCGGACAAGCCATGGAAGAAAAAGAAGCAGGAGCGCCAAAATGCTGCTGCAGCAGCAGCGACCCCCGCTGCTGCTCCCACTCCTACGACCAGCCAGCCCCAGGCTGCTGAATCGCCAAACGCCACGGAGGAGGGTAAAGCTACTACAGTGGACGCTGCAGAGGAGGAAAGACAGGGCAAGAAGAACAAGAGACAAAGAAAGAACAAGAAGATCAAGGACAATGAGAACTCAACAGAGAAGGATCATGCTGGCGGCGCGGCTCTTGCTGCTGACAAGGCTGCCTCCACGATGAGCGCTCTGGCAGCTCCGCCAGTGACCACCGCGACTCTGACGCCTCTGCAGCAGGCCATGCGTCAGAAGTTGATTTCCTCCCGATTCCGCCACCTGAATGAGACCCTTTACACCACCGATTCGTCAAAAGCTGTCGAGTTGTTTAATGCGAATCCTGAGTTGTTCGATGAGTACCACGCAGGATTCTCACGTCAAGTCAAGGAATCGTGGCCGTCCAACCCGGTCGATGGATATATCCAGGCTGTTCGTCGTCGCGGTGCCGTCGCGGCCCCGAAGCGAGGCAAGCCTCTGCCTAACAAGGCTTTACCCTTGCCCCGCCGGCCCAACGGGATCTGCAACATAGCCGACCTCGGTTGTGGTGATGCCGCTATCGCCCGCAACCTGACTCCTTCTGCCAAGAAGCTCAACCTGAAGCTGAACAGTTACGATCTTCAGGCCCCTCACCCGCTGATCACCAAGGCCGACATCTCCAAACTCCCCGTTGAGGATGGTTCAATGGACGTGGCCATCTTTTGCTTGAGTCTGATGGGCACCAATTGGGTTTCCTTTGTCGAGGAGGCGTGGCGCGTTCTACGCAGCGACGGCAAAGGCGAGTGCTGGGTCAGTGAAGTGAAGAGTCGTTTCGGCAAAGTCAACCGCAAAAAGTCCATGATCGGCGCCCAGAAGCCGCTCAGCAAGACCCAGCAGAAAAAAAACCTGAAGAAGGGCAAGAAGGGCGACGATTCAGATCTCGACGAGGAGGACATCTTTGCCGAGGATGCTCGGCCCGCTGCTGATGACGACGAGACTGACATCTCGGCTTTCGTCGAGGTCTTCCGTACTCGTGGGTTTGTTCTGCGCCCAGAGTCGGTCGACAAGTCCAATAAGATGTTTGTGAAGATGGAGTTTATCAAGCAAGGAGGAGCGCCAATCAAGGGTAAACATGCGACTGGATTGAGTGCCCCGGCTCCCGGCTCCAAGAAGCGCTTTGTCGACCGCCAGCCGGCGTCTGACAACGGAATGACCGCGGAGCAGGAGGCGCAAGTCCTGAAGCCATGTGTTTACAAGATTCGCTAGTGCTAGATTTTGCATCAAAGGAAGCAGCAAATCGTCCATTATTTCATCGTTCAGAAAACACTGGAATTAGCACGTTGAGACCAGTCACTATATAGTATATACCTCAAGGTTGTGCTGGATGATATCTCTAGTTCTCTACACATTCGAAAGAAGCGCAGACTGTAGCGTACGGCAACTTGTAGTCGTGAGAGTGATCGATGATCAGGTCCAGTTGGGTTTTGGTAGATGGAGAAACTCGAGAGCTGACTATCCTGAATTAGGTACTCTACACTATATAACATGCTTCCCAACCTACAGATCCCTCCGTCGCTAGCTGAGACCTACTCTCCAAAAAGACCCAACCCCCTGGACAGAAGCTCAATCGAGCTCAAGTCAATCGATGTTGAGTCGCACTCTGTCTCATCCCCGTCATCCTCAATAGACTGAATCACCCCCGATGGCTCACTCAGCATCGCTAGCGGCGAATCGGCAGCTCGCTGACATTCATTTTGAAAAAGCGACATGGCCAGATCCGGGGAGTCGAAATTGGACTCGGAGAACTCAAGCGCCAATTGCCCAGTCGCCATGGAAGCATCCATCATTCCGGCAATCTTGAAGTACAACTCGGGTTCTAGTTTGAGCAAGTACAGGCAGTCTTTGCCCGGAAAGACTCTCTCTTGTCGAGCCAGGTCGGCAAGTTGTGGCTTGATGGGGGATAAAGAAACTTCGAACAGCCGGACGATTCGGTTCACCCAGACACTGACGTGGGCGACGTCGTACCGCAGTCCATATTGGCGGTTCAACTCCATGTAGTTGCGGAGAACGAGCTCCTGACGGCGGCGGGTCACTGCATCGTTCGACAGCCGGAAGTTCAGATTCAAGACCATTTGGGGGAGCGCGGTATAAGCTACCGCACTGATTGGTAAGTGGCTGGCTGTTCCATCTGCCACAAACCGCTTTACCACGTCGTGTATCGCGGAGACCGCGTCCATGAGGTCCGGCCAATCATCGGGTCTCTGATTGCGATGAATCCGGAAAGAGATATATTGGTAGAGCGCAAGACGAGCCGACCTGTCAAGAAAAGCAAGAAAATTGGTTGTTTAGTCGTCTGCTGCAGATTCCACTTTGGCAGAACTGTTCCACATACTCAAAATACAGAGCATTGAGCTGCTTGAAAAATGCGACAGATTTGTGGACGCTGTAATCCTCTGAAGACAGAGGAAGCATCTGGTAGCTCTGCCAATGCTTGAGTCGTGCCTGGATGTCGTCGATAGAGGCAATACTCGCGCCTTGACTCGCATGGCAATCTGGAAATGGATCGAGGGGATAAAGGGCATCGATAAGACTTGTTAATGATGCAACAAGCTGGCACAGGCTTGTCATGATTCGACAGAGCACTCGCTTTGTATCGGCATCGTACACTCTGGAAGTGTGGATTTCGTCTGAGAGATCATCGACCTCTAACGGATCTCGTGTCATGACATCGAACTGCTTGGGTAGTATTTGGAGTGGCCGGCGCATGCCCAAGGAGATAATCCGGTCACGAATTATCATGCACCACCATAGTCGTTTGAGGTCGGAACGTTTGTATTTCGCTCTAGGCGGACACCGATAGTAAAGGTGAGCGTTGGCCAAGCGAGCTTGTTGGATTGCGAGCCCTAACCAAGTGCTATTGCTGAGATGATCGGTCCCCGAACTTTGATACGTCAGGAGAGTCAAGGCTTGTGAGATACGAAGATGATCTTCCTCAACGCCAAAGTCGTAAAGTAGCTTATCACTGTATGTCAGATCATGGTCTCTCCTTCTCTCACGCGCACACACAGAATGCTTTTCCTATGCCTTGGCAGAAAGTCTTGCGGTTTGTATTTGTCTTGGTCATACCTTTGCTCGTCGATAAAAGGAGTTTCGCATCTCCAGAATGGATCCCGCTCCCCAGGTCTTCGCGTCATCGAGAGAAATGTACTGAGATTCTTATATATCAGGCCACACACGTTCCTCACAGCCCTCACGTGGGACTGGGTCACACATACACTGCAAGCCGCGAAAATCATCGCCTGGAATACCAACAATGAAAACGATGAATCTGACGACGACTGGTCGCCGATCATCGCCCAGAATTCTGCCTCATTGATCACTGGCAAACAAGGATGCACGTAGAGAAAATACCGTGTGATCAAAGTCTCCAGTATGACACCGGCAGGCACATGGAGACATTTCTGGGACTCGAGAAATGACTGATCCGATAGGTTCAAGCGACGAAGCTTCGGGGCACGTAGGTAGGGGTGGGAGGTGAACAAAACTTCTCGATTCGGTGAAATTGAATCACAACCTATTTTCCGTCAGATGTTATACTGGGCCTGTGGCTTCATAGTCGTCCTGAAGATCGCCACGTCAATTTCCAACGTACATGATGCGATGCCAAGGAGCGTGTCGGGCACTTGTGCTTCATGGTCACCAGAGTCATTGGTCGGCCCTCCGAAAATATTCATCCCGTTGAGGTCACAAGTCAGCAAACGCTGAGATTGATACCGGGGGAGGCCCTCTGGCACACCGAAATCGTATCTTTGGACTGTGGGCTCATGTTTCAGCCGCGAAGAAGAGACATTCTCCCCCTGTGATGTCGTCGCAGGTATGCGCCGGCGTAGCTTGGGTCGAGTGGCACACTGCAGGCCATCGAGTTGACAGTTGGTGCACGGCGGTCCTTGAATTGCTAAAGTGCATCGCACCTTACGAGCCCGGCAATGGAGACAGGCAATGCGGGCTCTCGATGGCTGTCCATTCAATCTCCGCGTCGTGCGTATATCCATTGAAATGCAGCAGGGTAGGGATGGCACCGTATCAGTCGGCAAGCTAGACGCAGTAGACGAAGGAGGAAGAAGCCGTGACAAGGGAAGCTCCACCTCCCCCGGATTTTGTGCTCAAGTGTGGAGGCGGGCACAATGCATGATTTATGTACTGTATGTTCTTGGAGTACCACCGCCCCAAGTCTTTCTTATCCGCATCTACTGCGGGATGATCATAAGGAGCTTTGTGCTGTGGTGGCTTTAATTTACCCCGCACAGGAGGTCCAGTAGAATAAGAGACTCATCTTGGACGAGAGGGCGGATGGATCTCGACGTGTCCACTTTCGGGTTTTCAGCTGCCGACAGGCCAGCATTTTATATTGTGAAGTTTGGGACAGGGAATTTGACGGAGAGATTTCGAGATGTTACGCTACCTGAGATCCATGGATGGAATATATATATTGCGAGCAAGAAACACCATCCCGTCAGCCATCAACATAAATGGCTGTAGGTAGTGACCCTGTTGCTAAACTTGGGGGCACATCTATTTTCTCCTACGTCGAGCAAGACAAAGGGACTACATTTACAGTGGGTCTGATCCGGCCTTTCATGCAGACTATAACTTCGTAGAATGGGTGATCCTAAAATCATGAAATTCATCCACTGATGGTGCGGAATCTGCCACCTTGAATATCCTTGATAGTTGATGCTGATACTGGTGACATGGATGACGGCCCGTGACACGACGTCCGCGATCATCGGTTCACAGGGCTGTGGAGTGTGGACCAAGAGCCAGCCCAGCCACAAAACTGAAGGTGGAATAACCTCGATAGGATGCTGACACTGGCCAAGTCTCTCTAAATACGCCGTCTCTGTATCTCAACGCCTTACGCAGAGATTTATTGATCTTAGCAAACGCCCTTCCAAAACAACTGACCAGTGCATGGAAATCGAGCGATGCGTGTCACCGAGTCTAGGTACTGAAAGGCAATGCGACGTGCCGAGTACGATACTGAGATGTTACCTTCAAGGGCCATTCGGGTACTGGTATCGAGTGTGTCATGCCTCAAATTCTAACAGAATATAGTCTGCAGCTCTCGTTCAGCATGTCGTCTATTGGTTTCCACCCAGTTGTGCCACGGCGCGGCCCATCTCCTCATCGTTGTAGATGCGGAAGCCCTTTTCCTTTGTGACACTCGCCAATTGCACGTTCTTGGAATCGAGCTTCTCTTCCATCACCTGCTTCAATGTCTTCAGAACCAATGATTCAGCCTCGGCCAGCGTCAAGGACTTGTGGTATTCATTCTGGAGTTCGGCCTGAGCACCTTCACTTCCCGAGCCGATCGCTTTGGCATCGTAACGATAGAAAGTACCCGAAGGCTCAGCGTGGTATCTATGGCAAATCACACCAACCGATTAGTCCCCATATAATGTACAGCTGCGGGGGGGAGGGGCTTCGTTTCCACTTACAGCTGGGGTCCGTCCTCGTCGTATCCGGCAATCAGCAGGGCAACGCCAAAAGGGCGACTCATCACGCTGCCCTCATCATCACCACTCTCACCGAAACGAAGGGCCAGGTCACAGATGGCCTGGGTTGTGCTCTCAACGCGGAGAGGTTCGGCGTAGTGGAAAGCATGATTTTGACACTCGACTCGGGCATGCTCCACCAGGTTACGTGCGTCAGCTT
This sequence comes from Penicillium ucsense, assembly GCA_014839625.1. Lineage (NCBI taxonomy): Eukaryota > Fungi > Ascomycota > Eurotiomycetes > Eurotiales > Aspergillaceae > Penicillium > Penicillium ucsense. The sequence continues at coordinate 104,802 of WIWV01000048.1, read as the reverse complement.
GCAGGCCAGACATGGCGCAGCCGATGTGCTGGTCAATCTCCACGATCTTTTCCACAGATGAGGCCTCCAAAAGTGTTGATGTGACACGCTTCTCAACGCCAAGAATGACACCCTCCGACGTGGCAACCTATAAGTCCCATATTAGATCTATGAGCCATGTGTACGTTCGGTTGGCGGACAACGAAGTCAGACGGCGCTATCGGGAACGTCGCTGGAGTAGAGACAGAAAGTGGACGTACACCGATCGCCGTGGAGCCTAGCTTGATAGCTTCGAGAGAGTATTCGACCTGGAACAAACGACCCTCGGGAGAGAAGGTGCTGTTGAAGAAGTGATATGAGTATAATGAGCGTGTAAGACAGACATCGAAGAGTGGGATTGAGCATCTGCGTACTTGATACCACGATCTATTTATAACCGTTAGCGATCTTGGCTTGTACTGGGAAGCAGGAAACGTCGAAGCTTACCATATTCTGAGCGTGCAATGAACATTGTGGACGACTTGAATTACAGACACTGGAAACGACGAGCAAAGTGACAGGGGCCAGGCGTTCAAGACAAATAATGTCTTATTAGATGAGAGAGAGAAAAGCCACGGCACAATCGAGAACAAGAGGATGGAGGATGTGAGCTCGCTCTCGGCGGGAAGCTCTCGCGGTTACGCAAGTTGCGTGCCTGGTCGGCGTGACCGCCTAAGGCAGCAAGGCAGCACATATCAATAAAGCTGCCCCAAGCACCCGCGGGATGGCTGGCGCGCCTTGCCATGAGGCAGGTTTAATTATTGCGCTTCGCTCGCAATATCTCGCAATATCTCCCAATTCTCTCATCCTCGTACCGCGACGGCGAGCAGCTTGGATCGTCAGTGGTTCATGATATTCACACCGTCCGAAAAAGGACTATGTCCGCCAATGACCGCCATACGAGCTACATGAGCGCTCCGCGACCCCGCGCTGTCTCCAATCGCGTCGGTGCCGATAGGCCTGGTCGCGGCGGCGCGTCGCCGCAACCGCAAGAAGGCATGGATTCTTTGCGCACGAGCACTACGAGCCCAAAACAACGATCGTCGCGAGAGCTGAAGCAGGCCGGAAATCGGCGAGCCGACCGGAGTTCGACATCAACACGGGAGAAGACTGCGCGCAGAGATCCGATCAAAGAGGCACCGGGAGTTGCGAGTCGGGGAGGATGGGAGAAGGCAAAGCCTCACAAGGCGAGGCCTGCTGAAGGGCTGACCAATTCGTTTGAAAGAAAAGAGACACATGACCCAGCTGGCTGTTCGTGATCACAACCTGTCCGCGCGCTCAATCCGCGGGTTCGCATATAGATTCAAGATGGAATCGTACTGACCTTGCACTATGTTTAGCATCATGGAATCCTCGTGCTTCTTTAATTCCACACTCAACCGCTCCTCTCGCTTGTCGTGTCTCGGCCCCCCCTCTAGCATCGACTGCACCCCCGTCACTACGACCTCCTCCCTTCCAGACCTTATCACCGCATGACCAAGAAGCCGCTCTTCTGGACGATCTTCTTTTTGTCTTCATGGGCTATGAGGGCCAATATATTCAGTATCATGGCTCCTATGACCCATCTGCAGAGAAGGACCGTCTGACGGGACCCGTGTTCCAGATTGCAGCAGGGTTGGATCCCACGCTGCGCGATCTCACCCAGTCCATGTTGAAGATGGCCACAAATTTTAGTGCATTGGAAGCGTTCGTGGAGATTCAAAGCCGAGCCGAGTTTGGCGCTGTATGCCATGCACTCTGTGCGTCCATTCGCAAGATTCTAAAGGACTATTTGATCCTGATTGCCCAATTGGAGGGTCAACTTCTGAATAATCCGACATTTACCCTGCATCAACTTCATCTTCATACTATGCCAACGAGCCAGTGTTTTGCGCAATTGTACTCTATCGGACAGGAGCTCCTTCGACGAAATGGATTGTTGGATTCAGATGAGCTTGACGAGACTATCGATGACTTTGACGACGTGGACAATATTCTTGAGCAACTGAAAGAAGGAGGCGACCTCGTACCAGGATCAACCAGGAAGGTGTGCAAGGGTGGCAATGTGCTGAGACTTCTGACTGAGCGACTGGCCTCCTTCTCGGGCGATCCCACAACCAAGAACCTCATTCAGACATTACTCCGCGATGCGAGCCGACCATACATGAACATGTTGAATGAGTGGCTCCATCACGGTGGCATCAAAGACCCACATGCGGAGTTCCTTGTCAAGGAACAAAAGTGGATCCGAAGAGAGAAACTCGAGGAGGACTATACGGATGAGTACTGGGAGAAGCGGTATACGATCCGTGACGAGGAAGTACCACCCCAACTTGAAGGTGTCAAGGATAGGGTTCTCTTGGCTGGTAAATATTTGAACGTGGTGCGCGAATGCGGTGGCGTAGACGTCAGCAAGGCCGTACAGGACGTTCCTAAAACGCTCGATGATCCTCGGTTTTTGGAAAACGTGAATGCAGCCTACACTCACGCCAATGCCTCTTTGTTGAACCTGCTGCTGACGAAGAATTCGCTCACCACCCGGTTCCGTTCCCTCAAACATTACTTTTTCCTCGATCGTTCCGACTTTTTCTCCTACTTCCTCGAACTCGGCGCTTCGGAATTGCGCAAGCCCGTGAATGTTGTCAACGAGAGCAAGCTTCAGTCCTTGTTGGATCTGGTCTTACGCCAGCCGGGAAGTATAGCTGCGCAGGATCCCTTCAAAGAAGACGTCAAAGTCCGCATGAACAAAGTCGATCTGACCAAGTGGTTGATGCAAGTCGTCAGTGTCTCTGGGATTGACCAGGATCACCCAGAGGCCGCCTTCGAAAAACAACAAGCGGCCTCTGCCCATGCTTCCGATGATGACAACAGTATCACGGGGTTCAGCGGTCTGGAGCTGGACTACTCCGTTCCATTTCCGCTTTCTCTGGTGATCAGCCGGAAAACGGTCCTGCGTTATCAATTGATTTTCCGTCACTTACTTTCCCTGCGACATGTGGAAACGTTACTGGTGACGTCCTGGGCCGATCAGAACAAAGTTGCTAGCTGGCGACACCGTTCCAGCGACCGACGTCTTGAGCTGTGGAAGCGACGAGCATGGAACCTGCGAGCCAAAATGCTGATCTTTGTCCAACACCTATTGTACTTTTGTACTGCCGAGGTGATCGAGCCAAATTGGGTGGCTTTGATGGATCGAGTCAGAGGAGCTGACGCCGATGGCTCCGAAGTGACTGTGAACGGGTCCAAACAGGTGAATCGAACAGTCGATGAGTTGATGCAAGATCATGTGGACTTTTTGGACACATGCTTGAAAGAGTGCATGCTCACACAGGCGAAACTGCTGAAGGTATGTGTGCATGACTATTGACCCCGAAGATTCCAGCTATCGAGGAGTCTCCGCTAACATTTCTTCTTCCAACCTTGCTAGATTCATTCCAAGCTCATGACCTGCTGTACCATGTTCGGGCAATGGACCGCTTCTTCCCTCGCCCGGGCTTTAATCTCGGCAGATCCCGACTTGGCCGGAGACAAAACGGGAGCGCCTGATGCTCGTGCTTATGATCCATCCCGCATTGTGAAGCTGGAAGAAACGCTCAAGCGTTACGAAGACCACTTCAACCGCCATCTGCGCATTCTTATGGACAGGTCAGTATTTACTGGTATCGTCAGTAGAGCGAGCGGAATCGTCACTGACACGGTTCACAGTCTTAATTATTTTGCTGCCACTGAAAGTGTGGTGCTCCTCAAACTGGCCCATTCGCTCAGCTCAATTAGCAAGGAAGATTGAGGTCTTCAAGCCAATCGCTCATTGAAGACGCCATCAATTGAGTGGATCCGGTCTTTCCACGAATATTCGACTGGATTCTCTTCAAGAAACCACGAGCAGAGCCCATCCGCGATCCTCAGGAGGCTTCAAGCACAGTCTCTCTTGGGAACGCGCTCGCTACCACGGTCCCAAATCCCGGAGAATGTGTACCTATTCCATCTTGCTTATCATCCCGGACTTTTCTCTCATAAGGCATGGACGCTCCCGCTAGAGACGAGAAGATTAACTTGAACAAGGTCGCTTGTTCAGTTTCTTCAAGTTCTCTTCATACCCAGCTTGGAGGGCAATCAAGCACGGGGGTCGCCCGCGGAAGTCAAAGGAGCGGGACTATCAGAAAGACGCGGCGCGATTCGTTCCATTTTCTCGGCTTCAAATTAGATAGACAGGTTACGTCACGAATCACTGTGCCCATCATAGCTACCAAGTCAGGAAGAAGATCTCGCGCCCTCTGTCAGGAATTAAACCAGTGAATATGAACAGGGTTCATGATTATTTTGAGTAAGACCAAGAGTTCGCAGACCAAATTACCTTCGAAGCTCAAGCACCTAAGCAATCCATGCCGAGGATCGCGTGATTACATTACTCGCCGTGGGGCCAACGGCGCGCCTAAACAGCCGGCCTAAACAGCCGAGATGGCTCGCTCAGCCTCCATTTGTCTCACCTTCGCCGGTCAGTAGTAGCGCCACGGTCACTATTTATTGATGGCCGTCAACTGATCTGATGCTATCACGCCACCAAGTGACCGTCGGGTTGGGATCTAGGCATCCATTATGATCAATCCCCGCCTTCCTCATCTTCGGTGAATACTTCCACCTCGCCTGATTCACCGTCACCGATCAGCGCTTCTCTCGCCATCCTCCCCCCCCTCGATCGCCCATCTCGCTACGCCCGGAATCTCTTCATAATGCTTGAATCCGTGATAAGCGTACTCAGGCAGATCCCTTGTCCCCGGTCACAGCATGATCGCTTGAATGTCGCCCTCGGCACGGTCGCCGTCGTTGGCAGTGCCCTTCTCCTCCCCTCCGCCTATCGCGACTATCGCATCTTCCGAGGTTATGGAGACGGCGGAGTCCCGAACAATATTCTCGGATGGATGACGGTGCGCACGCTGTTCCAGCCATTTGGCAGGGAGATGGTAAGCACGGAGGTCTATGTCCAACGAATCGATGCGACGGACGGACATGGCAAGGGCCACGATGGCTACTTGACACTTTCGGAGGAACAATTGTCAGCGCGCAGACGTGACGGGAGACCCCATATTGGACCGCATGTGGTGCCGCAGAGACAATTGACGCAGATTCCCGACGAGGATGTCATGGAGGTACGTAAATACTTACCGGGGTTTGCTATATCAATCATGAAAGTTGAAGAAGAGTTTCGGGGAGGGGGGGCTGACTCTTTACATTCTTACTAATTCTGTCGGTTTATAGAGATTCCACTCTCGATTTGACTCGTTCGGCTTGCGGAATCATCACTTGGTCAAATTTCAACAATCGAATCTTGAAGGCCATGCCCAGGCACTCTTCGTTGCCAACCACCTCCCCATCACCGATCTAGCCACATGCATGCAAGGGGAAATCGCGCATATCCACAGCGGACATGACTACTCAGTGCATGCGGTTCTAGCTCCCGCGGATTGTGAGTCTTTGACATACGACCTCTCGTGAGGTTTCGCAATTTCTTCTCGCGCGTTGAGATTGCCACAGTCTGACACGTCCTTCTTAGGCAAGAAAGTCATCGACGCCGGTTGGGGTCAACGGCACGCCTTCTCTGGTACATCAGCAATGACCTTTCTCAGTCTCGGCACGATACCAAATATTCCTTCCGAATATCTATTAATTTATGCGCCGCGTAATGACGCGGAAGTCGACACTGTGATGGAAATAATCTCTGCTTCCGTCAAGTTTATGACTGGTCGAGAAGACGTTCGATAGTCTCGGTCATGGCCTCGAATCAATTTTACCTGGAGTCTCTCTTGGCCAGGTCCAGGTCGACCAGGAGACGAGGGAAGCTTCAAGTGAATCTTTCAAGTGTATCCGACGACTCGATGAAATTGGTCGAGGCGACGAGGGCTATGCCGCTCTTTCATGGCGCTTTTTTGTGTATATATGCGTGTTTGTCTATCAGCCAGCCAGATTGATACCCTTGAATTAGTTTTCCGACTCTGCTCATGCTTGTCCCATGTGACCTTCTACACTGTCAAGAACGCTCAATCGAGCTCCGAAATGGAACCGAAGATCCAGCATGGTGACGAGATCTTGTTTTAACTCAGTAGAGCAGCCGTGATACTAAATCTCCGAGGATGCGCAAGTAGAGAAGTGTCGCGGACGTTGATAAAGGTCGAGCCTTACACCAATTCCACTCGATCAATGACGACCGCGGTCCACAGCTCGCTGATAGACACTGGATGTTGATGGGTTGTCTGAGAGTTCGAAACTACAGTCCCACTCTACCTAGAGGTTTTCGTCCTCCCGTCTTCTCTATCTACTTTACGGGCCTGTTTCCATGGTCGAAAACTTCTGGGGTAGGAGTCAGGACTGTGTGTATTACCATACCGTTCCGTCTTTGCTAGACTCGCAATGTCTAAGAGCTGCTTTTCATATTGGGTCTGCATATTGACAGTTTCTATCTTTGTCAACGATCCCGCCGAGGTGGAGCTCAACACCAGGGTAATACTTGGAGAATAATATAGTCACTTCTTGGTACTTACTCTAAGTACTAATACTCAGTACTCACTGATATTGCTCAATGCTCAGTACTCAGTGACTCACTAGCACCTACTACCTTATACTAATTTACACTGAGAAGTGAGGATAACCCTCATTATCGAGACACATCTAAAGTGGGGGCCTGAATCATGCAACTCTGCACCGACGTCGGCTCTCGAACAAACGCTGAAAAGAAAGGTAGTTAGTGCTTTCCTACTATCGAGTCTCGACAAATGACTACACTAATCCACTTTGACTAGTTGAGGTATGTGTCAACTTGTCAACCCTTCTAAAATGACGACTCCAATGGTTGTTTTTGACTACGGCTGGACGGACAGCCTAGTACAAGACTACTAGACTACAAGTATACTCCTATTGCTCCCAGCCTCCCACCAATTCCACACGACATCCAGTCAAACCACTCCCGATTAAAAGACTCTGCTTGATTTTAGAATACATGAATACCCGGTATGTAAAAGCAGGAATCCCCGGGCCTCCGCTCAAATGCCGGAGGTGTACTTACGACTGAGAAAATGGGGTCACGGGCCCGGCCGTCACCTCGCGACTCGCAAGTCACCCTTCTGGCAGAGAAAAAAGGGACACAGGAAATTCCGGCTTTTACTGTATTTGATGGTGTCAGTCTTCCCGAGGTGTGAACCATGGCTCTGGGCTCCGGTGCCAACGTTTGTTCGGCTTGTCGGGAACATGGTTCTTTGGCTCGGCGCCGGGACTTTGGCAGTTCACAAGTTACCCATGGGTTTTGACATTGGTATGAGTGCTGATCGAAAGACTAATCTTATCAAAGCTACTATTTTTCAGTGAGTCTTTCTCAGGCTCACAGTTGTACAAATGTGCCATGTACTATTCTATCCGACCGAATGGACAGTATCAGGACCCACGCACATAGAGTGTGTAGTGCACACGGTATATTCAGAGCGCGGACCCAAAAGGTGAGATTTGGTGTGCACCGACCTTGCCCGCGCAGTAGTTAGTCTTTTTTGTGAATCACTGAATACTACCTCGTATCGGCGGCTAACGAGCGCAGGTCGCAGGCCGCAAAACAAACAGTGAAACCTCACACTACGCGCTACAAAGGCGAGGTTGTGCAATCCTGACGAGCACGAGTTCCGCGTCTTCTCTTCAGTTCATAGAGTATGTCCACGCTGTCGTATCCGCTTTGAGAAATGCACCCAACACACATGAAGCTTCGAGTCGACGGATGGTTCGCTGAAAGACTCTTGGTCCCCATGCCACCAGGATTTGAAGCCCGTGCAAACTCTAAGGTCCACAACTGAAGACACGCGTGAGAATTGCAACGTTGTCATGTCATCTGCTTTCTCACTCACTTGCAACGACTGTCAGTGTCCAGTGCCCACTGTCAGTGTCCAGTGCCCACTGTCCACTGTCCACTGTCCACAACCGAACTTCTTTGCCTTGGCGGCGTATTGTTGATTGTCCTCAATAATGATTCATTACAACACTGCGCCTGTCTCGATTGACGACTTGAAGGATAAAGCAAACCTTCAGGAAGAACGCTGACGCTGCGCTCTTCTGGCATCCTTCACGGATGAATCTAGTGCGCAAAAATCTCCGTCCAGTGGTCCACACTCCACACATTTGGTCTTTGGACTCGACATGGAATCGAGAAATGCGTGAAGCGAGTTTGCTAATATCCCAGTGGATCGGGTAGAGGTCCGCAACGGTCCACCTCGAAGGAAGAATTGGATCGTGAGTTTCAAACAGGATCCACATTTCACAAGCCAAATTCTTATTGCTGTTGACTTTTTGGGTGTAGACCGCTGTCAGCGTCCGTGGCATCCTTCCTTGAAAGTCTCAAGGGCTTGACCGCATCACCAGGGGGGGGACCGTGTCCTTGCGAGTATGCTGTGCAAGAAGGTAGTAGTCTGCCGACTCTCCTTTGATTAGAGTCGATTTCGACCTAGTGCTGGAGAAGACTTATTTCTAAGTCGGGAAGACCATCGAAAGGATCTTTTCGCAGTTCAATCCAAGGTTACCGGAAGATCCTTCTGATTTCAGCTGCTCAGAAACTAGAGCCCTTGTATGGAGGCCTTCCTGTGGCGTCAGTAATTGACCCGATCCATTCCTGCAGCCCCGCAAGACAAGCGGTGAAATGGTGATTATTCATGAATCAGTCGACCGAGCTTCCACTGCCATTCACTCACAATGTTAGAGGGAATGATTTCAGAAGACCGACTCGTATCTCTCAAAAGGGTCTATCGGTCGACCCGCAGCGTACCTGAGTCAGCCTCAAGGAAAGACGTCTCTGCCCGTCTGCCGTCATTTTGCGCCCGTCGCTGCAGGAAATTCTCGAGACGCTCGTAGGGTCATCAACGTAATGCAAGCAGCCGCGGGTGCACTCGTGTAGACTTAGACTGAGTAGGTGTCGGCGTTTTCTTTTCGAGCTTCTTCCAGTTCAACCATTTTATGAGAATTGCCGATGAGAAGCAATGGATGATGGAGCATCATCTCAAGACGTCCCGGCGCGAAACTAGGCGAATAGTCGTTCTTGCTGCAGGGCCACTTGTAATCATTTTTGATTACTATGACTATGGACTATGGAGTATGGTCCTTGCCTTATGCCTGTCGACTGACCTTCTCACTTCTGCACAGGCCAAAAAAGCACTGCCTTCAACCTTGAACCTTCCATATGCGGGTTAATACCAACGCTCAAATCGTGTCGATTATGATCGCGCAGAGTTTCCGGGTCAGCACTGGGTATCGTCCACATGCGAGTTGTCTATTGGACATTTAAGTTGCCGCCGATGGAGTGTCCGTATTTCAAATATCCAAATGATCGTGTTCAAAGCTCGATTCGCAGCCAGGCTAACGTGGGATGTCGAAGTATGGATGCTTCCATGTGATGATTTGACTGGACTACCACGTTGATCCACCCGGGTTTCCACCCTTCCACGATGATCAGCGAGGACGAGGCAACAATGGCTCTGGACACAAGGGGTTCTTTTAATTGCAGCGCAACTGCCCCTCTGACAAGTCTGGCACACAAAATTGGCTTCCCAACTTCTCTTGTACGGCGCAACGGTTTAGCCGCGTTGAAATTGCTGCTGTCCGAGGAGTGATTTGTCCGAGGAGTGATAAGTGGGCTCCATGTCTGAATTTGAGCAAATGGACAACTTGGAATATGAGAGACCTTCGTTAAGGTCAGTCAGGCTGTTCATGATGCGCAGGATGACACTATAGGAACATGATCCGTGGTGCTGATCACGCCTCTGACACCGTGGGTGAGCCAGTATCCTCGGTTAATGAGCCGACCCGCTCGTGCTCTGCTTTCCATCCTTGGTTCGTACACAAGATACGTGAACATGAAACGCCCCCCTAAGAATGAAGACGTGGGTATAGATCATTCACCCCATGAGTTGACTCAAAGTGCGATGTTCATAGCTCGTTATTCCAAAGATCGACGCCGAACTATCCATGCACCCGAACTCAAATTTGAGCATTGTGCGTGAAGGCGCAGTGTAGTGAGTTGGAAGACGTTGCATTTCCAGTGATCTTCACCCATAAGAGTCCGTATTGCCAGGGTCACCAACCAGCCTCACGCGCTCATTATCCGTAAGGTTCTCACTCAGATCAGTCAGAAATAAAGAGTCTCAGCAGTTGACAAGTAATTCCCCGAACACCCTCTTTGCGCCGGACCAAAGCGACTTGGACCAACCTTCCAAGACTCTTAGCTTAGCGCTGCTGGTACGATTGGGGACAAATGGATCACCTTCTTTGTACTTTAGCCCCGCGAGAGGAGTCATCATCAATCAACCATCCTTCCGTACGCATCGTTGCTTTCTCAACATCCGACCGGATGAACACGAGCAATGGAATGCATGTGACATTCAGTCAGCCTGAACATTCCACCACGCAGCGCACCTCCGTTGAAATTTGAGTATCGCCGCGAGTATACTTGCAGATACGTCCGTGGACCAGCATATCTGCGAGGATTCTCATGTGGTGACCAATCATGTATTCCATGACGCTCCTCCCATATCTCAGACCACCAGCGCGCGCGTGACGAGCTGACAAGTTGAGCCGCTGACGACGGTAGGGATCCAGATGAGGAAACGGTTGAATTGGATCGGAAGTTCTTGGACCTCATCACCGTCCAAGGTCGCGAGTTTCAAAGACACTCGATTGAAAACCACATATACTTTGGACCCATTGATGGAGTATGAAGACGCCCACCAGATTTCTGGGCGTGCCTCAGACCTGCTCACCAGTTCTTTAGGAAGAAGCGCACTTTCTTGACACGCAACAATGGTTGTTCCAGAGAATATTCGATGGCCGGCTGATATTCCCCCCGCTTCATCGACTGCAGAGAATTCTCGACTGCGGCCATGGAGCCGCGTCATGGGCGATTGAAGTAGCTGAACAATACCCCGACTCCGAGGTAAGTTACTTCCCCACGTGCAAATGCAATTTCGAGGTCATTCCTAACAGGTTTGTCGAGCCAGGTCATCGGCGTCGATATTGCCCCACACATGAGCCCGGACAGTATGCCCGAGAATCTATGGCTTCAGGTTGGTAATTTTCAAACTTGCAGTAACAGGGGTGGGACATGTCATCGGCAGTGAACCGAGAAGCGCAGAGGAGCTTAACCGGTTGACAACCAAAGAGACTGTCCCAGCCAGAAGGAAAATTCGACGGCTTCCTGGGTGATGGCAGCTAATTTAATGCAATGAAGATCGATGACCTGAACCGACCCTTCACGTTCCCTGCCAACCACTTCGATCTCGTGCATTCCAGACTCCTCGCAAGCGGAATCGACCGTTCACGATGGCCGTCGTACATTCGTGACATCGTTAGGTACGAGTGCGTCCTTTTCGAATAAAGCTGTGGGATGCATCAGGCGAATGAGCATGATTGTGCCTGGAGCCCCAATTAACTTGCCGCGGCTGACATTCCTGTCAAGAGTGCTGAGGCCAGGCGGTTGGGTCCAAACGCTTGAGATGTATTTTAATGTACAGTCCGACAATGGGTCTCTCACTGACCGACATGCGCTGCGACGATGGAGCACTCAATATATGCGTTCCTTAGAAGATCGCAAGGATCTTCGGATCGGGGCCAGACTGAATGACCTCTTTTCGCAAGCGGGATTGTTGGAGGTCGAGACAAAGATGATACCTCTCCCCCTCACAGATTGGTCGAGTAGTAGGTTCTTGTCCGAAGGTTTACCAGCGACGACTGACGGTGCTGCAGATCCCAGAATGCGGGAGCTTGGTCGTCACATTGGCGAATACATTGGTGATCTCCTGGTCTCGCTTGCTCTGTATCCATTGACTCAGCGTTTACACATGTCGGCTGAGACCTTTGACGCGTTGGTGCAGCAAGCTCGAGAGGAGGCCAAAGATCACTCGCTGAAAGCATATTTCCCTTTGTGAGATGGGCTCCCTTCTTTCCACAAGTCTTGAGGATTTGACTGACACGGCGTAGGTATGTCTGCATTGGACGGAAGCCACAATGATGTCTGGACTGGGATTTATCACAAACCGTTCGGTCATTCAACTAGAAGGGCGCGAATTCATGCACTGTTTCGTAGAAGTGATTCCTGCCCTTGGTATTGCATAGCATCTCGATATCTTTGTGCAGGGGTTCGCCCGTCGAGCGATTGTGCGTGAGATTGAAATTTCCAAATCCAATGGACAGTGTTCAATGACTCAGATGCAGTTTCACGGGCAGTGTCACAGAAAGTCGTTTCTTTTGATCGCGCTAGCCTCAGTATTGGTCTTGACGGTGTCACGAGGTTGAACGTACGTACTTCGTGACACGTAGGAGACATGTGCGACAGCTACATGTGAAACGGATCGACTTGCCCAGGAACACGATAAGGTTGGTCGCTGATAGCGCAGAGCACTCGGGTAAGCGTATGCCGTGGCCAGTCATGCTCTGATGAGCTTCTCTTGTGCCACTCTTGTTGAGCCATACTTCGGGCGAGGAGGCGGTCTCGGTGCAGTTGAGGGCGTGCAGTACTTGGAAAAGCTCACTGAGCTAATGCCGAACGCCAGAGATATTTATTGACCGTGGCCATCATCGACGATGAGTGGGTGATTCTGCGAGGAGTCGAACGAACCATTGTTGCAGCAATGGCTCGCTGGAAAAGAAGCAAGTTCATATGGGCCGTCGGCCAGGCTCCAGGATGACAGCCCAACAAAGGTCCGTGGCCTGACTGCCTGTAACTTCCAGAGCGATTTTGAGTCGCACGCCTCAGCGACAAAGTGAACAAGCGAATGTGAGAGAAACAGCATTGGTATTCCAGCAGCGATGCTGATTCTCGGTAATGAGACCGTCTGGTGGGCTAGGAGGTTCAAGGGGAAAGAGGGGAGGTTCCAGATGGTGAAGCGGACTCCGTCAGGAACCAGGAAACCACGCAAGAACAACGAACCCGTCGGCCCTCCCGTTGCTCTGGGTCAACAAGCGGGCATGACTCGCTGCAAGTTCCTCGAACATGCAGTCCAGACCGATGCATGAGTCTCGCCAAAGTCGTATAGCTCTAGCGCCGCCTGTCGATCCAACGTGAGCTCACTTGGACTATGTGGCTCTCCATTTTGACATCTCACAGTGGCCGCCTCGATGAATGTTCACAGAACTTCCAAACACAACTTAACTCAACTCTCACAGGGTCCATCTCAGCATTCACCATTTTTCGACATCTGAGGCTGAGATCGATGTCCACTACCGCATCTGCAAATCGTGTTCCCAAAGTTTCTGGAACTAGATGTTGATCGTTGAGCAACGAGTCTGACAGTGCACCGATGAGACGCTCGAGTACTAACTTACAACTAACATTGACCAAGTGAACCTACATGACAACTTCTCTGGGACGCATTCTCCTCGAGTCATGCACCCATTCTAGTCTCAAACACCGGAGGACTGAGCGTTTGACCAAGAATGTTCCTTGAGTAGTACCGCCATCTACTCTCATCACCAGCTTTCTACTACACAAAATCGAGAACCAAGCACGCTCATCTCAATCGCAAGCGCCAGCTAGCTAGCCACATCTTATTCGCAAAGGCCGATTCGGCCTGGGCCCTTGCCGAGAGGTCTAAGACCACCTCGATCTAGTTTCGAACCTTTGCAGCTTCTCGGCCACAGCAGGGTCCGCGCCGTCTGCGCACCGAACATTAACGTGTTCTTGCAGTGCATGATCTCAAATGAATGTATCACTGACCAACTGCGTCCGAGTGCCGAAATTGTCAAATCTGAGGTTAGACTTCGGTACGTGATCGCTGTACACTAGTGCCTTCAATTAAGTTTTTTCGTATGTGCGAATGGGAGCATTCACAATGTTCATCATGATTATCATATGAATTGAGTGGAGCAGGCACTGGAGGTTAGAATTGTTTACGGGAATTGGAATGCAGGCTCAACTAAGCAATCGTTCTCGTTGCGTCGCACTGGAATTAGAATAGGTTTTACTATACTACTACTTAGAGTTGGGATGCCACTCAAGTGGGTTTGCCAGACCCCCAAAAACGAGGAAATTAGACGACTCAAGCGCCCGGTCCGACAGGCGACCGGGTAGAATGTCTGCCTTGACTTTCAGGCCACAAAGCTTCCGTATCAGGAAAAGCGGTATCAGGCGGGGAGGAAAAAAGTTGGGCGCGGAATTTTGTAAAGCTCCAGTCCAGACTATCACCACCAGCACTTTGCCGACCGATAGCCAAGATGCCTTCCACATATAAGAAGGAGAAGCCATGGGATACGGATGACATCGATAAGTGGAAGGTATGTCTCGTGCTTATGGAAATTTCCGATCTGCTGCACCGCGAAAGGCCAAATCTTGTGAACTAACCAAGGCTTTGCGCGCGTCAGATCGATGAATTCAAACCCGAAGACAATGCAGCGGGCAGTTTCGCCGAGGAGTCGTCCTTCATGACGCTCTTCCCTAAATACCGTGAACAATATCTGAAGGAGGCATGGCCCGGTGTCACCCGATCGCTGGAAAAGATGGGAATCGCGTGCACACTGGATTTGGTGGAGGGAAGCATGACCGTCAAGACTACCCGAAAGACCTACGATCCCGCTGCGATTCTCAAGGCTCGTGACCTGATCAAACTGCTTGCCCGAAGCGTTCCCGTCACTCAGGCGCTCAAGATCTTGCAGGACGACGTGGCATGCGACATCATCAAGATTCGGAACCAAGTGCGGAACAAAGAGCGCTTTGTCAAGCGCCGACAACGCATTCTCGGCCCCAACGGCTCGACCCTGAAGGCTCTCGAGTTGCTGACCAGTACCTATATTCTGGTGCAAGGAAACACCGTGGCAGTGATGGGACCGTTCAAGGGATTGAAGGAAGTCCGGAGAATTGTCGATGATTGCATGGCGAACATTCACCCGATCTACCACATCAAGGAGTTGATGATCAAGCGAGAGTTGGCCAAGGACCCGACACTGGCGACCGAATCATGGGATCGATTCCTGCCCAACTTCAAGAAGCGCACTCTGTCCAAGCGTCGTGTTCCATTCAAGGTCACCGACAAGGAGAAGAAGGTGTACACTCCCTTCCCTCCTGCACCCGAGAAGAGCAAGGTCGACTTGCAGATCGAATCTGGAGAATACTTCCTGTCCAAGGAGGCCAAGGATCGCGCGCACAAGGAGGAAGTCATGGAGCGTCAGCGTGTCAAGCGCGAGGAGAAGATGCGCGAGCGCGAGAAGGACTTTGTGGCGCCCGAGGAGCAGACTCCGGCCGATCTCGACAAGGAAAAGAAGAAGAAGAAGGAGAAAAAGGAAAAGAAGGAGAAGAAGGAGAAGAGCAAGCGCAAGCGCGACCACGACACCGACGGAGAGGAGCCCACCGAGCACAGCGAAAAGAAGAAGAAGAAAAAGAGCAAGTCCAAGGAGCCTTCATCGGACGAAGAGTAAAACGGTCGCTGGTTTGGCCCTGTTTCTATTTTGGCGCTTCTGGGAGAGCATGGGTTCGGCGTTCTTTTACCCTATCATCTTTCTGTGCTTTACTTTATAAATATCTTATCAGGAAGAATCCTGCTGTAAAATGGGAATATCAAACGAATTCATATGAGCATCAACGTAGTTTGATAATAACTAAATCAATTGGCGGATGCACCATCACATAGCTCCCTTTCTTTGGGGCTCAACCGAGGATGTTTGTTGCGAAAGAAGAAGAAATTCCACTGTTCCAGGGGATCCACTCATACAAATGGCTCCCCGGGACACTATCAAAAATCAATGAGAAAGAAAGCAAATCTCAGAAATCAAAATCGCCGTGCGGGCAGGTCAACCGGACAGGCAGAAAGATAGCCGGTCATTCTTCAAACAGAGCCTCTAGCCTCGGCGTTGGCATTATCGTTGGTCGTTCCCCCAAGCTTTGGCTCCCCCAGAACTGCGCTACTTTGGGTCTTCTCAAGCATACCCATCTCATGAGCAAAGGTGTCATGAGGCTTCCACTTGGCACTTGTCGATGGAGTGGTCTCTTCAAGCATCTTGTCGATCTGTTCCAGGGTGAGTCCCTTGGTCTCTGGGATGAAGAAATAGGCGAACAGCAGGCACAAGAACAGAGCGCTACCCCAGACGAAGAAGACTTTGACCTTCAAGTTACCTTCATTCTCGTCCACCATGTAGGGGGTGATGACGGCGATGACACAATTCCACAACCAGTTGGACGCCGTTGCAAGAGCGACACCTTTAGCTCGAATAGGAAGCGGGTAGATCTCACCCACAACGACCCATGCAGCTGGACCCCAGGTAGTTGCGAAAGCGGCGATGTACAGGCAGGTAAAGACGATGAGACATGTGTTCCTGCGAAGACGTGAGCATGAGTACTGAATCTTCCGGCAAGGATCATTGTACAACTTACGCAGCCTGACTTCCCTCCTTGGCAACGCCGACAATAGCAACCAGGAACTCGCAGACACACATGATAGCGGCCCCTCCAAGGAGTAAAGGTCGGCGACCCAATTTCTCAACCATCCAGAAGGAAGCAGGAGTTGTGACCACATTAACAATGTTCATGATGGTCGAGATCAGGAATGGATTCTTCAGGCCAACGGACTGGAAGAAGGTGGTACCATAATAAACTAGAAAATCAGTAAGTTCTGGTCGACCATGAGATCTTCCGTTGAGGCTCACTTACAGATGAAGTTGATGCCAGTCCACTGCTGGAACATTTGGAGGCAGATACCCGCAAGCACTCGACGCAGGTTTCCGCGAGGGGACATGCCACCTTTGAAACAGTCGGCCCAGGTGTTATTGGTGAGTTGCTTCTCGTACTCGAAATTGGCTTGGATCTCGGCAAGTTCCGCCTGAATTGCAGGATGCGAACCGGGCTGGCCGCGGACTCTCTCAAGCGAGCGAAGTGCATCGCTCATTCGGCCACATCGAACATAATAGCGAGGCGATTCGGGCAGGAGGAACAGGCCAGCAGCCAGGAGAGCCGCCCAAATGAACTGGAGACCGATGGGAATCCGATAGGAAGAGCGAGAGTTAATATCCTTACAGCCCTGATCCACGCCAGAAGCTACCAGCAGGCCGATTGTGATAGCCCACTGATATGCAGAGACAAGCAAGCCGCGGACCTTGCGAGGGCTGATTTCGGAGACGTAAAGGACGACTGTGGCTGAAACTCCGCCAACACCGAGACCCGCAACGAAACGGCCAGCAACTAGCCCACCGACGGTCTCAGTACCGACCTGAACAGCGACACCGACAGCGAAGATCAGGCAAGAAAGCATGATGGTAAGACGGCGGCCGATATGCTCAGCAACTGTACCACCCAGAAGAGCACCAATGAAGGTACCAGCGGAGAGAATCGAAGTGATCAAAGACTTGCGGGAGCTAGGAATCATGAAGCCGGTAGGATTCTCGTCAGACTTGGGGACAGCATCACCAAAATTCTTTTTGACGTAATCCATGCCAAGAACGCCCGAGATGTAACCGGAGTCATAGCCATAGAGGATACCTACAGAGGGGGGAAGATTGGGTTAGTATGTGTGCATGATCAAGCTCAATATGGAAGGCGCTGGTTCCATACCTCCAAAGCTGGCGAAGCCACAGATCATGTAGGCATGCCAGGTAACTGGAGCTTCGATGAGGCTCAAATCAGCCGTGCCCACAAGGTGTTGAGGGTCCACCATGGCTGAGAAACGTAAAGGAAGTGTAAGGGTTGTATCTGTGTGGTTTCAAAAGATCGAACTCAGGAAAGAGCTGTTGAGTACCAGGTCTTTGTTGATGTTGGCAGAGGATGAGAAGTGAAATGAGAGGCAATAAGAGGGTGAGATCTTGACGAAGCACGTGCGCTGGAAGTTTGGCGGACAAGTTCAGATGAAAGGTACGATGTGTCTGCTGTTTGTTGACGAGGCAGTGGCAGAGTCCTTGGAAGGTGGTACCTTCACTACCACGCACCGGGTTGTTTGTGTCTGTGAAACGAGTCTACCTACAACTTCCGTCGTTTTGAAGATAAACATCGAAATGAAGGAACGTTTCACATCTATACTATACTATAGGGTAATTAAGCAAGTTAATTTTGACGTAACTCAAAGCTGTCCTCATTGAGGACATGGTTCGAAGAGGTCTACCAATATCTATGCGTCAAATCTACCAAAAATTGGAATTGATTCAATTTATATGAATGGTGTATACTACCTATGAGGCGGATGTGACACCTGGGCTAGGTGTGTCTCCCCAAGTCCATCGCTAAAAGTGAGCAAATGGCCTCGGCATTTGTTTTGAGAGCGTTGACTCGTGCAGGTTCAATCGACAGTCTATCATGCCTAATGCGAGATCACGAATCTCCTTCGCAGAAATGCTAGTCATACCTACCAAGATCTCGTGACCAAACGCATTGTGATATGCCAATCATGAACGTAAAACATGTGATACAACGGGAAACGGCAGAGGGTAACATGAGCTGGAAACATGTGGCAGGGTCTAGGTTTCATTGAGGACAGCCGTCGTTACCACCTACGCTTCCATGCTTTCAAGATTACGTGGGGGAACCAGGCCTGTAGAGGGGCATTGTAAGTAAAGTTTACTTTGTGAATGCGCGACTGTGTAACAGAAGACTTGTCTTTCCCCAGGGGATAATACCTGTGCGAATGGGCACAAGATCCACTATGCGCGGCGTTCGCTGCTTGTAGTTGGGTTACAAAAAATGAATGAGATGCCATGCACACATGGAATCAAGTGACAGACTATGAGATTCAACAGAGGGCATTTATACAGCTGGAGGCAAGAAAGAGAAGCTCGGCCGATCACATCAAGCTCAAATCCATGGAAGCCCTAATAGATTATCCAAGAAACCAAAAAAAATATCACGATAGCATGGTCGACTGTGTGTATAGTTTATCGCGCAAGACACCAGGAGACACGCGAAAAGACCTCGTTTAAAGTCTGCTCTGCGTTTGAGGGAGCTTCCATAGATCGCCAGGCAATATAACCATCAGGTCTAACCAGAACAGCCCCGGATGAAGAGATTCCAAAGATTGTCTGGAAGTCGTCTTCCTCGTCAAGCAATACATTTCCACCGAAGGGCAAATATGTGATTGAAAGTGATGAATTCCCATTGACAAACCCAACGGCTTTGCTCCACACTGTCGAGTCAAATTCGGTAAGCAGTGTCCATGTTTCCTTTTTGAGAAGATCGATGAGCGGGAGCTTTTTCCCTTCTTGAAAACACCAGACATGAGGAGCATGGGTTCCGGGCTGACCGTTCCACTCATGGGGTCTCTTGGCTCGGGGTAAATTCTCGCCAGCGCCAATGATGGATTCCGATGTGTAGATTTGGCCGAACTCCATGGCATCGTCGTCAATCTTCACTCCAACGGGAGTTGTAACATCGAGGTGAACCTTATAATCTGCCCGAACAAAGATCTGATCATGTCGCAGCAGTGCCACAGGACGTCTTTCCGCGTCGTACGTGTCCAGCAATTTCGGCGAAGCCTTTCCAGACACAACGGCCGCAAGCTTCCAGGCGAGATTGTGCACGTCATGAATACCCGTGTTCGCGCCATAGCCGCCTCGGTTAGGTGGTAACGTATGTGCAGCATCCCCAGCAAGGAAGATTCTACCGAGCTGGAAGGTCTCGGCAACAAGAGCAGTCAATTCCCAGCGTCCGGTGGTGATGATCTCCAGGGGGAAATTAGAAACCCCAACAGCCTGGTAAATTCCCGCGCGAAGGGCATTCTCGTCGCGGTCGATGGAATCTTTGAACATCAGCGCCCAACGTCCGTCGCTGTAGGAAGCCAAGAAAGCTTTAAGATCTGGCTGGTCGATATCGAATTGAGCAATGCCTTTGGTCCACTGCTCAAGTGGAGCTCGAAACAAAACACTGCTCAGGGTTTGCATGTAGCCTCGACCGCTACGTGGTATCTGCAGGAGTTCCCGGACAGTGCTTCGATTCCCGTCGGCAGCGATGAGGTAGCAGCCATGAAAGCTCTGTTGCTTTCCGTTCTGATCGGTCCCGGTGACCGTGACTCCGGCTTCATTTTGTTCCACGTGTGAAACCTTCCAATTGCGCCGGATATCTGCACCTCGTTGAAGGGCGAGTGCCTCCAGCAAGGGTTCCAGCTTATCCTGAGGAATTGCCGAGGGACGTTCCACTGAATAGGGCTTCTTTGGCACCCGAGATTGTACATCAGTAGGCTGGGCGCTCCCGATCTTAGATCCTCTATTGGTATCGGACCACAAGGATTGTTCGTGCCATTCACCGGTCAAGCTTTCAACATGAGCGCGCTCGAGCTTGAAATCTTCTGGCGCGGGGTCTTTGTTCTCAACACCCAGGGAGCGGTATATTTCCATTGTCCGAGAGGTGAAACCAATCGCTCGAGGGTGCTGCGATACCCCAGAGTGTTTTTCGAGAACAATGGTGGGCACATTCAAACTGCTCAAGCAGAGGGCAGCTGAAAGGCCGACTAAACTTCCGCCCACCACGATGACTGGATGTTGGGAGATCGACGAGGTCATGGTGTTGCTGGTCGAAATATGGTATGAAATGACACTTTTCCAAGCAATCAAAAAAAACAATTCAGGAGGCTCCAAGAGAATACCGTGTCTGATAAATGTCATTTCTCGCCAGGTTGTGGTCGAATTTATAGACGAAGTGCTGACTACTCGGCGCCGAAAGCTTGTACTGTGAAGAACCCTTCGGCGCCGAGAATCCAAAGCCCGAAGCATCACTTACCAGCCTCAACGACAGAAGGTCCGGAATGGACGCCACATGCGAAATGAAAACGGCACTGGCAGGCTTAAAGACCTTTACACAAGATAAGTTTTGATCAGCTCCACCTTTTGACAAGAACAGAAGAAATCCAGGATCTGGTAAACTTGTATGTAACCAGCAGTCTGGCGCTATCGACTTGGTGGGTTCTATAACAGCGTTCTTTTAATAAACAAAGTCCATGCATAGATACGAGCTCTTCATCTTGTATCGCACGCGTTACTATGTTGGTTACTACTCGAAAGTCAGGAGCTTAAACTAAACAATCGTCCGAGGGTCATGTTACGGTGAAGGTGCGAGAATAGCCAGTATAAGCGAACCATGCGGTAATCGGTACGGTGTGCCTGTTGATTAGCCAAACTTGGACAATTGTCTTAAAAGATGAAAGCAAATTGCATATATGCCAGAGGGATTGTACATATAACAACAACTGATCGCGAATAAGAATAAGGAGGCTCCCGAGCCTCTACCTCGCGTAGATGGAGTCCAGTATCAAATCTGGGGACAAGAATCATTTCGTTGCCGTGAGTCAATCGTTCCGACCAGTTAAGGTTTGGATAGTTGTTCGCGGCGGAAGAAGAGTAAGAAGCCGCCACTGTTTTTGTGCCATTCATTGTTAGATGCCAGGTTCTTCAGCAAGCATTTGAATGTCCAGTGAACTCACCAGATTAACAATTGGGATATCAAGGCAATCCAGAACCATGCATTACTCAGGGCAGCACCACCCGCCGTAATATCCGGCGAGATGGGCCCCGGTCCGATCTTATTAGGTGCAAAGGCCCTGGCACAAATTGTGGCGATAGATCCAATCACTTGCGAGACCAGCAGCGTGAAACAGATGTGCATTCGCGTTAGAGTCTGCAACAAAATCATGCCAAAGCCCAGGCCTTGCACGGCATCCATGACACCGAGCCACAGCCAGAGACTGCGTGAGACTAAAGCACCTGAGACGTAGTTACCGGCCCATGGCAAGAAGAGACCCGACCCTGACGTTCCCCACCATATTTGCGCCCACCTGGGAGCTCCAAGTCCGCATGCCACAATTGGTAGAATCCAGCTGTGTGACTTTGACACCCAGGCGAGTAACAAAAGTATGAGGATCCACACCAGACCGAAGAATACCACGCAAAGGCATAGAATTTGCCATGACTTTGCATGTTGGGAAATCCAAAGGACTAGAAAAAGAGTCCTCGTCAGCCATTGTTATCTCAGCAATCTTCTCAGCGGACTTACAATTCCAATTCCGGCCATATGGCGCACTCAAGAAGAAATTTTGTAGAATAACAACGACCCAATTCCAGAGCACAATCTTGCGTCGAAAGACGGACTTGTAGAAAGAGGGAACCTTCCCAGGAGTTTGTCGGTAGTAGTTCGGCAAGCCGAAATAAATGAGCAAGCCAACGCCCCATAGGAAAACAGTAATAGGTGCGCAAATGGCCGTCATCCTCCATGTGTTGGTGATATTGGCCTGACCACTCAACCCTGCATTGGAAGCTTTAGTTAATGTGGATCCCCAATACCATAGAGCAATCACGTAGGCCTGCTGAGTGCCTTGAATGAGACAGGCACGGAATACCCATTTTTTAACTGGGGCGCCACTTTCGTCGCCAAAGTTGAGCGCGAAGAATATTGATCCGCTTGACGAGGCGGCAGCGTAGATTCCACTCCCAATGTTCTGGATCCATCCGCGAATGAAGTAGTCAGACTCAAAGTGAGCAAAGCCAATAATGAGAAACGCTGTGCCATATAAGAACCACGGCACGGTCAGTACTAGTACTGATTTGCAAAAGCGGAAGAAAAGCCACCACAGGATAGACGTAATCAAATAAACAGTGGCAATGCCGTAAAGCTTTGCCTCGCTCTGTCCAATCTCACCAGTCAGCAGGGTTATTTGGTAAGAATTTGCCGCAATAATTTGGCCAAGACCCAGAAACAAGGAGTAAACAGGCCAGTCTCCTAGCCGCATCTGCATCCACTTTTTCAGGCCGGTCGGTGGCACGTAGTCGGCTCCTAGGGAGAATTCATCGGGTTGTTTCCTCTCAGGCACTCCACCTTCATGGGAGCTTGAATCCTCGGCGTTGATCGAGCGTGAAGATGAATGACTTCTCGCTTTGATATCTTGGCCCAGGAGAGCTTGGGACTGGTTGCGGCCGAGACGTGCGTCACGGAATCGATCAAACCATTTTTTCTCACTTTTCTCAAGAAATTGCTCAATGCAAAGCTGATGTTCAGAGTTTGACCCATTCAAATTCTGGAGCTTCTTCTCAAACTCTCTGAAGTATTCTTCATTACTGTCCGTGAAAAATGGATCGACTTTCTGCAGCTTGTAGTCCTTTTTGTCGCCCACGACAGTCTCAACTGACAAAGCCGAAGATTGACTGAAACGGTTTCCAAAGTCGACCCGCACTCTTGAGGGAGGTAGGAGAGTGTCATCAGTACCTATTGAGCTCGGGGTTGTCGAGCCGGACGGACTGCTCGTGTGATAGCCAGGGATCAAGCTTTGGTATGAATATGGAGCGGAAGAACCATATTTCATTAAGAAAGCCCCAGAAGAAGTCGGGTCCAAAGGAGGATACATGATGCTTCCCCTTTCAGTGTCATCGACTGGTGCGGGATACTCGTCATCGCCAAAACAAGTCGCCATCATATCATTTTCGGCATCGTCTTGGAACTCAGATGGTGATTCCTGTTGCACGGTCTGTACTTCAGTAAGTCTATCTTTTCTCAAATCTCGAGTAACAGGATTTTCCGTAGTAGCTCGAGCAAACTGTGGGCCACCAATGACCCCAAAGGAGTTGTGTCGACCATGACCTGGCTTGGGTCTGTTCAGTATAGAGCCCGTCTCCCGACTGTAAATCACAGAGGTCGTTCGTAGGGAAGACAAGGCGATTGGTCGGCGAGGAGACCGTGGCGGTGGTGCCAGCGTCGTGCTCGAAGCGGAAGACCGAGACGAGCCACCAGTCTGAGGAGTCATCATACCGTAAATGGCGTTGTCTGTGGTATTCGAGTTTACATGCCCAGACTTTGATTTCTCTTTGTCATGGATGCGGACGGCGGTTGATTGTAGTATCTCCAGATCTTCAATCCACTGCGCAACAGGGAACCGCTGCTTTGCCGATCGTGCTCGCATCATCGCCCTCGTCTCCTTCTTCGAGCTCAAAGCGCTATCGATCGCAAGCTTGAACTGTTTGAGAAGGTGACTGGTTGTTGTGGACTCGACCTCGTACCACCAGCCTGGCATCTGGCCAAGTCCACCCACTCGAGCACCGATTCCAAGGGCGCCTTTGCGTCCGAATTCGACGGCAACGAGTCCAAATGGTTCATCACGAGATGGGATCAACGCAAATTCCGCCCCCGAGAAAATGAATGGTGGCAGGACAGTAAACTGGGGCTTGGAACACACACGCCCCGGATAGAGTCGCATCAACTGGTCTAGCTTCAATGCCGCAAATTTGCCATACAGATCGATGACCGGTCCAACGCAAATCAACTGAACCCGAGGCTGAGATTCGAGAACGCCTGGCATAACGTCTGCGATTAAATCGACACCTTTTTGCATCGACCATCTTCCAACAAACACCATCAACTCAGCATCAGCGCGTTGATCTAAGCCAGCCCATTCCTGCGCTTGTCTTCTGAGTTCTAGGCGTTGTGTTTCGTAATCATTATCAACCTTGACGTTTTTCTCCTCAGACGTTGATTTGATCCACTCTCCAGTGTCAGAGGGATCAGGATTCGGGAGGTTTCCTACCCGTTTCAGTCCCCAAAAGATAGGGTATCGCGCGTAGGATCTCTTCCCGTATTTTTTGGATACCCCAACGGCTCCGAAGCCTTGCTGATGAAGACGTAGATAGCTCGCACCAGCATGAAGTAGATTGAACACCTCACCAAATTGGACATAGCGAGTGACAACATCGATATCGAGATTGAACACCGAGCAAACTTCTTTTTTTTCTTTCTGGGTGCGCATTGGCCATAGTCCTTGGAATTCTGCGTTGTGAAGAGAAAGGCAGATTGGTACTGTCTCCGGGAGCTGGTAAAGCATAGCAATGGCACCGTGATAATCATTGATATGATAGAGATCGATTGAGAATCGTCTCATAGTTTGAGCAATGCATTGATTCCAGGCGGAATAATAGATGGCACTGCCAAGATCATCCATCCGCGCCGGATAGGGTTCTTTGGCGGACTGCTGCCGAAATACTGGGGCGTCCAGTAGAACATAAGTCACGTTCCTCAAGATATGATACTGCACCCCCACCTCGAAGGTGTTCTCGAGAATGGTCACAGACATCGATTCGGCCTGGGTATCCACTGGATAGGTGATGCCGCCCACGCATGGAATTACCCAGACGAGGTCCAGGTGACCAAGTTGCTTGCTCATGAGCTGGGCCATCACACCTAGGCCACCAATCTTGATCTTTATGGCCCAGTCCTCGATTTCATATTCCATGGTTGCTATCAGCACTTTTCGTCGATTAGACGATCGACTGCTAAACGCAGACGTACTCTGAAGAAATCTGGAATTGCTTGTCAGCCGTGTTAAAAGGCCCCGAAGCCCAGCTGCCCTGATAGTGGAAGGTGTGATGTTCTGGAGGAAATTCAGCGACACGAGTGTCTTCTTCTCACTAACACCGATCTGGTTGAATCTAATTCGGTAAAACGTTGTTTTGAAGACATAGGCACATGACACAGCTGTGACCACTGGAACGATGCCCAGGAGGATAAAAAGCGCCATTTGAACATACTTCGACCCAGCCGGAAGTAAGTAGAAACGTAAGGTCGCGTCATTGACGTGAACTGTCCAGGCCAGGTAGGGATCTGGTGGGTGTTTAGTAATGTTGATGACAGTCGGCGACTGCGAGGATGGTGGAAGACGATCGAGCACGGAGTCGCCATCCGCGTCTCCAAAAATGTAGCTTTGGTCCGGTTTGCCGTCAGGATTGATCCCCCATACGTTCATCTGGCCTTGGGCCGGCCACTCCGCGGCAAACCGGAATTTCCAGAGACCCTCACTGTCTTGTTCGAAGACGTTTGTCAGGCCGGCATCATACCCGTACTGATTGAAAGGGCCGTCAAAGAAGAGGTGAGGCCATCGGCGTGGGACCCGAGAGCTCCAGTCAGGACTATCGCCTTCTTGTACGTAGTCGCTGCTCCCTGTGAGGCGGCTCCAATATTCCACACGAACGTGCTTCGCACCCCATTGTTGATCCTTGGTTCCTGACCAAGGAAATTCCTTGATCGACTGATTGCCTCCGTTATATGGAAGCCACTGGCTATAGGAGCTGCCCCAGTTGGTTGAGTAGCGATATTTGTCTGCTCCAGGTGCGCGTTGTAGGATATAAAGCGAGCCGTCTTCACGCTCGTGAAGTAGTGTCCGTGAGTAATTGGCGGACGTGAAGATCATCGGATTGTCAACGGTACCAATCCGGATCAAAAAGTGATCGATTGCATTCGTTGTGCGGCCGTCGATGCTGGTAGCATTATGAATGGTCATGCGGTGGATCCCGTGATCAACTCCTGCGAGAGTGGCTGTCCAGGCCCATGTGGAAGGAATTTGACCAGAGTAGAGGATCTCTTCATCCACAACCTTCCCGCAGTCCACCGTGGTCAAGTCGATGGACGGACTGACTCCTGTCTCTGTTGATGATTGGAAAGAGATAGCTTGCGACACTTTTGCACAATCCATTTCAGTCGAGAAATATAAGCCAATTTTGAGTTCTTCCAGCTGGCCTGGCTTGACTTTTGAAAGTACCGGAAAGTCATGACCAGGTGTGAATCTGGTGATCATCGGACGCGGAGCAACAAATTTCTCTTTTGGCACGTAGGCTTTGAACTCGTACGGAGCTAGTGTCAGTGTGTCTGAGCAACCGTTTGACGTGGTGGAGCCATTCAGATGCATGTAGGTCGAGCTCTCCTTGAGGTCAATTTCGTCGTGGGGATAGAATAGATTCTTGACGGTGGTATTCGCATCAAACGGCGCAATGAGGGCTGCGTCTTTGCTGGCGCAATCAAAATGATATGTAACTGCCTTTTTGTCATTGTGGTAGACCAACCAAATGGTCTGGTTGCCATCTGATCCGAGATCTTGTCCCTTGTAATACGGGCTTCGTAGAACAGACCACATTCCTGTCTCTGTGGGTAGGCCATTGGATCCTGGGTAGTATACATTGCGTGTTTGGTTGGACAGAAGTTGTATCCACCAGCCGTCGTTGAGCGCAGGGAAATCCTCTCGCATCTGATACATGTGCTTGATCGTGTTTCGCAAAAAGTGTGAGGGATCTCGATGATCGTAAGTGGCACGTTCATCGTGACATCCCAGTCGTCCCGATTTGATCGGCCAGTTGTAGTATTGCTGGGAGGTCAAATTGAAGCATCCATGAGTCTTCCAAGCGGTCGCGGGGGACATGGCCTGCCGTCCGAAGATGTAATTTGACGCCGTTGCATCGAGGATATAAAATCCCTGCTCCTCGCCCCATAGCAGTAAAGGAATGCCAGGAAGGTGAAGAGTAGTAATAAAAAGCCCAAGAAGTTGCCTCTCGATGCCCATGTCGACTGCGGGCCAACGAAAGACGTCTTGGTTGGTCACACCATACATATGACGCGGGTCATATTTCCCAGTGTTTGCATTCAAAAGATCGTTGGTCAAGATCATCTGATACCAGGCCGTGGTCCAATTGACCGGGATGTCGTAGCCGGCTGCAAGATTTCCATCCATGCCCAAGAAGCGAGTGAGAGATCGGTAGACTGAGTAATGAAACGCGGCGCCATCAATGGCTTGTTTATTCTTATCGCGAATAAAATAGCTTGCATTGGATGAGCTCGTCAGTTGAAAGGCTTCGTCCAATGTCTGCGGAAGCATATCAGGCTGACGACCCCGACCAAGAAAGATCGAGCCAAAAGTGTTACCACCCGTGATCTCCCCGGGCAAGAAGAAGTTCTTTTTGCCCACTTTCCTTGCGCAAGTTCGATAGGCTTCTGAGATATCACCAAGAGCATCGACGGTAGCTTGAGTGGCTTTGTCATAGCGGAAACCATCAATATCAAGGGAAGCGATAATCATACACGAGTGACGAACGAGACGTTCTCTGACACTCGGAACCCACTCTCGAAGACGATCCTGCACAGAAGCAAATTTGGCCAATTCTCTTTTCCAATCGGGGTATACACCAAAGGCTTCAATGTCCCCATATTGGTCAAAATCGCTGTTGTAACACCCACCCAATTCATCGTGGACATAACTATCAACCGGGTAGCCTGTCTCGTTCCAGAAACGGGGATAGTTGCAGGTCTCATTATAGTCGTTTCCAATATTGAAATCAACATATCTCCGATCAGATTTCCACTGGACTTTATGTTCTTTCGTCAAGAAAGGAGCGGTGGTATTAAGATACCCTTCGAACCCGATCAGGTCGCCCATGCTTATTTTCGGACAAATCAGCTCAGGACAGCAATATTCGCGATCATGGTCTGCGTGACTTACGTCGCAATCGTGTTGTCAAAGATCACATATATTCCGCGTTTGTGGATCTCCGTAATAGCTTCTCTCCATGTTTGTATCGTTCCGTAATGCTGATCAAGCAAGGTAGTGTCCAGTGCTGAATAGCCATCAGAGCCCCAGGGCTGATTCATCAGGATCGTTCCGGCGAGATATATACCCTGCAAGAGATGAGTTTCCAGTCAGTTCGTACCATTAGAGTAAGGTGGATTCGTTTGGCGAAAACAAACCTTGATCCCCATTCCTTGCAAATAGTCCAATGTATCTAAGAGCCCAACGACATCGCCCCCGTGGCGCATCTGGTTGGAATTGAGATCATGCTCGAACAGAGTACCATTGATGTTGTCATTGGTAGGGTCGCCATTCACGAAGCGGTCGAGGAAAAGCGTATAGATGGGGAATCGCCAATTCTCTGGCGAAGGGTGATAGGTATGGTTGGGCCATTCACCCCAGTACTCGGCGGGGTTCCTCGTCTGCTTGTTTTCATTGAGGTTGTAGGCAGCCAAGGCTTCGTCATAGGGCCAGGCAAACGTGCGCAGAAATAATTGAATGAACGTGATGCATTCGAAGATCCAATGCATGATGAGACTTTCGGAGTGGGCAATTTGCGACACCCTTCTGAGTCCACTTTATATGTGCTGGCCCGCGCACTTGATCTCCTTCAGCATCAAAATTGGAACGACTATCGCCTGTTACTCTGCATAATCAGTTTCAGCATTCTTGAAATGAAAATCGAGAAAGAGAAAGATTCGAGCATGAGAACTTGAACATCATCATGATGCTTCCAAGGAAAACTCTGCATTCTAGGGCTTGCAACAACCTTTCAGATTCTGGTATTGGACAGAGCTTAGAAACCTACCACACTCGTAAAGACCCAGCGCTCGGAACTGATGATCAGTATATGCACTTCAAGCTTCCGTGGAAAGTGGTAGCATGAACTCTTTTTTGGAGAGAACCGAGGGTGAATGAAGGGGACGAGACGGAAATGCCTTACCATCCATCTAGTACTAAACGTGTCCCTTTTGTCATATTCTAATCGAAATCATCGATCTTTTATAGCAGAGTCCTGCTTCTTGACCCCAAATGAGGTACCGAGAATCCGAGGAATGTTCCCAGACTGCAAACATGTTTGTCGCCATAAATGTATACATCTACCGGCTTACGAAAATTCTCAATCCTTAAGGGAGCTTTTCTTAAATTAGCATCATATGGCGAGTAGATGGCCAGACCGTGGGAGTATCTGCGGTTTGAGCGGTGCACCCAGTTGGTACTCACATCGCTTTGGTCGAAGTATAGATAGGTACTTTACGCGGGTTGACGGTTCGTGACGGCGTTCCGAGAGGTTGATCATTCCGGCTTTTCAGGCTTGCATCACCGGCGGCATCAAGGGAAAGCAGATGTCTCGATCACAAAAAGTGACATTGTATGCTGTGTTTGTCCAACAGACAGTTGTGGTACTTTGTTATTTACGAAAGCAGTGATTGTCTTTGGGTTATCAGTAGGCGAAGTCAAGCTTTGCAAACTACTTGCACATCCTGGGTGCTCGGGCATCGGTTGAGTTTTAACTCTGGCTGTGGGTAAACAGGGAATGTCTTGTATGCGAAGAGAGCAACGGCCTTTGAGTCACCCTAGCGTCCCTCGATGGATGTGGCAGATGGAACTGCCTCGTTCACGACTTCAATAGGTGAACAGCAATGAATCAACAAGAGCTCGACCACTCAAAACACCTATTGTTTGCCCAAGAGTCATCCGAGATTGGAAGCTTACGCCTATGCTTGCATCTTTGAGCATGTTATATCTCGTAGTATTTCTGATCGACGTGACATCCTCCTTGATATTTCAACTGAGTCCGCATCGATGCCTGGGGACCCCATGTACAGTCAACAGAGCCGATGAATGTTTCTTAGTCGGGCAATTGATGACTCTTGGTGCATACTGAAGCGAGGCATTTCTGGCTCGATCTACCACGGTCGCGCCGAGTCTCGTGTTGAGCACCAATTTCCGCACTTTCTAATGGGACAGGAAAGATGTCAAGCTCGAGCATCTACCAAATGCTCAAGCACAGCCAATAATGGAACCTAATGGCCTCTAGTGGCAACTGAGTCAATATTCCGAGCCCCTCGCAAATCGCTTCTCTAGAGGGGAAGTCGCCCTCAGTAAGGCTCTGTGACCATTATCATGTTCTCTGACTCTGATCGCCTTGAACAGGTCTTATTCCATCCCAGAGATACTCGGAGCCTCAAGTGGTAGTCGGGCAGCATTGTCGCCTCTCATACTTTCTCGAAAACAGGTACAGCTGTGAGAGCTTTACAGTAGTAGTACTGTTGATAAAGAGCTCATCAAATGGATTGCGCCATCTTCGAGCCCCACACTCGCGGCCCGCACGAAACTCAAATTCCGATAAGACATCGGGTTCTTTCAGCCATGACCATTCTGTTATTACGTAACCTGGCTTCAAGACACCACCTTAGGCTTGTCCACAGGTAACATGGAACTCCCGTTAGCGGCCAGTGGTAGCTCTACCGGCTGCGGCATGGGACCTGGTGAGCTTGTGACAGTACGACAGTCAACAGCATATGGACTCAACTAAGCTTGAGAATAGTATGTTGGGAATCACCTCAGCGAGAGAGACATCATTACAGTGTTATGGATATAACCTAAGCAACATCAATCGCCGCGATAAGTTGCTGCCTTATGCTAATCCATAGGTTCTTGTTAGCAAAATCTTCATTAATTTGCTTGGAAATGGATATCCAAGCAACCGAGGATTGATGTATGGCTTAACGCACTGATCGCCAAGCTGATCATACCAAGGCAAGGGGAGATGCTCCGGTTCTGCGCCAATTTGGGAGATGTTCGGGTGTTTCCCTTGTGCAACTTCCAAGCTCTCTACTTCTATCAAGGTGAGCGACTGGAAATGTACCTGTTATGAAAGTGCAGGTACCTAATTCATATCGACAAATTGATACCAGGCCGCTACCTGTAAGGAAGGCTGTAGAAAGTAAACCATAGTATGGCATACATCCTGGAGCTTCCATTCACACCTACTGGACGGGTGCAGATTACCGATGAATCTCAAATATTTCAACGATAGAAATTCAGTGTTACGATCCGAACCCCTTCAGCTCAGCTGAACTCACCACACGATATAAGTGATGAGTCGCACTAACGAGCCTGGTCCCCTGGAGTTCACAGGGGATCATTGTCACTGAGTCAGCGCCACTCAATATACTCAATTTCACGTAAGGCCTGTCGATCGAGCTATATGAACTGAATTATCGATCTGTCCTACGTATTTGTTATCAGCTGTGCCCGTAATCACTAGAGCTTAGTAGGACTTAGGTCACTTTGGTCAGCTTAGATATTGCGGAAAGGAAGACTGAAGAGAAGATAGAGAAAGAAGAGTATGCAGTCTCTTGATAGCTGGACTAGAATATAGTAGCATAGACCTCTTTTTGTTCATTTTCAATTACTCGAACTATCGAGCACGCTCAGCTGCAGTCCCATCAGACTGGCTTTCAATCCTCATGCATCATGTCTCATCCATTCCGTACAAGCCTACTTACTCCGCACCATAACGGGCGCGGTAGTCCTTGAGCCGTTGAACTTCAGCCGCACCAATCTTGTCACCCAGCTTTTCAATGAGGTCGTGCAAACCGATAACAGCGCGGATTGGGATGTTGCCACCAAGGTCGCGCTGGGCAACACCAATCGCGCTCTTGGACTCTGAATCGCTCACGCGCTCTTCACGGTCGAGCAGAACGACCACGCCCGCCACGATGCCGCCTTCTTTTTCAATGATGCCAACCGCCTCCCGCAGCGCGGTTCCCGCAGTGATCACGTCGTCGACAATCATTACTCTCTTGCCCTTGAGCGCGGCGCCAACAATGTTTCCACCCTCGCCGTGAGCCTTGGCTTCCTTCCGGTTGAAGGAGTAACTGACATTGTCCCAGGTGCCTTGGGACGAGCCAGAGAGCGAATCACGCACAGCAAGCTCGTTTGTGACAGCGGCACAGATCGGGATTCCCTTGTAAGCTGGGCCGAAGATGATATCGAAGTTGGGCTGGATGGAGCCATCAGCGGCCTTGGTCACAAAGGGCTCGGCAGAGAGGACGCTGGCATAAGCCGCAGAGGAGGCGCGCAGAAGAGGCGCAGTGTGCAAACGGGAGGATGTGAAAAAGTAGGGAGATTCACGGCCAGACTTGAGCGTGAAGGTGCCGAAAGAGAGGACGTTGTTGGAGATCAAGAGCGGCAGTAGAGTGGACTTGTAGTCCTGATCCGCGGACGGGGGAGGAATGGTGGCGGCGGACATGATGCTGGTCAATGTAGAGGCGCGAGAGAAGGTGACTTTGCGATAGAGAGAATTTTGGTAAGCACGTAAATGCGCGTGGGCCAAAAACTAAAGGTCGCCGATTTGGAATGAATTGTATGCGGAGGGAAGCAATTGCCCGCAAGTGGAAAATTTGCCCCGGAAAATTGACCGGCGGAGGAGCGGGCAAGAGGGGTGGGCCTGTCTATTGCCATCCCAAATGGTCCTCCATGATGCTCCATCACCGCTATCAAGTAGGAGTATACAGTATTGACTGACTCATCGAGGATGTGTGAATTGTGATGATTGCACAAATTGTTTTGGCTGTGTTAGAGGGAAAGACACCACAGTGAGATCCATCCTCTGCTTGTCCATGTAATTCCATCCTATCGAAATTCCATCCTCCCTAGCCTGGTTCTCTTTTCCTGGCCAGAACACGTGCCTCCGATCGCCGGCCTTTCCCCGCCAAAATATCCCAAACGGCTCACCTCTCTTTCTTCCCCCCTTCGCCATCAATTCTTCTTTCCCCTTTGCTTTGCTCTTCTTCCCCTTCTGCACTCCTACTTCCCCCTGAATTGAGATCTAATCCAGGTCATCACCTTCGCTTTTACTCTCGGCTGCAATCTACTGACTGCTCCGGGACTCTCAAACACAATCTTGGTCTAGAATCCCGGTGATCGGAAGGCCCCGCTGCGAAACAGCCCCATATCTACCGCCCCAGCTGCTGCTGGCTTCAATTCCACTCATTCGTGTCCAAAAGTCGAAGTGAGTGATCCATGTTTTTGTTTTCTTTCCTTCTTTCCTTCCTCTCGAGACTAGAATTGACAAATCAATTGATGCCTACTGCTTTGGTTCTGCTGCCTTAGCCTCGAGAGCTCCATTAATTTTCTGATTGTTGGAACAGGTTGACAACACACAATGCATATCCGGGACATGCTTGCGAGCAAGGAGGCCGCGGGGGAGCCCGGCATCTCTTTTGAATTCTTTCCCCCGAAGACGGCACAAGGTGTGCAGAACTTGTACGATCGTATGGATCGTATGCATAGCTTGGGTCCTTCTTTCATCGACATCACATGGGGCGCCGGCGGTCATCTCTCGGATTTGACCTGTGAGATGGTCAACGTGGCGCAGTCGGTGTATGGCCTAGAGACATGCATGCATTTGACATGTACCGATATGCCGCTGGAGAAAGTGGATCAAGCGCTGAAATCTGCCTACAGGGCCGGATGTACCAACATTCTGGCTCTGCGTGGTGACCCGCCCCGAGACAAGGAGACTTGGGAGGCGACCGAAAATGGATTCAGATACGCCAAGGATCTCGTGAAATACATCCGCGAGAAGTACGGCAATCACTTCGATATCGGAGTGGGAGGTTATCCTGAGGGTGCCGACGACAACTCGGACATTGACCAGCTGATTGACCATTTGAAGGAGAAAGTGGATGCCGGCAGTTCTTTCGTCATCACACAGATGTTCTACGATGCGGACCACTTTATTGAGTGGGTAAAGAATTGTCGTGCCAAGGGTATCAATGTGCCAATCATTCCTGGAATTATGCCTATCCAGCAATACGCCTCTTTCATCCGCCGTTCCAACTGGACCAAATGTCGCGTACCACCCGAGTGGATGGAGGCTCTCGAGCCTGTGAAAAATGACGACGCCGCCGTCCGCGAGGTGGGCAAGCGTCTCATCGCAGAAATGTGTCGAAAATTGATGGCTTCTGGTATCAACCACTTGCATTTGTAAGTCACAGGACGTCAATCTTCGATGACAGTATTGTAGCCTGGCCAACAACAGACGGCAGCTAACAAGTTGGACTTTCAAAAGCTATACCATGAATTTGGCCCAGGCAACCAAACTGGTACTGGAAGAGCTGGGCCTTGCGCCGTCCGAGGAGGCCCCCATTCAACGACCACTCCCTTGGCGGCCTTCGCTGGCGCCTGGTCGGAGAACCGAAGACGTTCGGCCAGTCTTCTGGCGCAACCGAAATTCCTCCTACATTGCTCGCACACAAACTTGGGACGAGTACCCGAACGGTCGCTGGACCGACTCGCGATCACCCGCCTTTGGTGAGGTTGATGCGTACGGTGTGCGGCTCAAGGGTACCAACGACCAAAACATCAAGCTGTGGGGCGAGCCAAAGTCGGTCAAGGATCTCTCCGACATCTTCATTCGTTTCTTGGCGGGCAAGCTTGATCGACTTCCTTGGAGCGACAGCCCAATCAGCGCCGAGGCGAACGATATCAAAGACCAATTGATTGATCTCAATCGAAGAGGTTTCCTGACCATCAACTCCCAGCCCGCCGTGAACGGCGTTAAATCCTCTCATCCGATCTATGGGTGGGGTCCCAAGAACGGCTTTGTGTACCAAAAGGCTTACCTTGAACTGCTGGTCCCCCCCACTTTGATCAACGAACTCATTGCTCGCATCGAACAGAACGATGATCTCACATACCACGCCATCCGTAAGAATGGTGAGCTGCGGACAAACACCAATGACAGTCCCAATGCTCTGACTTGGGGTATCTTTGCTGGACGCGAGATCATTCAGCCAACCATTGTGGAAACCGTCAGCTTCCTCGCCTGGAAGGACGAAGCCTATCGACTGGGTGAGGATTGGTCCAAGTGCCATGACTCCTCAAGTCCCAGCCGGAAGTTGATCCAGGAGGTCGTCGACGATTGGTACCTGGTCAACATCGGTAAGAAATCCTTCTTTGATGATGATCCATTGAAAACATCACTGACGCACCATATAGTTGACAACGACTTCCATCGAAGCAATGCCGTCTTTGAGCTTTTCAAGGACCTTGAAGTTCCGGATCTCAACACTGAGCTCTCAGGAAAGCCTGTGACCAATGGGTCTGCGGATCACAACGGCTCTGCCAACGGTCATTAGGCAGTCTCCATTTATTAAATGACCTCTCGCCTACCAGGTCTCGGCAGCCAACATCCTCATCACCGGAGGCCAGAAAAAAAAATAAGATTCACCTCCACCGCCAAAATCAACACTCTCTTACTTTGACCTAATTCAACATCACTTATCTCAACGATACTCAACGACTTCAAGCCCCGAAAGGACCAATCCAACACCACTTTTCCGGGCCTTCCTTTGCAATGTGTCACGGCGTCACGATTGAAGACCTCTCAACGATTTCTTCCTGAGCGTTTACTTTTGTTTTATCATTTCAACATCCGACATTCCCCGCAACGATACCCCGTCTCTTTAACATCGACGTTTCATCGCTCAATTCTTCTCTTCCTGATTCCTCGTCTTTCCCCACGGGCCCGGCGCTTGTGTCTACAGGACAGTCCTATCATCATCTGTATGGAGCGACTGGGAAGGGAGCAGGCATTTACCAAAAAAGATTTCAACATAATATATACCCTTCAACCGGGTTTTCTTTTTTCCTCCAATTATCTGCTATTCAGTGATTTAGGTTTTCCTGTTTTCTATAGACGGGGATGGAGTCCAATAAGTCTCGGTTCTCTCGAAGCATTGGTGTTTCTCTGTGGTTTGTTGTCTTGCTTTTTCTGTTCTTGTGTTCACGATGCTTTGCTGCAATCCGCTCTGGTGAAGGCAAAACGTTGCATTCTCGTGGATGGATTTTCCTCGGCAGAACCTATCCCTCTGCGAAATTTGAGGATCATCGTCGATCAATTTTGCATGCGGGGAGCGGGAGGTGTCAGTGCGCAGGAACTTACCAAAGTCGTGCTAATCTCCCAATCTTCAACATGGGATATCTACGACAGTGGCATATGTTCTCGAATAAAATCTTCCATTCACTTTCTGACTACGTTCTAATCCAGCTACGTCTCGCTTTGTAGACCCTTTTGTAGTTCGCACAACCAAGTTGCAAAGAACCGAGGGTTATTCCCGTCACATGGGCAACGAAGTCTTCCTACGACCGACATAAGCACCTCGAAGTGAAACGAATGCACTTGTATGAGGAGAGCTGATCGACTTCAGTTGAGACGGCACGACCACTTTTACCTGGTCGTGAAGCATAGTCCGAAAGTACGGTAGTCTACCGCGCGCTCGTACGAGATTATACACTGTCCAGACTCCAGACTCCAGTCTGATTGTCCCTCATGGAAGATGACGTCGCTTACGCAAAACGAGCCCGAGACTAAGTGTGTATAACTATAGTGTATAACTACTAGTTATATGCTATGTAGTACTGGCAACTTCTACAACCCGAAGTCTTGGTGGAATCATACCCCATGGGAAATTTGAATGAATGAATAATGAATAATTGATATTGATAAGGTAACCTCGCACACTGTATACAGCTACATAGGTAAAAGTAGAAACGAACCAGGCATTTCAGTCATAGGGCAAACGCTATCAATTTGCACGACGACTTCAAGTTGAGCGAATCCAAAAGGGGAGTCCTCCATTAACACGTGTTAAAAAAGAAGAAAAGGCAAAAAGAGTCCAACACCACCCTTCACATCATTATCGCGCGAGTGGTACAGTTGAGGAACCACGCAAAAGGACTGCACAGCCACAAAAACCAACTTCCGATCAGATAGCAATAGCCGATAGTGCGGTAGACAAGCAGGGAAGCGAAAGTAAGAACAAACAAGTAGATGGTGGCCTGGAGAAGGTCCACAACAAAACGCCGCACGGCCTGATCGTCGGACGTATCTGGCCAAACACCCGAGACTTGGTAGCGCAGCGCAGCGTAGTATATTCGGCTCGAGACCCGGTAGCAGTGTCGGATCATGCTGGCGAAATTGACCGCAAAAAACTTGACGTAGGGGCTAGTGATAGCTTGAAGGCCGAATCGGTGAACGGAGGTGACAGCGACAACAACAATCTCGAAGATCATCGTCAGCACGAAGGGTTGAATATTGTCGTTCGAATAATCGTCCTTTTCTCTCGCATTCAGCTCATGCAAATTTTCACAGACATCTTGAACGTCCGTGATATTGGGTTGGAGTTTGCTCTTACGACCAGTAACTTGGCGACCGTCCAACTCAGCGAGTCCGGCGACGTCGACCGTTTTCTCAAATGCCACCATGTTCTCCCTCGCCATCCTGGCGGCACGACGGATTCGAGCTTCCTCCTTAAACTTTTCCAGTCGTTGGGCTCGAGTCAGCTTCGCGGGTTTGGAGTCTTCCGTAGTTGATTTAGAGTCCTCCTCGGCGAATTTAGACTCGGCCAGAACACGAGTCGTTTCCTCCACAGCAACCGGAGTAGGCTTCACGGCGGACTGCAGCGACTGCACAGCAGTTTGAGAGGTCTCTGTGCTGGTGAGATCTTCGACACTCGGCCTGGGAGACTTGTCGTACGAAAGTCTCCGTCTTTCTGGCTGACTATCGGCAAAAAGAACCTTAACTGCCGGCGAGAGTTTCCTCGGGGAAGACCAAGGGGACGGCGGAGATGCCAGTTTGGACAGATCGTTGACCGACGTAAAAGACAATTCGGACCGAGAGGACTCTGAGTTCTCCCTACTCGGAACAGACACGGGCGACTCCTTTCGATTCTTGCGCATAGTCTCAGCTCGGCTGCGGATCGAGTCTGTGCCATTTCGCAGAATACTGGCCAGATGGTCTGTAGGAGACTTTGCCAGTCCTACCGGCCTTGCGAGCCCTGTGGTACGGATGAATCCACGGATAGAGCTTGGCGCCTGGCTGTGTTCCTCCTCGTTCTGTACCTGGGCGTTTGATGATCTCAGCAGAGGCATGCTCCTGATGAACTTGATCTCCCTTTGAAATTTTGCTTTCTTCTCTGCGAATGGTGGTGTCTCCGTCGTGTCGTCGGGAGCAGGCTTCAACTTTTGAGTCTGGGCGGCGACGTGACTCTTGGTGGATTCCAGCGACTCGACGGAGTGCATTGTCGAGCTTGATTGCAATTTTCCTACTGTAGGTCGAAGCCCTGATGGAGTAGTGACGACCTGAGGCACCGCTCGCACGGCCTTCACTGCCTCGTAGGTGATTGAATGGCCAACGTCGCCTTGACGTCGAAGACCTTGAGGTCTCAAAGCAGACGGCCTTTTCTCGACTGCTCTGTTGCCTGGGACTGGAAGCATAGTGCGTGTGATAGTGGGTGTGATAATGAACACATCGTCGTCTCCACGAGTCCCCTCCGGCTTCTCTGCCGGGCGGATTGCAGGGTCCAATATTCGAGAGACGGCTTGCTCCGAAGTCTGCGAAGGCAATCTTGGGATATCGTGGGTTGCTTGAGGATCGCGGCACATGGTCGTTGTTGACAACTTCGAGCATAGGGGAAGCTTCGAACTCTGAATAGGATCTACCCGCCCTTCCGATACTTGGGTTTTGTCTTGTGGTTTGCTGGGTATTGTGAGCATTGTAGGCGTGTCTGAAACCTTCTTTTCGGTGGTCTGCTTTTTCTTCGACTTGACAGCCAACGGACGTGGTTGGAGGCTTGCTGGGCTCTCTCCGGAACCGAATAGCAG
Organism: Penicillium ucsense; assembly: GCA_014839625.1. Classification (NCBI taxonomy): domain Eukaryota; kingdom Fungi; phylum Ascomycota; class Eurotiomycetes; order Eurotiales; family Aspergillaceae; genus Penicillium; species Penicillium ucsense. The sequence continues at coordinate 65,845 of WIWV01000048.1, read as the reverse complement.
TATTTCGTCTGGATTCTTTGTCCCATCTCCGTTGATCTCCTTGCACCCTAAAAAAGAGCCATCCGCAGGTGGTGTGACTCTTCTCTCGTGTGACTTCGATGGGGATTCCTCCCAGATTGTACTGATTCGATGGTTGCCGACCTCATCTGGACAAAAGTAATCCTGGGGTGTAGGCCCTCGCGGTGGCTGCGGTGGCTCGGCTGGCTGTTCTAACTGTGGCAGTGAGGGCTGCTGCGCAGTCTTTGACTCCAGAGGGGGAGAAGTGTCCTCATAGGCTATAAAAGGAGGTGTTGTAGCGGTAACTGGAGGAGAGCTCGATTGCACAATCAATGGTGATTGATTCCGCAGGCCTTGTGCATCAATCTTGTCGACCAAACGCCGGCCTTGTCGATGCTCTCGCTCGATACGTTGCTGATATTCTGCAATTTCCTGCGAAGTCATCGTAGGAGGGTTTGGTTCCTTGGCACTCGGCATGTGCACTACGAAACGATCCTCCCAATCCGCCGAATGTTCATCGTCGGAGACCGGAGAAACGGAGATGTTTGATTCTTGGGAGGCGTCGCTTGTGCTACCCGTGGAGTTGTCATTGTGTGAATTCGAGTAGTTCGCCAGTGATGAAACCCAGGAGTCGCCATTTGGCCTCGATTCAGCGTGTTGTTCAGGTTTTGACGCGATTTGAAGGACACCCTGATCTCTGCAGGCACCGTAGGGACTCGGGCGCAAAACACTTTCCTCCGAGTCTTTTTCCTGCCCAGGCATTGTGTCGTATTCCAAGGGGCCGCTGCAAGTGCGATAATTACGATATCTCTCAGATCTCTTCCGGTCACCTTCCCTCGATCGCACATACGACGCGCGCTGCACCAATGGAGACCCTCTGTCAACTCTGTCTCGAATCTTGGACCAATACTGTTGACGCCCCGCAGAGTCGCCAGTAGATCCCCCTGAGGATAACGTTCCCGGCGATGGCTTAGGTATACCGGTTGGGCTCGGCGTTTCATTGCATCTGTCGCGGTTCTTGTCGCGAGTACTTTTTGCAACTGGCAGCTTGGTCCCAGATCTTGTCTTGTAAAGCGTGTCGCTTGGTGGAGTCCGTTCGCCGAGCTCGAACGGCTTTGCGCCGCCCCCAACTTGGGCAACTGGGCTTGCCGATAGTTCGTTCACAGTGTACTCGGCTCGATATGCTTGGTATCGCGGTTGACTTTGATCAGTTTCGCGCTGGTTTCGTGGAGAAAGATTGACCAAATGTCCATCTGGCAACTCGACCCGACTTTCGACCTCCATGTTGATATGCGCAGGAGGGGGGGAGCTTTGTGTCTATGTTGAGCTCTGGACACAACTTTGGCTCTCCACTGCCCACATCCTCAGTGCAACTTGAGGCTCAGGCGGCGAGCAGCAAAAGAGCGGGTACGTATGTTCGGATTCTTGCGTGCGATTGATGAGAAAATGACAGCAATTGGATGTCGAGCAAAGGAGCGAGCGGCGGAAGATGCTCATCAATGATCATAACAAAAGAAGGACTCGAACAATGTGAAGATACTTTAATCTTCCTTGTAGGCGATGGGTGCTGTACGGAAGGGTGGGTGGTGAGGAATGCCAGCACTCGCGTCGGAATGTAGTGAGAGCCCAGCCGGCCATCGAACGGCATGTGTACGGGAAAATGATCCTACCAGAAAATCCCCCATAGGGCAGCAATGACGGCAGTCGACAAGCTAGCAATCTACCTGTGTGCCAAGCAGGTACGAGCTTGACGATGATGTAAGGAAACCGCAACCCACCAAGAGCGACCAAGAGCGATCAGGCAGGTGAACATCACGGGTGGCCATTCCCTAAACCCTAGGAACTTCCCCGAACCATACCCGTAAATCGCAAAATCTAGGGGGTGAGTTCAATGTAAAGTGGCTGAAGATTGCGAAGTATGAGCCAGCGCCAAGGATGAGAGAGACATCCAAGGTATCTGGGGTCTGTTGTGGCTCAACAGGATTTGGTGACAGCACCACGCAGGGAGACTATCATTCCACGCATGACAGCTTGATGGGCCTATGATATCACGATCGGCCGGTAAATTTGTACGAAGAAAAATGTGTAGTATTCAATTGACTGATGACATTAGAATCGACCGGTTTCACGGCGATTCGTCGAACCTTGATTACCTGGCTGAGGTCCTGGTGCTGGACTACCCATTGGCCCGGCCAAGCTGCTTCGCTTGAGGGGGCTGGACTGTTTCCTTAATGGGCTCGCCCCTCTCTCTGTATAGAAGAAATCTCCGTTACTTTGGAGACGGCGATCAAATGCTGTAGATGCAGACTTCCGCAAAGGGGAGTTGGCATGCGAATAAACTCCGAGGCTACCGCCATCACCTGATGTCGCTGATTGTCCTCGGAACTGCGGCTGTCTCATGTTTGTCTTCACTGTCCTCACCAAGGGAGACCCGTCGCGCGAGATGACTGGCGTTTGCAAAGACGGCTGAGTTTGGAAGATAGAAGTCGCGGTAGGCGTAGAAGTTCTCGGGCGTCGTGGAGAAAGGCCTTCCGGGTCAACATGGCTAAGATAGTTCGGGTTGGGACTAGTTCTGAATCCCCGGTTAACGATGAAGGTGGGAGTGTAAGTCTCGACCTTGTTCGGGCTGCCTGAAGTTTGGACGAGGTCGCTTTTTTCCGTGAATTGCGTGCCGACGTCTCTCATCAAAGGTTGAGTCCGCGGGTGGACAAATTTCGTATCATATTCCTTCAGAACCTCCCTATGCACGAGCAATGAATCCTTCGCCTGTTGTTTGTAGAAGCTCGATATGAAAGACATTTGAACGGAGAGCAGGACGGTCAAGAGGATTGTTGTTGCAACAGTCACGCTAGGCCTGGGATCCGACAATTGAGTCGGAAGGAAGAGGTAGTAGACCAAGACATGGCCAGGACTGAACAAGCAGAGCAGTCGAATGGAGATTGGCAACGGGTCCCACATGGCCAGCTCCCAGACATCGCGGTGCGCGTCAGGGTGCGCACGCGACTGCGCAGATTCTGAAGAAATTACGTTCGCAAGATAGCGAAGAGGCGAGGCCACCATCGGGCTTGAGTCCACCCGAACGCGGGAAGCAGATGAGCTCGCTGGAGCGGTATCAATGGGCGCTTCGAAGAATCGGTAGTGTCGCTTCTTTTGAAAAGTGTAGATGGCGTTGATGAAGGAGAATAGCCCGAGGAAATGAACGACAGCTGATCCCTACGAGTGAAAAACGAGACTGTCAGCTTCCAGGAGAGTAGCGGAGGACAAGAGGTTTGACTCACAAACCAGCTCAGCCAGGGCACGCCGTCATGGTCTCCAAAGACATCATCGATGGCTTCACTCCCACTTGAACCACTGTTTGCACGTGCGATAAGGAAGACAAAGTTCAAGAAAACTCCAATAGTGAGACCCCAATCTTTCTCGAGCTGATCCCAGTCGTACCCCTCAATAGACTCTGATAGCCACAAAAGAAAATCCCATGGGTTGAGGAACGACCGGATGCGCTCCGCGAGCGGTTGACGGCGCACGAGACGCGGCATCGCTAAAGGTGACTTGAAGAGGAGGTGAGGCTGATTCCTCTACAGTTTTGCCGTCAAAAAAATCTGAGCTTCGACATCCAGCAATCTCAAGCTGGACGCTGGGGAAGAAATGTGACAAACAATGCGCTTGTGACTTTTTGGAGAAACAATTGCAGGGTAGGTCCATACTAAAGATTTGGTAGGTCAGTGCACTCAGTGCAGTGGAGATTGCATCAGCTTACATAATAACGAGCTTCTCCGCGATTATCACGTTGCGGCGATTAGCGGGCAGAGAGGAGGGCCGTCGAGGCTCGATTGATCGAGGCCCAGCTCAGCTCTGTTTGACTACGGAACCTCGGCTTCTTTATCTGTGAGAGCTCAGTTCTCCAATAAATCGCCTCGCCATGGCTTCTAATGCGACTTACAAGGTACTTTGAAGCTCAGCTAGCTTACAGAAACGGGGAGAGCCAATGTCTAACTTGTACTTCTGCAGGACCGACAACTTCTTGCTGTCATTGGTGATGAAGAGTAAGAGACTCGCGCCCTGTTTCGATGAACAGTATTGTGTCTTGGCAAAGAAACTAAACTCGAAGCTCTTGATCAGCTCCGTCACCGGGCTCCTTCTCGCTGGCATCGGTGTAAGTAGACAGTCCCTCGCCGCGGCGGCCGTGGACTGATGGGCCGTGTGTGTGCATGGATTATAAAAAGAAGCCTAAGCTCACATTCAGTCTCTGTCTTCTTCTAGCACGTCACCGAAGGCGCAGATGCGCAGCGAAACTTCCTAGTCGTCGACAGCAAGACGGAAACATCCCAGATCGAACAAGCATTCCGCAACTTCACAGAGGAGCGCAAGGACATTGCCGTCCTTTTGATCAACCAACATGTTCGTCTCTCAGCCACTCGGGTAGAACAAGCGAGACTTGAGCTGACTGTGCCATGTCTGCCGACAAACAGATTGCAGAGCGAATTCGTCACAGTGTCGACACCTTCGCCGATCCTTTCCCTGCAGTCCTTGAGATCCCCAGCAAGGATCACCCGTACGACCCCGAGAAGGACAGCGTGCTCAAGCGCGTGCGACGACTCTTTGGCGAATAGTCTGGACATAGGGATCATAAGCTTGGGCTTGGCTTTTGCCTGCAGAGTGTCTGGCTGTCTCATTGTTTCTTGCCAATGCATTTCTGGTCGGAACAGGGCAGTTGGTGCAATCACTGGGTTTTGGCAGCCATATGAGCATTTGCACCGTATATATCTATACTGCATTGTTGACCAATGGAGAGGGGAGGAGAATACTAAGGGAAAGAGGAAATCTCTAGAGAGGAAATACCCGATATGATCAATCGCATACGAATGCTATTTCACCATGACTCGTCTCTTCGAATAGAAATCTTGCTAGACTGTACAACTGGACAGACGCCGAAATTCCCGATATACTAGGATAACACAAGTACCTAAATGCACTACAATATCAAGTCTCCACTTGGACTGTCTTAAGAAAATTGTTCCAGTCTACTTTTAAAGCAGCGGTGGACCTAAACATAGGTAGTAATGCATTAGAGCAAAGAATGAAAAGCGGAGATAGCTTCGGGTGATTGACGTGGCTCGGGCAATGTATTGAAGGACAAATAGTATGGAGAACTGAGACATGCACTACGTGTGTGGTCGTGACAGGACATGGAGGTGGTTGGAACGTGACAACAGCCGACAATATACCGGAAGGATTTCCGCTCCCAACGTACAGAGAGCACTGGAGACCAATGCAGCCGGTGTTCAAGATACGACAGTTTCGAGGTTGACGAAGGAGGCGACTAGAAGTTGGGCAGGTTGAACTTGATGTCGTGGGCCTGGAGACATGTGACCTTCTCATGGTCGGCAGTATAGGCATCGGCGAGGACTGAGTAGCGGCCCTGTGACATTACATGTCAGCGTCTGCTTAAAACTTTGTTGTCACAGCTCGCCATTTCACTGAAGATACTTACGGGAGGAATTTGCTTTGGCAAATCCACCTGCTTGGTCATGGTCATTCTACCCTTCTCGAGAGGACACTTCAGGTCAACATTCTCGATCTGCTCGCAGAGGTTCATGGTTTGCTTGACCAGGGTGATGAGACCCCATTTAACTTCCACGTTGACGTACGCGCCATCGGTGATGGATTGGTGCAAAACGCCCGAAGCGGTGATGGTGAGAGTCTCGCCACTAGAGAGAGACAGAAATGCGGTGGTCAACGTAAGTTCTTATCATGAGGTATGGGTCTCCAGATGTCTGCTGTACTCACGCTTTGGGAGGGTTGGGCGAAAGATCGACGGAGTCGATGGTGAGCAGATGCGAAGAAGGAGGTTCACAGAACTCCAAAGGATTGTCACCCTTAACAGGGTTCTTTCGATTTTCGTCTGCTGCGCTGATCGGGGCCTGTGTCGGGTCGAAGACGCTTGGAATGGACGCCGCCGCAACGAGCGGGGAGACGAGAAGCAAAGCAGCGGCTGATACGAACTTCATGGCTGCGGTAGTCTATGTGAGTGGTAGACGAAGTGTATTGAGAGATCTCCACAGAGAACAAAAAAGACTGGTATTCAGCTAAAGAGAAAGTGAAGTCAAAGCCAATAGACTGTCTAGATGGCCGGGAGAGGTTGGTGAAGAGGTAACCTGCTTCGCCTGGAGTTGGAGATAAGGTCGGCCCTTGCAGGCAAGAGTCACTTGATGACGATAGGGCCACGTGATTGGCTTGGCCGGTTTAGGCTTGGATTGCCCTTTTTTTCCCCTCACGGGTCACGAGGTACAGCTTTTCCACCGGTCGAGAGCAAGAAGAACGGTGTATCTGTGACTCGTAGATACCTGGTGCCTGGACACCGCGCATCGGCGGCAATGTGCCTGCCGACGTACTTGGAAGGCATGTAGCCCTCCGCAAACCCTTATCGTTATTTCCGATCCTCGATTTGCCTACCATGATCTGATCAAAGTTGCGTGCCAAGACTTGCACCCATTATTTGAACAAAACAAAGTATCCACTCGGGCCTATACTATCAAGATGGGCCTTTTTCAGGACCGTAGCATTTGTCTTCTGCCAATTTGATATGACAGCTAGGATTTGTTATAGGAACGTAGGGCCAGGACGGTGCATAAACTGCATACATATTTCTTACCCGATGGATACAGGGGCTGGAATTGAACAAAGCACCGAGCGTGACGTCACCGGACCGGACGTTAGGTAGTAACCTATCGTTGATCTAACATATCAATTTCAGGTCGTCCTAAGGACATCAAACCGGGGCCGACGCCCTCGCTGGATGGCATTTGAATGGAGCATGCGTCTACATGACCATGTGTTCAGCGCACACGCGGCACATCCACTTTCTCCATCAGATGGACTCTTTTGCCTATCTCTGATTACAAGAGGCCTCCGCGATCAAAGAGCCACGCTCTTAGTCTGACTCAAACATCCATAGACCACCGGGCCATCTTCATTGGTCTCAGAGCCACATCTAGTATAGCAACCTCAACTATATCTACTGAATACCCGACCGGGCCTCCCATACTACTGTTGAGCGCTTACATACAAATGGTTGTGAAGGGTTTATTATTTTGTGTCATTCAATCTGCCCTGTAGGTATTTGTGCTCCTGGTTTCCGAGTCATAATCCGGCCAGACATCCCCCATTTTTCTTTCGCAAGATAGCCCGGGCGCCACCTGAATCCCTGTGCTCGAGGGGATTCCGTGGTGAGCTACCTAGGAGCTGGGCAGTCCAAACTTGCCCACTGGAATTTCTCCGAAGATACTATCATTGGATAGGTATAGTGCAGGGGAACCTTCTCTTGACGGGTCTTGTTAGAATGATTCCGCAACGGTCATGGTGGAAGGATCTCTCGACATGGACTGTGTAGGGCATTCTGGCAGTACCATTCTGGTGCTTCCCCAGATATGGGTTCCAGGCTTGACAGCTTCTAAAATTATCTATAGGTATCACTTGGGTATATGCAAAGCTGATCACTGATCAGTGACATCGATTCAATAAACACGATGACCCAATACGGTATTCATACATTCACGAAAACCCCACCTGCAGGCGTGTCTAGATCCACGGATCCAAGTCTATTTCCGTCTTCAAAGTGGGCCACCTGCAAGCTATCGATATTTATCAAATTGCAATGTTATTGATTTGATGTGGATCAGCTTGCAGCCCGGGGCTTGGGCCAGTTACTGTATTATACCTGGGTCCTTGTTGTTGTCGAGACATGACTCCGTGTGCACCTCCAGGATTCTATGCAATTCGGTCCAGTAAAACGCCAGCGAGGCATGCTAACACCTTTGGAGTGTGGACTGATTGGAGCGTGATGCGCGATTGAATAGTCAACGAGGTGAGATTGGGATGTTCGTTTCGATTCATGAGGGATAGGGTACCTGTACTTAAGGAATAGAGGGGATGAGAGCCAGTTGAGCCGTGGTCAGGTGCAGAACGAATGCACCAGGATCTAGGGAGAAAGCAGGATCTTCATCTGAAGTACCTTACCTCTGCGCCGTAACCAAGTATACTACTACTACATATCTGATGTTTTGGCTTTATGTCACTCGCTCATGTCGAATTTGCGCGCGGTCACGCTAACTACAGCATGTGTAGGCATCATTAGGTTGAGTGGTGGTGCAGGACTAGGGCACTCTGTTGTCATTATCTATTTCATCCACACACTAGTGGCCACCGGCCACAGACTTGAGCGCCCGCTGGGCTACACAGTGTACTACAAGATTTGAAAGGCCCATGTTGACTGGTATGAAAGAGAATCGTGTGATCTATTGGAAATTATTCATACAGAGAAGTGAATAAAAAGAACTTGGGTGATATCTGCCAGATTTTGAAAAAAAAAAAAAAAAAAAAAAGGAATGACGCCGGCAAATAAGACTGAAACTGTGTATTCCATGATCTGTTGAAAAATGTGGGATGGGTGCTTAAAAGACGATCAAATCAAGACTGCTGCTTAAAGAGCGATGGCAAGGACCAAAGCAGCGGCAAGGGCCGAAAAGGCCGAGCCAGAGGAACGAGCAGCAGAGTTGAAGCCAACATATGGGCTGGAGGAGGCAGAGCTGCTGGAGCCGGCGGCGGAGCCAGAGCCGGAGCTAGAGCCGGAGGCAGAGGTGCCAGATGTGCCGGCACCGGAGGAGCCAGAGGCAGAGCCAGTGGTGGAAGCACCGGAGCTACCCATAGCAGCAGAAGATGAAGGAGTGCCAGCAGACGAGATCAGGGGAGTAGAGGAGGCAGAGGTGGGGGTTTGACCAGCGGGGACACTGACCATGGTGGTCGAGTGACCCCCCATGGACGAGCCGGAGTCAGAAGAGCCGGAGCCAGAGCCAGAAGAGCCAGAGCCAGAGCCAGTGGAAGTAGAAGAGGCAGCGGCCGAAGTGGCAGTGGAGTGACCGGCACCAAGATTGACAGCAGAGTTGGTGGCAGAGGAAGCGGCCGAGCTAGAAGACGAAGACGAGCTCTTGCAGGAGAGGTCAAACAGAGGCTGGGTGTTGGAGATGCTGCTGGAGATACCGAAGCTGGGACTAGCACCAGCGTCGGCGAGGATATACCACCAGGTGTTGGTCTCGCCGAAGAGAGGGCAGCCGACCTGGTCCCAATACTGCTTGGCGTTGGCCAGAGAAGCCACGGCCTCATTCTCCGTAGGACCGCTGACGGGCCAGCCGGTCTCGGTGATCCAGACCTCCTTGCCCTGGGCGACAGACTTGGTCTTGGCGACGGCGTCGTCAAAGAGAGCCTTGCCCTGGTCGATGCCGTTGGCCATGGTGGTCTGGAAGTAGGGGTAACCGTCGAAGCCGAGCCAGTCAATCTCGTTGATGACGGCCGCGTTGGTGCCGTTGGTCCAGGCATCCCAGGTGTCGACATGACCGATAGAGGCACCGCTCAACGGGGTACCGGCGATGGCCGCCTTGACCTTTTTGATGTAGTCGACCAGGACGTCGGGGTTGAGACCAATGCCGGCGTTGTTCTTGGCACCGGTGACGGAGTTACGGTACAGATCCTCACTGCCGACGGAGATACCGACCACGAGCTTGCCAAAAGCATCGCCGTAGGTGCTGATGGCCGACTTCAGAGCCGCGATCTCGTTGTCAATGTTCCCACCGGAGGCCCAGAGACCCAGCAAGAGGGAGGTCTCTTCGGCAATGGCGGCGGGGATGGCCTGGATGGGGGCGTTGGTGGTGCCACCCTGGATCATGGTGTAGAGACGGGCACTGGTGAAGCCCGAGGTGCCCACGAGGTTCTTGGCCGTCTGGAACTGCGTCTTGAAGTCGGCCTCATAGGCAACACCACCACCGGGCAGGGTGGAGCCATAGTTGAAACCCTGGTGAGCCGCCTGGGCGGCGGCCACGGAGAAGGCCAGAGCGATAGCTTGCTTGGAGAACATTGTGAGGAATAGGAACAGAGCGAGAGAGAGTCGGCGGAGAGACTGGTAGGATGAGGATCGTTTGAAGATGAGCGTCACAGCCGAAGGCTAGCGAATGTGGAGAGATCTGAGGAATTGAGAGAGAGAGAAGGTGAAGAAGATGGCGGAGGACCCAGAAAGAAGTTCACAGGATTACAAGCACAATGATGGAAGGAGAAAGAAGTGAGAGATGTAGAAGAAATTCGAGACTGCCTGAGCACCGGACGGAAGACTAGGGAATACTAATATGTACAAGATCCAGGTGCCTCGAGATCAGAGGATGTGTGGAGGGCCGGTCGTTGCCCCAAGTCTAGACAACGCCACCGGAGCAGCCGAGTGGGGCTCGACGGTACGTCCTGATGCGTTCTGATGGAGCGCGACACGTTTGCTAAACTTTGCTTGTTCTCCTCTTGTGCGGAGCCGATTGGGGGGGGTCCTGCTTTTTCCAAAAATAATCTGACCATCCAATAGTCCGGATCTGGTCGCAGTTGCACAGCGGGCCCTGGCAGAGACCCGGTGGAGTTGCAGAGTCCAGCCAGCAACCATGTGAAGATTCCATACTTGTCGTATGGTGGAGGGATCCGTACACTTCCAAAGATCCAGAGTTCCAGATACGGGAGGCGTCGACAGTGGCCCTTCAAGGGAAGTCAATATCTACATAGTGCTCTACATCCTACGACTAAGGGGACTGTCCGATCAACTTATCACGTCGTACCTGTCGCTGGGTGCCCCGGATGGAGGACGGAGGATGATGGACGGACGGATCATGCACAAGGTCTCTCCGCCAAGGACCCAGATCGATGTCATTGGGGAGTCCGACGATCGGCACTGACTTCCACACCGGGCCCAGATGCTTCTCCGGGCTACCTGGTGACCAGTCCATCTGGTCTGCATTGTGAGAGGTGATCCAACTTCCGACACCAGAAGGCAAGAGTCGGTAGAGATGCCTGTCCTGGTCCCTGTGGAAGAGCAACTCTGGGTCAACCCTTACTGATCGTTAAAGTGGAGGGCAATGGACTGCAACTGAATACTAGAAGGAGCCTGAGGAGATTGCTGGGGTTCCGAGTGCTGCCTAGCACCTGCTCCTAGCCTCCTGCTACAGTACAGGTCGTCAGACTACATCCGAGGAGCACTGCCGCCACATACCGAATGTACCGAATCACCCATAGTTGAGTGTAGGTGTACATCGCATCTGTCCGGCTTTGTACCACTACTAGTACAACTACTACCAGTAGTTGTACTTAAGTACCGCCGGCACTTCGGCACCCTGTTCGAGTTCAATTCTAAGACAACGAGTGACGACTCGTAAGTCACGGGCGAGACATTGGGCTGTGAAAGAAAGACACGCCTACGACCTGACCGATCACACCTGTTGCGAGACTCCTAATTTAGAAAACAGTAGGGACCTACGTAGAGAGATACAATTATTGATCATGGGGTATATCAGGTAGGTAGTTCTACCACACGCTGAGATTGCAAGCGACAACTTATGCTTCAGGCTCCCTGCTCCCTCCTATAATGACCCTTCACCACAGTCCTACCAGGTACTCCCGAGTCCCTCCTCCTAGACTTCCTGGGAGACTCCCCACTGAAGTCTGAACCGCTTCCTAATACTACCTCTTCGCATGGTCTCTCCCAACAATGGCATAGTGACCTCGGAGAATGCCTGTCAAGAGTGTTACCCTGTCCTAGGTGAGTAGGACGAGGACGGTAGGACCACCTGCAGATGTGCCAGTGGCAGCCTAGCAGGTAAGGTAGTTACTAGTAAGTTACTACCTTACTCAGTAGTACGAAACATAGATCCTTCTTCTTCCGCTCTTTCTCTTTCCATCCTTCTTTTCCCGGCGCATCCAGACTCGGGGTCTGGTCGCACTTGGAATCTGTTCCGGTCGACCTCCAGAACCCCAACCATCACGTGATCCAGCTTCTCGGTGATTCGATGTGTCGACTGGCGAGATTGCGTAAACCACGGTGGAGCGGCCTCGTTCTGTCCAGTGGCCACAATCCACACCGTACCACTGAGGAGGTCCAGTAGTAGTAGTAGTACTAGTAACTGGTCAGTGAGGCCTGGGCAGATGGGTTGAGTGGTTTGAGTGATTTTTCTCTCAGTGGAGATGGGTACTGGCAGTGGTAGTGGTACCAGACTACCAGTCCGTTCCAAGCTCGCAGACTAGGCAATTGCCGGAAGGCCGCATTCGCCCTGTCGCATGGATGCAACTCACTTGCCGCCAGGACAAAGAGTTACCGCCTGAATTTCAAGGCCCCCCGAATCCCTCGGCTGTGGCGACTCGCGAGACAGAAGACGAGTCCTTATTGATCAGCCCGGCTCCACACAGCTGTATCGGGAAATTGGCCATGGGCTTGGTGATTCCTCGCTCTACGCAGGGTTCTTGGACGAGCGATATCATGTGCAGAGTCTTTTGCCCGACACTGGAGTACTAGAAGTAGGGAGACTTCTGTGTAGTGTGGTGTGTAGTGTGTAGTGTCCACTGTAGTATTTGTAGTAATCTAGTAAAAGTCCGCCCATTTTTTCATGGCTTCTACAGTCTACATTGGTCTGCAGGGACACGGACATGCAGGGATTGCACTTTGAAAGTCGTATGCAAATAATGACGTGCAGGTGCCCGCTAGAGAGTAGAGATATAGGACAGTAGTAGATTGTAGGTTGCAGGGACCTATAGCATTTTACTAACTACCTGTCACATAACACGTAGTACCTACCTACCCAGGGTTAGTAAGTAAGTTAAAGGAATTTTGTCCAGTCACCAGTCAAATACTGCCCTGCAAAAGATAAAGTCAGCTCCCTGGGTGCTTCGGTCGGGCTCCACTGATGGATGTGTTCATTTCTTCAAACTGGTAGTAGTTTGAAGTTATGGTCTACTAACTACCTTAGACTACTAGTACATAAGTATCCAATCCTCCCGTGACTTCGATCGCTGGGAGATTCATCTCATCAACAGATGAACATGGCAGCGCTCGCTGGATCTTCAAATCAGCCTCGGTAGTATAGTCATCGCGTGGGCTTATTGACTACAGATAATTTGTGTGTTTATCACCAAGACATCGTATTCTGATGCTGCCATCGCTTTAGGCCTGGGGTCCAGAAAGAACGTGGTCCCATGATGATATGCCCTCAAATACTAAGGTACTGACTACTAGACATCAAATGCTTAATGCTCGGACACAAAAATACCAGCCATGCCCATACCCTAGACACCCGCGAGGGATCCTCAGTCAGCATCATGTTATTCAGGTTGCAGTGGTATCACCCAGTCATCCAAGTCTCGTCTTGACAAGGGGGGAAATGCTCAACTTACAGTTCCAACACACATCGACGTAACAGCCACACGCTGATCGCGACGACGCAATTCTGACAATGCAGTGACCACTTGACGGGCACCAGTCGCTCCCAAGGGGTGTCCCAACGCACTAGATGATGGAAACCAAATGAGATACAATTATGGAAACCGAATGAGATGCAATTGAGACAGACTCAAAGGACTCCGGCCAATTCCAGGGAAAGACAGGACGTAGAACTTACATGGCACCGCCTCGAGGGTTCACCTTGGCCTCGTCGAGCCCCAATTTGCTCACACAGTAGACACCCTGCACGTAAAAGGAAAAAGTAAGTCCGCGAAACCTGGCAGTTCTACCTCATCAGTCATCCAATGCGAAAGGCAAAACACACCATTGAAGCAAAAGCCTCGTTGATCTCAAAGATGTCAATGTCATCCTTGGTCAGGCCGAATTTGCCCAAGATCTTGGGAATCGCCAACGTAGGGCCAATACCCATGATACGAGGCTCCAGACCTGCAACAGTCGCACCGCAGAATTTGCCAATAATCGGCTGACCCAGCTTCTGGGCCTGCGATCGCTTCATCAACAGCAAAGCCGCCGCACCATCCGTGATCTGACTGGCATTGCCGCCGGTCGTCGCACTAGGCTGCCACTGCGGGAATGCCGCGCGCACTTTGCTCAGGGACTCGGTCGTGGTCCCGTATCGGACGCCATCGTCGCGATCGACCACAATATCCTTGACCTCGCCCGTCTTGGGATCCTTGACTTGTGTCTTGATCGGGATGATCTCATCCTGTGACCAGCCCGCCTTCTGTGCGTGCTCGGCCTTTTGGAAACTCTTCGCAGCGAACTGGTCATGTTGCTGGCGGGTGATGCCAAACTGTGCCGCCACGTTCTCCGAAGTCTGGCCCATGGGCATGTAGTTCTGCGAAGCGACCGGGTGCTTGTTGATCCGCTCGGCCATCTCGGGAGCACCACCATCATTATTGGTGCTCATGCTCTCTGCGCCCACGGCGATACCAACATCGATCGATCCGGCGATGATCTGATTGGCAATGTTCTGAACGGCCAGCAGGCCCGACGAACAGAATCGGTTGGACACCGAGGCGGCTGTGGTGACGGGGAATCCAGCGGCCAGAACGGCGGACCGGGCCAAGTATGCGGCGCCGGGGGCAAGACAGTTGCCGACAGAGACATCCTCGACGAGGCTGGGTTCGATTTTGGAATTCTCGCGGACGGCCTGTGTTTGGAGGAGCAATTAGACTAGACTGAGGGAAGGAGGAGGGCTTCGTGAGCTGTTTGCGGGGGTGGGCGGTTGCGACCACCTACAGTGAGAAGAGAAATCAAGAGGTTATCGACCGAGGTATCTTTAAGACCACCCTTGCGCGCCTTGGTCAGGGGCGTTCTGGCAAGATAAGTGATCACCTAAATGCAGCGCAGAAAAGAGTCAGCAAAAAGATTTCTGACACTGCCACGAAGGCACATCCCGCCCCATTCATGGACTCACCACATCATCTGGGTTCTTAGCGAGGATGTTGGCTCGCGCGGCCGAAACACCAGTAGGAGACAGCTGCTTGGTGATGGACGATAGCCGTTGTTGCGGTGACGACATGGTTGTATATATGACTGTTGAGGGGAGGGAAGTACTTTTGAAATTGCAATGATTTTCCAAGACACCGTCAAATTGTTGGATCTTAGAGGTCTAGTCGTAGTCGTAATGAAGACCGCGAGTCTAGAGATCTTCGTGGCAGAGGCTTCGGTTTTCTATATTTCCCGGAGCGGGTGACAATGTTGCGCACGCAGGGGGGGGCTAACACTAATATGAGCCTCGGCTTGTTGATCAGCTGACTGATGATGATAACTCAGTGCCAAGCTTAACATTGAACGAGCTACATAGTAGTATTATGGAGACCCGATGACAGTCTGGGACAGTGCTACTTCGTACAGAAATTGTGTCTCTTGTCCGACAAAGACCAAGTCGGATGGTGCTGGGCACGGGTATGGGCAACCCGGCAGAAGTGCCGATGAAGCTCGGCAGGATCGGCCGTATGATACCGTCACAGTCGGACAGTAGTGGATCCCTCGGCTCTTCACAGAACGAGTACAACCTGACTGATTGGGTCCAATGGGGTAATATTCAACATGTCGTGGTATTCGCGGAGACCCAGATTACAGAGTACTAGAGTAGTAGTACTGTATCTCACATTAAGCTCGTAACTTGATCTCTCAAACACGAGGATATCGTACCAAAAAGATCATGTACTGTAGTGGCGATATTTCGTACAGGCGATGTAGGTAGTAGGTACTGTAGTCACAGTCCAGTACTGAAATAAGACAATTCAGATTGTTCTAAGACGTAAAAGCAACCCTTCGCTTGTAAGGCCGAAGAACAAAGCTCGTCTGGTGGAGATGATCCCAAAGTCCGGGGTATTTGGGGTTATCGATACGGTCCACTGCGAACTTCGCGAAGTGCGAAGTTGCGGACCCGGGGTATGTGATTCTTCGCGGTCGGCAGCTCATCGCACTACAGCAATGGCGCAGAACAGCCTGAGTGATAGACTTCTCAGAGACACCGTCGGCAGGTTGATCGGGGATTGAGCTCACAATATGGACAGCGATCTGCCGGATTATTACAGACGCACCTCGGTCAGCCGTCATTGACCCCTTGAGACGCGGTGGAGTTAATTGTGGAATTATTGGACCTGCAAAGGTAATCGTGCATGTACACGGCAGATTAGATCCAGGGCACAGCCGCTACAAAGCACGCTTGAGAGATCTTCTTAATCAAGAGCTCTCAACACTTTCATCTGCAGACTTGATCGGGACGCGCATTGCATCAGCATCGCATTCGGCACCTACATTGCCCCATATTCGAGCAGATCTGTCCTGGACAGTGCATCTTACAAGGGTCAATCGACGAGCACTCGAGTGCATCTGAAGTTCCTCAACCATTGCGGATCGTCAAGCACCACGGTCACAGCACTATGGACTACCTTGCCGAAGCCAGTGTTCCCGCCGTGGCGATGGCTTCAGCGCTGGCAGTGGGTGCGGGCGCCTATCTGAATGCGAAGCTGGCCATTTCCACGGATTTGACTACAATTCGCCATGACCGGAAGTTCAAAGAGCGCCTGACCAGGCAAATTGCCAGCCTGGGTGAATCAACTACGATTTACAAACTTCTCGAAAAAGTCGTGGAGAGGGACGGGCATGGCGCAAATGAAGCCTTGTGGTTTGAACACAAAACGTGGTCCTATACACAGCTCAAGGATGGTATGCGATCTTCAGGCGTTTGGCGTGGAAAAATTTCCAATAACTAACATCTCTTCAGCGGTGGATCGATGTGCGGCTTTACTCCATGCTCGAAATGTCAAGACAGGAGACTTTGTTGGCGTCTTTACAACCAATTCGCCGGAAATGGTGATTGTTCTCTGCGCCCTGGCCAAGCTCGGTGCCGTAGCTGCCATGATCAATACCAACTTGCGAGGTATGGCCTTGAACTCGAGCAAAGTTGCAGGAAATTCCAGTCTATGGCACGGAAGACTGACACCTCCCAATCACAGACGATACCTTCATCCACTGTCTCGACGTATCAGGCTCAAAGTCGATCGTTTCCACCCCCGATTTATCTCAATTCGTCTGCGCCGATCTGCCCCATTTTTCGTTCAACATGTCGTCCTTTGACGGCATCTCCACCGAATCCGTTGAAACGATCACGGCGTCTGATCTTCAACAATTCTCGCCAATGGCGGTGTCACCAGCGAAGCGCACCCCAAAGGATCTCACTGCCTTGATTTATACCTCCGGTACAACCGGCAAGCCAAAAGCATGCGCCATCCGAAACATGATGGTCATGGTGACTTCGACTCCTCTTTCAATAGACGAGCAGAATCCATCCAAGTACCGACCTCTGCGAACCTACTCCTCCCTGCCACTCTTCCACGGCACCGCTTTCTTCACAGGACTGTGCTACACCCTGGGCAACGCAGGCACGCTATGCCTTCGTCGCAAGTTCTCCGCTTCCCAGTTTTGGAAGGACGTGCACGATTCCCAGGCGACCCGGATCCTATACATCGGTGAACTCTGCCGCTATCTCCTCTCCACCCCACCATCTCCCTATGATCGTGGCCACAAGTGTATCGTTGCCACGGGTAATGGTCTTCGCGGCGAGATCTGGGAAAAGTTCCGATCTCGTTTCGGTGTGCCTGAGATCCGCGAGTTCTACCGCTCCACGGAGGGAGTGGCCAAATTCGATAACATCGGCGAGGGTGCCTGGGGTGCCGGCAAGGTGGGCTTTTCCGGACCGATTCGACGCCTGCTTGAAGACGATACGTTCATCGTGAAATATGACACTGAGACAGAAATGCCCTATCGTGACCCTTCTACCGGGTTCTGTATTCGGGCGCAATTGGGCGAGGAAGGCGAGGCCATTGGCCGAGTACGAGACCGAGGTCTGTTGACGGAGTATTTGCACAACGAGGGTGCGACAGAGGGGAAATTGCTGCGCGATGTGTTCCAAAAGGGGGATCTTTTCCAGCGAACGGGCGATCTCGTCGTCCAAGATCATTCAGGCTGGGTACGATTCCAAGATCGAGTGGGCGACACATTCCGCTGGAAGGGCGAGAACGTCAGTGCGGGTGAGATCCGTGATCACATCTGTCGCATTGAGGGTGTTCACGATGCTGTGGTGTATGGTGTCAAATTGGCCAGGTCAGTACAAGCGCCCATTCCCTTCCTAGGGGCTGGAGAAGGGAAACAGGTCAACGGGGCAGTGACTGACATATTGTCATCTGAAACAGTTACGACGGTCAAGCTGGTGCAGCTGGAATCACCCTCGAAGATCACTCTGCTGCTGCGGAGCAAGAATGCATGGCCAACTTGTACACCCACCTGAAAAAGAGAGGTGTTCCTTCTTATGCTATTCCTCGTCTTGTGCGCATCACCGAAAAGTGAGTCATGTTCACCCACCTGGATAGTTCGAACTCATCGCGAGAGAGCACCACTAACAGAGCCTGACAGGGTGGCTACGGGTGTGACCTTCAAGCAAGCCAAGGGCGATCTCGTGAAGAAGAGCTGGGATCCTCGCAAGGATGCGGGCGGTGATTCTCTCTGGTGGCTCAACGGGACGAAATACGAGAAACTCGACGGAGATGGTTGGTCTCGGATCGAAGACGGCAAGGCCAAGCTTTGATTTCGGAGAGATACTGTACTCCTTTCGCAGTAGTACGTGCAGTGTATAGAAGCTTTGACTCATCCTTAAAAAGGGATAGACTTGCAGAATGCCCAGACACTTGCAGTTTTCTCAGTCCGCGCACATTGATTCAAAGTATTGAGAGGAATTTTGGTAGCGCATGTCACTTTATTGACAGGCAGTAGGGCTGGTATGCGTACATGGCGGACCGGACGAGAGCCTGTGATCCACGGGAGCTCTGCACAAGTGCACTTAGACCTGCACTTAGACCAGACTTGTTTCTAATTGCGCATTGTTTTGCGAGCAAAAGTTTCACAGCAATATAGTTTCACTAGAGGAGTACGGGCCAATGAGGCTATTTCATCCCCCAATTTCGCGACCCGAGAGCGTCAAATGGCATCATTACGTTCGGCAACAACCACCACGTCTAATTTGATGAACCCCTCTCCGCAGTCGCAAACCTTTCCCCTCATATCCCCGTACACCCCAGCAAGCCTCATGACACCGGAGTGAAGGCGTGAAAGATGACAGACGAAAGGATCCCGTTTCAAGGCAATGGCCTTGACTTTTACGGCCTCTATCGTCGCGGGTCAGGTACGGATGCACTGCCTTTGATCGTTCTACTTCACGGCGGGGGAGCGACATCGGCGTATTTTGACAACCCGGTGATCTCGTAAGTCCGAATTACACATCTCTCCTCGGGACAACCTTTGCGACAACACAAGGCCAGCACTGACAGGTCCTTCCAGCTCAGTCGGTGCATTTGCAAACCTGGGTTACGATGTACTCAACATCTCACGCCCCGGCTACGGCAATGCTCCCGTACCGACCACATCCACGCCTTTGCAGCACTCGATTCCAGCATTTGTTGACTTGATTGACCATGTCCGGACGAAGAAGCATAGTCCCGGGGTCATTCTCGTGGGCCACTCGCTGGGCGGGGCCCTGGCTTTGTCCGTTGCCTATGAAGCGCAGAGAAAAATGCCGATTTGGGGCGTAAGTTGCATGGGCAGCTTGCCAACCCAGGAGCCGCTCGGTCTTCTGGCCGAGCCCGATCCCGAGCCAGAAAATCCGAGGTATGTCGTTGATGAGAGCGCGATCAACGTGGAGCGTTTCATGGGGAAATTGGAGTGGGTGAATCTGGACGGGTTATCGGGGAAGGTCATTGAGAGTGTATTTGAACCAGGTGGGTGTTTGGCCGACATGCACTTTGTGGACATCCTGACTGAAACATTCTTAGGGCTGAAATCGGAATTGAGAGAGTATGAGAGCCCTGCGTTTTACCAGTACCTGACCGAGACTGTGATCCCCGGCATCGGAGTGCCGGTACAATTCTTGGCGGCGGAAAACGAGGTTGTCTGGGATGAACACAATGCCTCGCAAGGAAGGACTCTGTTCAATGATCTTGTTTCGCTGTTTCAATCATCCACGGAGATCGAAGCCGAAATACTGCCTCGTGGTGGCCACAACTACGAGTTCTCAAAGAACGCCCGGAAGCTGCTGGACTGCCGGAACCACTTCATCCAGAAGGTGGTGAGTTTTCTACATCTATGCAAGGCGAAATCGAAGACAATCAGAGCACGGAGCTTATATTTCAGCAGTCTGCAAAACACCATCGCAACGACGGGAACGAAGTCAACGGGAATGCTTTCACCAGAATCCCCATCTTGGACTACAAACAAGCAACCCAGCCTGAGTCACGGTCTGCGTTTCTTGAACAGCTCCAAAATGCTGTCGTTAATGTGGGGTTCTTCTACCTCCAGAATACGGGAGTCCCAGATGAACTCTACCAGCAATTGTTCGAGCAGTCGTCTGCTCTCTTCAACCTTCCGCTAGAGAAGAAATTGGAGATAGAGATGGTCAACAGCAAGCATTTTCTGGGATACTCTCGACTCGGCCAGGAAATCACAGCACTCAAGAATGATTACCGAGAACAATTCGATGTAGGCGATTCCATCATTGAACCATCACACCCGAGGGGTTACTAATATTCCAAAGTTTGCGACTGAATTCCCTGCGCCTCTACCTGAGGAGCCCCTGTATCGAAATATCAGGGGACCAAACCAGGTACGTAACCGCAAACTCCCTTGCTCCTGTTGGAACTATAAGAATTCTCATCCATCAAAGTGGCCTGACGCGAAGGTATTGCCGCAATTCCGCTCCGTCGTGGAGACTTATATCGATACCGTCGACAAGCTCGCGTCTTCGCTCACATCTCTTGTCGCGGAAGCACTTGACCTACCGCCCAATGCGTTCGACGACTTCTTTGATACGCCTCAACAGAACAAATTCAAAATGATCAAATACCCAGAACCTGCCGACTCTCACCCCGGCCAAGAGACTCAAGGAGTTGGTCCGCACAAGGATTCATGCTTTCTCACTTTTCTTCTGCAAGGCACTCCCCATACAGGTTTGGAGGTCCAGAACAAAGCGGGCACATGGCTTCCAGTGCATCCCATCCCGGGAACCTTGGTCATCAACATTGGTCGCGCTCTCGAAGCCATCACCGGAGGAGTGTGCACTGCAACAACGCATCGAGTGAATCTCCGACCGGAGAGTTACGTGGACAAGAATGGCCGCTCACTTGGACCACGGTTCTCATTTGCCGTCTTTCAAGGCGTGAGTCTGGATCTCGGCGTCGAGAAGATTCATCTTGATATCCCTCATCATATCAAGGAGCTGGTCAAGGATGAAAAGGTCCGCTCAGATGCAGAGGCCACGTTCAACCAGATGTTCAATGGGAATATCGGTCAGGGCACGCTTATCGCCCGCATAACGAGCCATCAAGATGTGGCTGAGCGATGGTATCCGGATCTCTTGAAGCAAGCCTTGAAAGCGCAAGAGAAGGATGGGGTAGCACGATAGTTGCCTTGAAGTTTCAGACAGCTATTTCACCACGGAAAGAATGTCTCACAAAGGAACGAGGACCTCTTCTATACTGTGACAAGCCCGCCATCTCTTGGAAAAAAAAGTTTCTCGAGTGTTGGTATATACAGGAGCCATTAGAGTCGACTGTCAGTAATTAACAAAATGACACATTAGGCGGTCGTTTGTATATCAGAGAACCATAGTGACAATCAGCAGACTTTGTTAAAAGAATGCAAATAAGTTGCGTTGCGACGCAGAGAAAGAGCCAGTTTCAAGCTAGATTGACAATGCCTGGTCATCTACCACGAGGCTGTATGAAGCGCGTCGACTTTCAGATAAGAACACAGGTTCCGGATTCAATTTCACGGTTCACCCCTTTATTCTTGGCATCCCATTCAAGCATTGCCCGATACATGACCAAAGAAGCAGGCGACTCAAGAGGAGATCCGGCCGAACCACTACCAGCTGGGTCTGTGCTACCAGCTTGGCCGTAAAGAAGAGCATCAGAAACAGCCTGGGCCAGTGCTTCCTTCGTGTAGGTAGAAAGAAACCCAGTCAGCCCATCACAGTCCCATGCCAGTACTCTGGTATGCATTTCCTGCATCTTTTTCTCAACCAGACTCTCCATCTCATCGAGTTCTTCTTTGCTGAGAAGAGCCATTCGGGCTTTCCAAGCACTCTCCGGGTCCGATGTCGCGCCAAAGAATCGAGGATCGATCTTCTCCCAGTATATCAGATCAAATGCAAAGCTGTGTTGACAGGCATATGCTATCCAAAAGTCTCCGGTGTCCCAGCTCTGTCTCATGTGAGTCGACAAGCGGTGGTCCTCGGTCATCTGGCCATTGGCGATGCAAGCGTCTTCGCGTTCGGCCATTTTCCTCAGGAAGACTTGTAAGCGTTGCTCGTAGACCCGCGCCCAGTCGTCGAGACCTGCTTCCCAGTATTCGGGCTTTTCGATGAGTAGCCACCATGGCGGAGCGTAGGTGTATTCCAAGGGTGCTGCGTAGGTAAATTCCCAGTCCAGGACTCCACAGACTCGATCGTTGCTGTCGACGATGACGTTGGCCGGTCTGAAATCATCGCACCAGAGTTTGAACGGTCCGTTGTTGAGCGATGGGTTGCTCACTTTTCCTTCCTTGGCTAGAAGTTGGAAAAGCCGCCTCGCTATAAACTTTCGACGACAATCGTCGGCGGACTCGACAGCGTCGTTTCTTTGGTGACGCAGATGCTGGATCATGGTTTCCGTAATGAACTCGAGATAGGAGGACGATGAGTCAAACGTACATCTTGGATGCGGTAGGCATGTTGTCGGAAGTGTCCCCATCACGCACAGTTGCTCCATGTCGAGTGTGTGGGGGCGAAAGGCTACCTCCCACGTTGTGTCACCCTTTTTCCCGAGACATCCGATTCGGGAGAAGGATGGCAGTGAGAGTTGAAGCATGATCTCAGCGACTTGGCCGTATATATCACCCAGCCGCTGCTCGCTGATATTGGGATCAAGCACTGCACGCAGATGTGGCGGGCGACCAGGCGTGTTCAACGAGGTATAGAGCGTGGATTGGTGACTCAGGTACTCCATTATGAGAAATGGACCCAGCGAAAGCCGGCTTTCAGCCACTGCGCCGTAATGAATGACTCGAGGCACAGGTACAGAAGTACATTCCTCCAGGTACCGCATGATCGCGGCTTCATTTCGGGTCTTCTCTTCAGGAAAGCGAAGAGTTGAAGGCAACGGAAAGCGAAGCACAGCAGGTGGACTGTTCACAAACACGATGCGGAAGCAGATGTTGTAGCTACCCCTGCCAATGACGGTAAAGTCCACTGGCTCCTCGGGGTGATGATGGTCGAGCAGTGTCTCGGCAGCTGCCTCTCCAATGTGAGGTCTGCAGAACTGAATAGTCCAACTATCCACAATTCGCTCGCTCTCATCCCACGCCACATCGTCGAAACTCATGACAGGACGCATCTCGGAACGACTCGTGCCACACAAAGACAGACTGTCAGACTTCGTCTTTGAAAAAAAGTGAAGCTTTAATGGCTTGATGCTCTTATACCCACCTGAGAGCATCCGCAACGGGCCAAGTCATCCCGAGAAATTCTCTTTGAAAGAAACCCCTTGTCGACCTATTCCATCCGACTCGTGGTCATGATCCGCTCTCGTGATAGCAATCAGCCTCGGAGTGCCGTGAGCGTCATGTAACTGACTCTATTGGGCAAGCTCCGAGTTTCCGACAGACTGTTCTTTGTTCGAGGTTCTCCCGCTCTTCGATAAGTATGTCTGCCCAGCACTGGGCGCTTCCAGCCACATATCCTTAGTCCTGGGTGGCGCTCTGTTGGATGCGCGATCGTCACTCAGCATCTCTGACCGACTGTGGGAGAGAATCTCGCATTCAAAAATGCTGTGTCAATTGCCGGCAGTGCTTCGTCTGACTGCGAAGGAGTGACCTCGGCCTCGCTAACGAGCGCTTTCTTTGCGATCTTGCTCCGAGGCAAGCATGACTCCACTGACGGAGTTCATCTTTCCATGAGAGAACCAAATTTGACACTCCAGCCGCCCAATCTAGCGACAGCTCGAGAGAGATTTGGATGAGTGGTTGGTGAGGATGATCACCTAGCAAGGTACTACCGGGTCCCGGCAGACCATCGTACTAGCGGTCCTTTGGGGTCCAGTGGTCCCCACTTCGTTCTAAACGGACTGTGTTGAAGGAAAAAACCACCCTGTTAAGCAGTCACGTCCACGAACTGATTTGATGCCATCTGAGGTCGCTTTTCTATCCCAAAAAACTTTTCGGCTTTCCGCCGTGGTAGGATATGGCCGATTCGCCAGGAATAGTGTGGACTGTGGACTGTGAGTCTATGGCAATCTGCGGAGGCTTGATCGCCAGTTAACACTTCTCGTTCAACGAGTTCAACATGGAGAGCATCGTGCTTCCGCCCGGTTCCTCCGGCCAGCGTTGGCTCATTGCTCAGACTGTTGCATTGGACTCTGTCTTCTCAGCGCCGAATCGACACCTTCCTTAAAGAGAATTAATCAAAATGCTCCTCCTGGAAGGACAAACCGCGGTAAATTGCTCGTTCTGTCCAAGATCTCCAACGCACGTCCCGGCTCAGCTTGGGTCGTGATAGGGTACCTGCGATCGTGCCGAGTCGCTAAGCTCCAACTAGACCCGTCGGCGTCGCGGCGTGGAGTCCAAACTCCACACGGTAACTGTGCGTCTGCGATTGCCACAGTTGTGCCACTTGTGTCTGATGCGACTGGCTCAACAGCCATCGTAGAGGGGCTGCCACGCGGGGGCTTGTGAAGAAAGTGCCGTACTTTGACCCTGGACGAGATGGAAGGCGAAGTATTGTGTTGACTTGGCGGTTTTCGATGTTTCTTCTGGGTTCTCCCTTCCGCAAACCTGCGTGAAACTCGTGTGCTTGTGCAGAAGCGAGTTCGTCCCGAGTCATGAGTGCTTCAAAAGACGCCGAGCTTACTGCCGTTGAGGTAGGCGCTGATCGTGAGAATGGTCAGCTCCAGACCGAGATTTTCACAAAGGAGGAGGAGCAGACGGTTGCGCCCGATCAATTTGACGAAAAATATCGAACGACAAGAAACGAGATCTGGGCTTACTATGCGTGCGTGTGATGGGCGGCACCAAGTCGCAGGTGTCGTGAAGAAGGGCGATTGCTGAAATGAGATCTTAGTTATTATATTGGCAACAACGGTCTATCACTCTTCAGTATGTTTTGTTTCAATCCTCCCCGCGCGTCGGCGGCTTTGCAAACCCGCGCGGGATTTCTTCTCTGGGAGAGTCGCTGATCGTTCATAATCACCTGGTAGACTTTGCACCCACCGCATTCCAGAACCTGCTGTACCAAGCGGCACCGGAGAATGGATTGATGGGGTTTCTCGGACAGCCAAGGTCCATCAACAGTATTGTGCTGCTTTCCAATGGAATTTCCTTTGCCATTCAAGTGGTCGTGTTCCTGGTGATTGGCAGTTTTGCCGATTTTGGCAATTGGCGACCCAACATTCTCATCGGCTTGTCGATTGTCGCATGGGCGATTGGGTTCGGTTGGCTGGGTGTGCACACCGCAGATGACTGGCGAATTGGTGTCGGACTATACATGGTCGGACTGATCGCCTACCAGACGACCTTGACATTCTGGACTGCGGCTTTCCCAGGACTGGCGAGAAACACGGTGGAGATGAAGGAAAAGGCGGATGCGTTCGTGGCCGGCACGATCACTCGGGACGAGTACGACTACGCAGACACCATGATGCGCAGTCGACTGGCCAACATCGCTTTCTATGTCCAATCGGTCGGCGAGATCTTTATCTTGGCCATCATTGTGGGCATCATGTTTGGCCTGGATGTCAACGCCAGCCAAGAAAACAACAACTGGGGCCTCAGTGTCCTGATTGCGTTTGTGTCTGGAGTCTGGCTCCTCGTGTCTCTGCCGTGGTTCTTCCTTGAGAAGCGTCGACCTGGCCAGGATCCTGGCCGCCGAGGCATTTTGATTGCAGGAGTCTGGCAGCTCTGGCATGCTATGAAGCAGATTTGGCACTTGAAACAGAGTCTGATCTATCTCATTGGTATGAGCGCCTGGTGATTCGATGCTACAACTACATTTAGCACTGAAACTGACGCCTTGCTTTACAGGTTATTTCCTTCTTGGTGACTCTTTGAACACTACTGTGACGGTGATTGGAACACTCCAGAACAGTATCGTGGCGTATAATACCCTGCAATTGACCTATTTGCTCATCGTGGGCATCGCGGCTCAGGTGAGCTTGAAACCCTTCGTCAGATCGTACTTTCCCACGGCTTTGCTAACAAGAGTCTCCCAGGCGGTTGGCATTTATGCATTCTGGTACATCCAACAGCGATTCCATCTCGGTACCAAGACCATGTTCAACGCCATCGCCGTCAGCATCATCCTACTCGACGGCTGGGGCATGATCGGTATCTGGACCGACAAGTTTGGCTTCCACAACGCGTGGGAAGTTTGGGTATGTCTCCAAAACAATCTTTGCCCCTTTCGTATTCTCAAAGCCCCCAAGAGACCATTTTTCAACGAACTCATTCCCTCCCTTCCACAGGTCTACCAAGCTTTCTACGGGCTCTTCGTCTGCCCATGGTACAGTTACTCCCAGATCATGATCTCCGAGGTCACACCGCGCGGCCATGAATTCCTCTTCTTCAGCCTCTTCAGCATCATCGGCAAAACCTCGTCCTTCATTGGCCCTCTCGTCTCAAGTGCGATCATTGATGCCAGCCCCACAGGAGACAATTCCGCTCCATTCTACTTCTTGTTCGCGTTGAGTGTCGTGAGCTTCGGCATCATGGCGTTTGGCGTCGACTTGCGCAAGAGCCAAGTGGAGCAAGAGAAGTTCTTGCAGGATAAGAAGAAGCGTTTGGAGGATTCGAGCTCCGCAGACAATGCGTGATTATACTTTGGTGATAGACATTTGTCTGTCGCGGGTTCAACGAGTCATGGGAGTTTCCATGTGCGGCTTCTATTAACGCATTACGTTCACTTATACCACGTCTACCTCCAATGAAGGGGCCCTACGGGTCAGTGGCCCAGGCAGTTGATTATTGTACATAGATGATAGATGAACTGGCCTCTATTGCGCTGCCACTCTAATGTGTGTCCGATATCCAATGGTTTCTATACATAGCAATTGCGCTTGAATATCTTTGCACTTCAGTCAGGCAATCCGATGCATACAGTGCTTACCAACCAGTCTGATTGATGAGACACCTATGCTTGAAGGTGCGGCACTGAAGCTACTACCACTTAGTTTGATAGTCACACAGTCTTGATTGTATTATTTTCATGGGCTATCAAGGTCATTCTCACATTACGAGCAAGGCAAAACATGTGATGGAACCGAAACAGCACCCGATGCATTCGATGGGCAAGAGCAAAGATACCATCCGCAAACAAAAAGGGGGATATTGCTTTTGAACAAACATTCAAAGGGAAAAAAAGAAAAGAGGCAAATATGCAGTGCGCAACCTTTCCTACAGGCGCACCGATGCAAAACTCCAATATACCATTCCCTTCATTAAAATCAACTCTGGCGGCAATCCTACCACTCCAGAGGCTCGGCTTTGACGTCGCCACGGTTAGTGGTAGGCACAGGAGCGGCCTCAATCTTCGTGGCACCACGGCTACCACGGCGGAGATAGCCGCTGCCGTCCAGCCAAGGAGTCTGCAGGCTGCGCTTGGCTTCGAAGGTCCGAATCTTAGATTCCATTTGAAGGGTAAGACCGATATCATCAAGACCGTTAGTCAAGCAGTGCTTGCGGAATCCATCGACCTCAAAGGCGACAATCTTGGTACCTTGAGCATCCTTGATCTCCTGGTTGACAAGGTCGACTTCAAGCTCACGACCGGCGCGGGCCTCATCGGCGATCTTTTTCAAGGCAACCTCGTCAGACACAACAACAGGAAGCATGCCGTTCTTGAACGTGTTGTTGAAGAAGATGTCGGCAAATGAGGGGGCGATGATGCACTTGATGCCAAAGTCCAGCAAGGCCCATGGCGCGTGCTCACGGGAGCTACCACATCCGAAGTTGGGACCTGTCACGACAAGGATCTTGGAATTGCGGTAAATGCCTTGGTTCAGGATGAAGTCAGGGTTCTCTGATCCGTCGGGATGATACCGGAGCTCGTAGAACGCGGCGGAGCCCAGACCAGTGCGCTTGATGGTCTTCAGGAATTGCTTGGGGATAATTGCATCGGTATCCACGTTGGCACGGTCAAGGGGTGCTGCAGTGCCCTTGAGGACAGTGAACTTGGGAAGCCCAGCGCTGGTGCCAACAGATGTATTTGTGTGGGGCTCATTGTCAGCAGGCAGATCAAGAACGCGCTCCAACTCGTCCTCGGTCTCGGGCGAATCCACCTCGGGCTGAACGTCAATCTGAGGCTGAACCTTAGCGGTAACGGGACTTGAAACAACGTGCTCCCGGATATCGGCAAGCTTGCCAACAATCGCGGCAGCGGCAGCCATGGCCGGGGACATGAGGTGGGTACGGCCCTGTGCACCTTGACGACCCTCAAAGTTGCGGTTAGAAGTACTGGCACAGCGCTCCTTGGGTGAGAGGATGTCGGGGTTCATGCCAAGACACATGGAGCAACCAGCCTCGCGCCATTCAAATCCGGCGTCAGTGAAGATTGTGTCCAAGCCCTCGGCCTCGGCCTGCTCCTTGACCAAGCCCGATCCAGGGACAATCATAGCCCGCTTGATGTTGGCGGCAATCTTCTTGCCCTGAACGACCTTCGCCGCAGCACGCAGATCCTCGATACGTGAGTTGGTGCAGGATCCGATGAAGACCTTATCCACGACAATGTCCTTCATCGGCGTACCGGCAGTGAGACCCATGTACTCGAGGGCGCGCTTGCATGAGGTCTTGCGGTTCTCGTCCTCGAAATCGTCGGGTCCGGGAACAACGCCAGTGATGGGGACGACGTCCTGGGGAGAGGTACCCCAAGAGATCGTAGGAATGATATCCTTGCCATTGAGGAAAACATCCACATCGTATTTGGCCTCCGGATCCGACTTCAGAGAAGACCAGTATTTGACAGCCTTGTTCCACTCGGCGCTACCGTACTTGGGAGCAAGAGGACGACCCTTCAGATACTCAAAGGTGATCTCATCGGGAGCGATCATACCCGCACGGGCGCCGCCCTCGATAGACATGTTACACATGGACATGCGGGCTTCCATGCTGAGGCCGCGAATGACGGATCCACAAAACTCGATAACAGCACCGGTACCGCCGGCAGTGCCAATCACGCCAATGATGTGGAGCACAACATCCTTAGAGGTTACACCAGGAGCAAGCTCGCCGTCGACCTGGATGCGCATGTTTTTGCTTCGGCGAGTGAGGAGGGTCTGGGTGGCGAGGACATGCTCGACTTCGCTAGTACCAATGCCGAAGGCGAGGGCGCCGAATGCGCCGTGTGTGGACGTGTGGCTGTCACCGCAGACGACCGTTGTGCCCGGCAGAGTGAATCCCTGCTCGGGGCCAATGACATGGACAATACCCTGGCGCTTGTCGCCCATGCCAAAGTAGGTCAACCCGAAATCTTTGACATTTTCCTCCAGTGTCGTACATTGCAGACGAGAATCTGTCTCTTTGATGAAGTCGGAGGCGTTTTTGAAGTTCTTTCGAGAGCTAGTGGGGATATTCTGAAGACAATGTGCGGTCAGTGAATGATCTCATCTCCCACCCATAGCCGAAACTTATTGCAGCACACGTACATGGTCAACAGTGACGAGGGTGCAATCGGGCCGGCGAACTTTGCGACTGGCATTCTTGAGGCCTTCGAAAGCCTGAGGCGAGGTCACCTCGTGAACGAGATGGCGATCTATTGAAGATAGGTTAGAAGACTGTCGGTGACTCTTGCCCAGTGGCCATCGGTCGGCATACCGATATAAAGAAGGCAGGTGCCATCGTCTTGTTGATTGACGATGTGGTCATCAAAGACCTTGTCATAAAGTGTCCTGGGTTTCGTCTCTACTGAAGGCATTTTGTGTGGAGTGAGAGATCTCAATGGGATGGACACGCTCAATGATGTTGGGAAGGTGGAAATCAGTGGAATGCAATGACTTATATTCAGTGACGTGCGCGATGTCGCTGAGGCGGTGATCGAGGGGCAGCGCCGACCTCGGCGGGTCATCCATGAACTGCCCAAATTTGATTGGAGGTGGCGGCGAGGGGCGATGATCCCGATATCGGCTCGTCCCACGTCCTCAAAAGGCGGCTAGTGGCGCTTGATGGCGGTTCTTGACTCTTGACTCACAAGGAATAGCGCTAGTTAACTATACAGTAGGTAGTAAGTTAGTAACAGCGCTGCTGTCTACGTGTCTAGTACTAGTAGTCTACATCCAGTCAGTACAGCAAGGTAGGTACAGTACCTTTGCAGCACTAAAATAGAAGCTGTCTATCTAAATATGCTCCCCTGGATAGATAAACTACGTCTCGTGTACCCTCTTACACTGATCTCCGCCCGCGATGAAATATCGGGTCGTGACTCGTCAGCACGATGCCGCACTAGCTATCGCGATAACCCTTGCTTGTACAGCACCGCCGCATGATTCAGTGTACGAAGTGTAGCACTTATTCTCCAGAATCTCCACAGTCCACGGTCACCAAAGCGGCCCGGCTGCTGCACGGTCTCCAGGCGGCCGAGACCGATTCCGGGGTCGAAAGCTGACGGCTGGGGCGTCAATCGGTGACCCTGACACTAGTGATTGGCCATGTCCGCCGGGGTCCGATCGGGATTCCTTCTCAGCATGCAGGGATACGCTGGTCAGTGGTGGTGATTCTCCAACTTGGGGAGTCTTTCATGTAGTAATGTGAGCAAGCTCGAAGGAAATCTACGTCTGTGGGTGGTACTGTTCATTTCGATGATATGAACTTGAGGTTTGGAAATAGATATCAAGCGTCCAACTCGGACCGCCCTCAGTTTTCAACTTTTCATTCATTGTGTGAACACCATCTGCTGCTACTATGATCGACAGAAATATGGATGTATTACAGCTACCTCAGTCGCTAGCCTAGCGCTACGGGCGCACCTTCCAATGGATCGAACCTACCCGAGCCGACCTCTTCTGTATTGGAAGTTCAGTGGATGCATTGATTAACGATGTATAAGTACCCAGATATTTTGTACAATAGTCATCTCATAAATACGCCATATTTTAGGAAATTTACGTTGTGGTGGAGTGTTCACACCTAGGTAGGTACCTTAGGTACAAAAAGACCCCAAAAGACGGTAATTTATGTTGTAGCAAACCTCAAAGACCGTAAAGCAATCTATATTTTCTATAAGAAACAGCAAAAGCAAAGGAGGCTGTCCAAATTTTGTAGACCAGATCTATACCACAGAATGGAAAGACCGGTTGTCTTGGTTGAAGACCAACAAGGCCAAGCGATGCCGCGCAAAGAGACCGAGCAAGCCACACATCGTTTGAACACCTATCATGTGCCACGCAAGTCGATCTTCCCTCATTGGCCCCATCCAAACGAGCCAGAGATTCAGTATTGTCAAATTGGTGGACTCGATGATCTGGCCAATGGAGTTTCTTTGAACGCGGACCAAGTGAAGCTTGTGTAAAAGTTCCAAGGAAGACGCGATCAGTGGTGAAGGTGGATGCGTCCATTCCGTGACAGAGGCGTCAATCAGTCCAGTGGACGCATTGAACCTGGGCAGTCGATGGCGAGGACAAGGGATGAGGTGAAACAGCTGAGGCGTTGAATATACAAAATTGAAGATCTGAGGAATGAACAGGAGCAGCAGGGTTTTGCTGAAGTGTCCGAGAATTCCAACCACAGCAAAGACCATTCCGGCCAGATAGCAGTACGTGTCTCCGACGAAGACCTTGGAAGGATACCAATTGTGCCACAGAAGTGCTGCAGACACACCGATGAAAGGCAGAAGAAAGTAAATCGAAAATAAGTGTGAGTCGGTGGCGGGATGTGGGTATGGGCTGATAGGTGCCAGGTACAATGCATCGTTGAGCAGCAACAATACCGCGATGACGAGCGATTGGGCAACTTCAATCCCGTTGATGCCTGCCAGCATGTTGATGGCATTGGGACAGAAAATTGCAATGGCTGCCATGTAGATGTAGTAGAGCCAGCCCAGATCGATAAAGCCGCCCAAGTATGGCTGCAAAGGCACAGGCACGACCACATGGGTGACCCCAAAGTCTACCAAATAGACCACTAGCATGGGAATCGCAGCAAATGCGGGAATCAAGACTTTGTGCCTCCAGCGAATGTCAAGAAGATCATCACCGATCCCCAAAATGACGATACATTGAAGGGACAGGAGGCCAGATAGATACGATGCAAGCTGGACAGTACTATTTTAGCATGGCGATACCAAGAGAGGTTTGGGTGAGAGTCGGGGCAGAGATACCTTCCCATGGGGAAATCTGTGAAGAAATCGACCAGTCTCAATATGCTGCACTTCGATGACAACATCTCGGTTGCCTCCTCCCGAAGTTGCGGCAACAATATCCTTGTAAAAAGCAAAAGGAATAAAGACAATGAGCGCGAGCAGATAGGCAACTGCGCAAACGGCACCCATTGTCTCTGGTCTGGAATAGACTGTCAGTCTCCTCTGTTCAAACTTGCATGCAATGCAAGGATTGCCTGGCGCACATTTCAGGTTTCTTAGGTTTTGCCATATCTTTCCCCTTGAGACCTGCCTTCATGAATACTGGTCCAAGCCATCTGATCATACTGAATGTGACTGAGAAGGCGATGAGTGAGAGAGCAATGGCAGCTACCACAGGCGCGCCATCAATTTGGAAGGTACTTGTGAGAAGGCCTAGACCAAGCCCCCCAAAAAACAGAAGACACCATGTCTCAGACCAAGACAGAGTATTATGTTCCTCCATCTCGAGCGAAGTATCTTGTGCCAAGATTCTGCGACGATTGTTCGGGGAATTGGAGCAAGCCAACAACAAGACCAAATGTTTGACGGGCCCTAATGCAAGCTGGCTTCAGGCGCGGCTAACCCTCCAGACTGCGCTAATCGGGAATGCCCCGTGCCGCTTCACCGCCTTTGGGCGGTGGACCGTGGACCCTGAAGAGGCATCTACCACGCGCATGTTCAAGTGATCAACCAATGTACCAACGTAGTTTTCTAACAGGATCGGGTTCCCAAATCTGCGGATGCCTTGCGTGTCTATTGCTCTGCTGAATTTGCGAGCTTGATTTGCGCTTACAATGGGTCCAGATGAGGACTCGGACGTCGGTGATGAGTTCACCGAGCTGGATGCCGGTCATCGGGACGCTGTATCCGTCTCCAAGTTCAACTTCTACGGAAATCGACTTCTCACGGCATCTGCGGATCACCGCATGAAAGTTTGGGACCTCAAGGATGGCCAGTGGCAATGTATCGACACCTGGCGTGCTCATGATGCAGAAATCCGTGATGTGAGTTGGACCAGACTCAACCCAAAAAAACACGCAAGTCGCGGACTGAGATGGTTGCTAAAGATGAGACCAAAAGGCGACATGGAATGGACCCTTCACAGGTCAACATATTGCCAGCGTTGGGGAGGATATGCGACTGAAAATCTGGCAAGAAGATCCAAGTCAAGCTCCTGGGTCAGGTCGGCGGTTTCGGTCGATATTCCGCTTGACGGCACCAAACCGCCATCCCTTCGTCTCACTGGATTTTCGCAACATTGACCTTGAATCGTGGCTCGCTGTGATTACACGTGATGGTTATCTGATGGTCTTTGAACCTGTCACCCCAGACAATCTGGCAGATTGGCAAGCGATCGATCAATTCCGCGTCTGCACGCAGCCTGAGCGCGGCGAAGACACCAGCTTTAAAATTCAATTTCATCACGGCCCATCCGACATCACCCACACGGTCCTTCCGGAATCAGATCGCAAAAGCCTTTCCCTTGTGGTGGCAGCCATGAACACCGTCAAAATATACCGCACTGATGCCAATCGTCGCTTTTACCATGCGATTGAATTGACCGGACACAGCAGTCTTGTACGAGACGTGTCCTGGGCCCGTGGCTCCGTGCGTGGATATGACCTGATCGCGAGCGGCGGTCGTGATGGCTTGATTCGCATCTTCGAAGTCTACACCAAGAACGCCGCTCAAGCCCCCCCACCCACCAATTCCCGAAAGGCTGAACAGCGGCAGCAGCAGCCATCAACCGCCCAGTCAACTAGCCAGTCCACCAGCCAGTCTGGTATTGGCACTGCCTTGGCTAATCGCACGCCCAAATCCAACACCAGTCGACAAGCAACTGGCGACCCTCAATTCCGCCACTCTTTCAAAGAGGTGGCACGTCTTGATAGCAAGCATCTGGACGTATGGCAAGTAGAATTCTCCTTTGCCGGTAAGTAGCTCCACGGATAGTATCTGAAGTCCCTTGTGTTCGCGACTTGGCCCCTTGCTCACATCCCTCTTCTAGGAGATTGCTTGATGTCTTGCGGGGACGATGGTACGACCCGATTCTGGAAAAAGGGCTTGACGGGGGAGTGGCTTGAGTTCGCTGAGACTGACATGACGGCCGAGTGAACTGCGACCACTGCAAAATCACGTGGTCGGCTCCCGTGTTCTGTTGTGTCTCTTCTTGGCGTTTTTGGTCGGTTATCCTTTCTTTGTTCCCCCACCGGCTTGAGTCCATATTCCTTGTTTTTTTTATTCCAAAGCCTCGAGTCGCGAGGACAGTGATACCCTTTTTTTGATTTCCATTCGGAGCCATCCAAATTCTTCACAGCTTTCAAGGATTAGTAGACTCCATCCGACTGTCGAATTCTCAACTTTGATGTCAAGACCATTCCCTGCAGAGGGTCGGCCGAGGCTGTCGCCCGATCATTCATCGTAGCCTCAAGGAATTTGACACGACGTGGGCACCGCTGGCGCAATTTGACGCATCGAGACCCCAGGAACGGTAATTCAAGGCATTTATGACGCCCACGAAATCCCCTCAAAAGACACAAAATCGCAGTCAACGCCGATCTCCGAGAGTTGAGACGTCTGATATAATCGGATTGCGCCTCAAGGGGGCTCGGCGTCCGCGTGTACCAGAGCCCAGATCATGTGGGTGCCTGGTTTTGCCTCCATCGGTCTCCTTCGGTGCTGTTCAGTGTCCAGGTCTCTCATTGAGGTACCAGGCTTGAAGGACTGACACGACGACTCTGTCACCTGCGGAACCATTCGCCCCATTGTAAACTGTAACATGACCGGCTTGAACGCTACCGAAGCCCAACCACCGTCCCTTACGATAGTGAACCATAGCAAACGGTGAGGGGCTTGGTGGTCTGTAATTACAAATGATCGAATGGAAAAACACGAGTTGGTGGGCATGTCGACAACAAGATCTCCATGCGAGACCAAACTGGCAGACAGCCGGGAGATGACTACGTGGAACTTGTCATGTAGATTGGAGACGAACCGAGGTGACTAGTATGCCCTCAATGCCTCGGAATATAGTAGAATACTGAAGCGCGACACTGTTCCACAACCTTTCGACTACGCAGTATACAGTATACACTACACAGACGTTGGCGTGTGTTGTACAGTAGTTTTCGAAATCAGTTATACCTCCACACTCTTACGACTTTATTCCCGGAAAATAAATCCGTCAACTGTGAGCTTTGATTGGATGGGCTATTTTAAGCCTTATTTCAGACCGCTTTCTACAATGGTCGCTGTATTTTATGATACAATTGGCATACCGCGATGAATGTATTTTACATGAAACTGCCATACACACGCTACCTATACGGCCCCTCCTTCCCCTCGGTCAAGTCGACAACTTCCCTACGCATCTCAGCTACAAGTCTTCCCAGTCCAAGCACCTATTTAATTTCAGGCGATATGGCTCCAAGACTCTCTCCTGCCAAGCTCGTTCTCATACGTGATATGATAGAGAGCCACTCCTTCACCACATCTGAAATGGCCGAACAGGCTGAATACAACAAGCTAACGATCATCAATATCCGCAGAAACTTACGACAATTTGGAAGCATTTACGCCCCTCAAACCCGAGTAGGTCGGAAACGAACTATAACACCCCTGATGATTGAAGCCCTCTGTGATCATCTATTTGAGAAACCTGGCTTGTACCTCGATGAGATGGCTGTATTCCTTTGGGATGAGTTTCAGACCATGGTTACAACCTCCAGCATTCGGAGAGCCCTTGTCGCTAAGGGTTGGTCGAAAAAGACTGCACGGCAACGTGCGAGAGAGCAAAATGCTGATTTACGAGATTATTGTCTGCATAATCTGTCCGACTTCAAATCGTACCACCTCGTATATGTCGATGAATCTGGATGTGACAAACGCGTTAGGTTCAGACGGACAGGTTGGGCACCACTTGGCAAGGCCCCTTTGCAAGTAACGCAATTCCACCGTGACCAGAGATACCAGATATTACCAGCGTACGCACAGGATGGGATTGTTCTCTCGCGTGTCTTCCGCGGTGCTACGGATGCAACCGTATTCGAAGACTTCATAGCCCAGTTACTTCACCACTGCGGAAGATGGCCAGAACCTAAATCTGTCCTCGTTATGGATAACGCGTCCTTTCACCGGTCGGAGCGACTTGTAAAAATGTGTGAAGACGCAGGGGTGAAGCTAATCTATTTGCCACCATATTCGCCGGACCTGAACCCAATCGAAGAGTTTTTTGCTGAACTTAAGGGATTCATTCGGCGTAACTGGAATTACTACGAAAAGGACCCCGAGAGAGGATTTGCTGCCTTCCTTGAATGGTGTATCAGTGTGGTGGGTGCAAAGGAAGAGAGTGCTAAAGGCCATTTTCGACATGCAGGGTTGAAGATCGAACAAGTCTCAGGAAGTTATTAGGCCCGAGCTAGGATCAGGTTGCTCGTCAGCCAAGCCTACTCATTGAACCACGGGTCATCGAGGATCTGTCTCGCTGATGCTCTTGCCGACGGTTCAAAGCACAACAATCTTCCAATGATTTCTCCCAGCCTCGTTATATCCTCTCTTGTGAGATCAGGGGTCCGGCGTCCATCAAAATACACTTCTTCCAGCCATTCGTGCAGGTTGGGCCCGGAGCTTTCCGCGGTCACGTCGTCCCCTTTATCCATGGTATCCCATATCTTTTGCCATCTTTTAGGTAGATCGTCACTCGCCATCTCTTGCATTTGACTGATGAGAATTGGGGTTGTTATTAGGAAGGTGTCAAAAGGTGGCTGGCCCGTGAAAAGTTCAAAGAGCTGTCATAGTTCTCAATTCAGTCGTGTATAGCGTTGGGACTTCAGTCACTTCACGTACCATGCAGCCCATACTCCACAAGTCAACGTGATGATCAATTTGATCCTGGAATAGAACTTCGGGTGCTCGAACTGGTAAAGGTGTGTGCAGCGTGTGAGGAGCGGCATTACATAAAAATGATTCTCCGAAGTCGATTATTTTGATCGACTGAGTCGAGTCCCAAGAACGTGTTCGATATGAGGTGGGCTTCACGATATACTCCGGCACGCCGAGCTCAAGGTTTTTCCCATCGCGCCTATGGACACGGCCTATTTCAGGTTTTCCTAAAATCTCAAAGAAAACGTCTTCGGTTACCTGATCCACGCAACGCATGGTGAAGGCCAAATTGCGAGTGTGCAAATCTACTTTGGGTGAGAATTGTCCGGAATTTCCCCAAGTGAGTGAGTTACTGTACCTCCATGTCCAATATTTCGTTGGTGTAAATCATTAAGCCCGACAAGACTTTGCTTGGCAATGATTTTGGCAAGCCCTCCAGGGAGTCTCCCACCGGAAAAATGAGCATCAATCACGTCCGGAATGTTTGGCCCCAAAAGCTCATAAACGAGGCATTTGTGAAATCCATTTGGGCCCGTTAGGTCGAAATCATCGAGCAACTGCACCACATGCGTCGGACTAGGGTGATAAGATGCCAGTTCCCTCATAGTTTGGAGTTCTCGCGTCTCCCTGTCATGTTCCTGCTCTGCAACAGTAATCTTCACAGCGACGTAAGTCTCTGTCCTGCAAGCGTATGTTTTGATTAGCTAGGACTACGGTCAGTTACACTTTGTATGTATTACCTTTGATCTCTCGCCGCCCAAACTGTCGAGTAACCACCCCATCCTAATTTATGCAACACCTTATACCTTCCAGCTTTAAGGCATTCTCCTAAGGTGACTGGATGGTAACCGCCTTGTCGGTAGCGATAAAGTGGCTCCGCTTCAATGGGGGAAATATAGGTAGGCTGGTCCATCGGGCTCTTGTCGGCATTGGTAGACATGAACTTCTGGAAAATGCAAGAACTTCTCAAGGGAACAATACGTCTCGGTAGAAAGGAGGCGATGTTCCTCATACTAGACCGATATTGTCGATACAGATAATGTTGAAATCGTCACAAGCCCAAAATACATGAATATGTCCCACGCGCCCTGGACGCAGATGACGTGGCAAGAATAGCCAATCACATGATCTGAAATACAGTCTCAGACTTTCAGCGGCAATTGATTAGTCAGCATCGCACCTCTCAAACATATCGTCAAGGACGTGTCAGTATGAGACGGGCGCCTATGCACTCTTAAAGAAGCTATCCTGGCCATTAGAGCACCATACCAGAGCCTAGGAAAAGCGCAAATATGGCGGCGCTAACCAGGCCTATACATCCGACGGAAGAATATATATAGTGATGCCCTACTGCTCTTGGGAGATGCCACTACGAAGATTGACACACTGATTTAATCCACACAGAAACTTTATGAAGCTCAGAGGCCACCATGTCCCCCATTCCTCGACATGCTGTTAAATTCACCCAGAGAATCCGCAACTCTGTTCTGCGTAATCGTACCCTGACCCTCATTGAAACCGCAACGGAGAAGCCCGACCTAGCGCATTTCACCATCGCCACCCTCAAGTAAGCAAAATTAAACACTATGAGTGTCATTACTTCCAAAAACTTACCTTTGCAGAAACCCGTCGCACACGAGTCATACCGACCTCAAGGCGCACGCTACAGCATTATTGGCAACCGATGAACAATACAAGAACAAGAAAGTACAGCCGGTTCATATCTATCATGATGAAGAGGGGCGCTATACTGGTCATGTTCTGTATGCCGAAAGAGATATGAAACCGTCGGATGAATAAGCTACAGTGCTACGATGATGTTTCGGACGCTATTGCCCATATCATGTTCAGATTGCAATGATGATCTTTGTTGGCTGGCGCTGATCCCTGTCTTTTTGTCATACGAACTTTTTCTTTTGGTCATAGGTTAGTGTGTAGAGGCATGGCCACTTATTCATGCTTTCAGCTTTCACTGAATATTTTTTGCCCAATTTATGCTATCAATGAAAGTCGGACACTGTTAAGAGAATTCGGAATCTAATAATTTGAGGATCGGTTATCACAAATCGTTGGATACACCCATTGCGCTCGGACTGTTGACCACGGTGAATGATTTTGCTGCAAATGTCTCAACTTGCTGTCATCATATGGCACCTCTAGTTTGTGTTGTCCAGGGATTGCGGGCATGGAGAGGCAGGCTTTGGGAAGATTTAGCACTACACCGAGTACATAAAGACTGATACACTGTAATTTCTGCTATATAAACAATCTGGCAATCTGGAGCGACTCTGTCCAATAATCAATGTTGTAAGCCCAAACGCCGTGATGCTTCAATGACCACCTGTCCTGTCTAAAGAATCTCATAAACAGGCACCGCTTTCTTCACCTTGACCCACTTTGCGATATTCTCTACAAACCGACGTGCGATGCCTATTTTTATTCCTCTCTCGATGAAAAAATTTGGGTCTTGGTCCTTGTACACTTGCTCGAGATCAAGGCCGTTCTCGAGCATCACCTCGCACGTTTGTCGGAATGCGGCTTTGAGGGTATCCCTTTCGACAGTCGACACTAGCCATTCAGTATACTCCTCCACGGCTATGTCTGTAGAACCCGGGATCTCAAGGGGGCTCAGAGCCGTCAAGTCAACCGCCGCTTTAGAGGTAGAAACATCTATCCCATGGACGGTAGACTGTGAGGGCAGGACATTAATATTAATAGGAGGATATAGAGCTCCAGACCCATCGACGTGGCCTCCTTTGCGCTTGCCTTTGCCGAGTCTCTCTTGCTCCTCCCTGTATAATTCGTCGCGTACGGCTTCGGGCACATCCTTATGGCATTCCAGAACCCCTCCCTTCTCAACGTGGGTGATAAGACGTTTAATATGATGGGATTTGAGAGGATAGTGTTGTTTCCCCATTGGGTCCACCCAACAATGAGGGCCATGCTGACATGTCGACGAGTCGCACCGCATCAAATTATAGACGCTACGCCAGATTGGCTTCTCGCCAGAAGCATTTTCCTCTACATCAAGTTGTGCATCTCGTTCGTTGAGCATCCGTTTTGTAACAGATGACTTTCCTCTTTTCTCTCCTTTCCGACCAGAGGTTGGGGAAGAGTGACGATCGTCTACGTAGTTGAAACTGATCTTCAGTGTGAGCTCCTTACCCCGGAACAAAACATCAGACCACATCACAAGCTGTTTCTCGATAGCGGTCCAAATGATGTCGGTATCGTCAAATCGTTTCGTCAGTTTGCGTTTGGTACGATCACTTGTCAACACGGTGATGACAGTATCATCAGCTGTCACCTGACGGTGGCGGCCAGTCTTCCGTCGAAGAACTTTCTCGAGCTTTTTCTCCAGGGATAATTGCCAGAAGGAGCTTGGGGCCAACGTAAGGTCTTCTTCCGTGTCCTGTGACACCTCCCGATTGTTGATTGTCACTCGCCACTCTAGTCGGTAGTGGATACAGGTTGGCGGGTCCTCCTGGTAGGCTCTTCCTTCCCCCATTCAGATAGCTGAATGAATCTGAGAGAATTGGGGCCAGGTCTACTTGTTCGCTCGATTCCAGTCTCAAGTACGCTAGACGGAGAGGGACTTGAAATAGATCGCGTGGCGTACGAGCTGACGAAGTACCCGGGTGTTGGAACGTATTCCCATGGTTGAGGCTCGGTAGAGTGAAACGTGTCGTCGA
Organism: Penicillium ucsense; assembly: GCA_014839625.1. Classification (NCBI taxonomy): domain Eukaryota; kingdom Fungi; phylum Ascomycota; class Eurotiomycetes; order Eurotiales; family Aspergillaceae; genus Penicillium; species Penicillium ucsense. The sequence continues at coordinate 25,050 of WIWV01000048.1, read as the reverse complement.
CATGATACGGGCTCTGTGTCATTTCTAACAAGTATTCGCAATCCTTGGACCAACCATATTAGTTTATCATTAGAACCACGTTTCGTCGGCGGGCTGGCAGCGAATGAAACTCGCAATCTGCAGCGTAGGTGATACAAGCAATGAAATAGAGATATATCATTGCGTACCAGGGTTAGCTCTCTACAGCATAAGCGCAGCTGACTGGCGGGTGGCTGCGTCGGATACGGGAAGAATGAGGGGCAAGAACGAGTGGGACAGGCGGGAAGGGAGTGAGTAAGCTGGAGATCATGCCAGATCGTCAGAGCTCCCCTAAGTTTCTACGTGGTTCCATGAACATTACAGTAATATTACAATACCTCATCCGTCATGTAAGGCCATGACTATCATTGTTTTGCCTAACTTATAGAGCGGTAAGCCAAAGAAGGTTAGCGTTTTCGGATTTATTTTCCGAGAATGAAGTCGTAAGAGTGTGGAGGTATAACTGATTTCGAAAACTACTGTATGCTGATTGAAAGTCACGAACACAGTGTAGATCGCGCGGGGAGTGTGGAGAGTGGAGCTTGTGTACATCCAGCCACATCGGTGATCCCCACCTGTCTGGAGCCCTGTGCTGAGTGACTGATGTGTAGGTAGTTGTGTAGTTACTATGAATCTATGATTGCAGGATAGACCGATAGACGGATTGAGTACGCACGAGTTCCAGACCCGCTTCGGCATCGAAGAGGTTTGGCAAATGACCTTACTTGACTCACTCGTATCCGTGTCACGATCTAAATCGCAAAGCGGCTGATTGACATACCCCATCTTTGTGCTCGATTGATGGCCGTACGGGTGGCCTTCGATTTAAATCATGACAACCACTTCGTCTGAGTCTTGCGTACCGGGTTTCCAGTTTCCACCTCGCCATGTCCCCGAACTGATCAAAGTTGATGACCCAACCTGACAAGACACATGCTGGGTTTTCGATGAGAATTACCACCTCCCCTTGCCTTCGCTTGAAGAGACTTATCCAGCATCCTTCCCGATGACAAAGCATTGCGTCTAGTAACTTCACAGAAAGCCCTGTTGCGAGACACGGAGAGAAAGGAAGAACGAGCCTGCGGAAGAAAGCGCCCAAGCCCAAACTGGACAGATTCGACGCCTAGCGAAAGGCGACCCTTGAGTATTTGGGCTCGAGGGCAAGACCCTGCATTGACTTGAAACCCTGATCCGTCGGTGAGTCAAGAAGATTGAAGACCAAGGAAGTTTGTCGAGCCATCACATGCCGTGCTGATATGCATTTCCTTATAAACACGACTGACTTCACGCCTACAGTATTGCTATCGGTGCACCGGAATATGCTGCAGAGCTTTGAGAGACCACCTTCATGCCCTGGTCTGGTGCACTCGGCTGGATTGACTTGCCGACTCGCTGACTCGCACCTCTTTTGCTCCAGTGGGACGCCCCCGCCGCCATTCGCATCAGTCGCCCGACCCCCAACGCCACACGACCCCCCCGGCGACATGACAGCCTGAACTAATTAAGCACCAAAGTTCCGTCCGCTTTCCCGCCGATCCATCTTCTCTCATCCGTGGACGACAAGATGCACTTCCCCAACCCAATACCCGACCGTATGTATTCCCTCTGCGTCTGGCTAAGCTTCATCGTTCGCACGGCGATGGCTCTGAGCCAAGCAACTGCACGTTGATTCTGAGCAGCTGAAAAGCTTTGTCTCCTTCACCCCTTTGCCTCTCTTCCAGATCGCTCCTCTATACGCCGTGCCATATCAGACATCGCGGCATTCTCTCTACCCTTGAGACTATCAGCCTACCTGCTTGCATTCGGTCATGATAGAGTCCCCTCTGGCCCCTTCTACCCACTATGATATACTTCGCCTTGCTCTATTTCCCTACCTTCTTCCTCTGTATCTGTTTCTGGGTACATCCTGATTATTCCTTTTATCATTCTTCAACATCGACTCTCCAACTTCTCATCAGGTTCACACTCTCACCCGTGATTGAGTTCCATGTTGGACTTACGACCGGATCTCAGCCTCATCTTACGGGTGGTGCTCGAGCCAAGCAGTCATGATGGGCTTCGAGAGACCCTTACAGCAGACTTTCCAGCAGCGGACAAGGTACCTCGCTGGATCCTCCTGTTGCAGACCAGCAGGCCCTCTCTCCCCACTCGTCGTCTTCTGGTGTCTTTTCTAAATCCATCTCACAGATGCCCATGATCTCGCAACATGCTCTTCCTGGCAGCCTGGGATGCCTGCCTTGGGCTGCCGCTGGCCATGTCACTGTTCTACTCCAACCCCATCCCCGTGACTTTGTGACCCGTGACCTGTGTGACCCAGGAACCTGACTCCTGCGCCCTCTCGAGGACGCCACTGCGCTGATTCGCCCACTCCACCGGAAAAGGCCTACCCGGCGCTAGTCCAAGTCCTGCCTAGCGTGACTCCCGAGAACAGCAGTTGCAACTTGCCAGTGGCCAGTTGCCATCTTCCCAACTCGCCAGTTGAAGTTCGAAGTCGTGGGTGCGAACCGTTTCCGACCGCCCTTTTAATTACCGATCGCGGATGTCTCCCGTACTGTACACTTACAGCGTCAGACGGTCATGATCGCGCCTGGCCGCCTCCAGCTGCCACTGCCACTGCCACTGCAATTACTGTATGCAATAACGCCTGGTAACGTCAGCGGTCAGCCCATGCCCCCCTCCCGTACAACAGGTGTGATACATCATTGCATGGACCACCAGCCTCTCTCTCTCCCCCTCCCCTTTGGCCCTGGCGGTTCCCCATGGAAAGGCGGCAGATAATATGCTCCACGTCAAAATGCCAGTGAGACGACTGCGAGTCTGCCAGCCCGCCAGGCCCTGGCTTTGGTCGACCACTAACCCGTCCTGGGTCAGTCTCCCCCTCCCAATCCAGTCCTCGTCCCAATGACCCTCGCGGTCCGGTTTATCTCTCCGGGCTGACGGCGCGACTATTCTCGTCCGCGCTATACCCCTTTCGCTCCATGCCTTGGGATTTTCGCTGCCTTAGGCCTTTCGTAGCCTCTCTCTCTCTCCCTCTCTCTCTCCTCCTCCTCCTTCAACCTGCGCTCGAATCATCCTCTTTTCCCACTCCTTTTCTGACTGCGCGTACCTTCTCTCCCTCCTTCTTGTCCGTAACTTGTTCCTGTCGTGGTCTGCCCAACCGCCCAGACTCTCGCCTCTATCTTCTCGCCTCCCGCCATCCTTTCCCCCTCTTTTCTCTCTCTCGCGACACCGTCGCCCTTCCCTCCCGTCGTCTCAACGATTCCTACGCGAAGACCGTCCAGCCGACTCATCGCCCCTAGCGCACACCTTTGTTCTACCGATCGCTCTTGAAGCGTCCTATCAACCACTCCCGTGTCCTTTCTTCCTACCACGTCGACTCATTGCCTTTGGGACACTCAATCATACGGTAGCCGTCAGTCGCCGTGATTCTCGCCGCTTCCCGTCCCAGCAGAGCGTCCTTGACCCCGCGACAGCGCTGTGCCGACATCCTTGACCTTCTCACGACTCCCATTCTACAGATCTCATCAACACCGCATCGAGACGTGATCACCACTGAGTCCGCTCGTTTCGAGGTTCCTGTTACACGGCTTGTGAACTGCTCCTCTCGAGTGCAAGAGAAGCCCTACGCTAGCGGGCGCATACTCTAATCTACTTCAGGGACGGAATTCCATCTCGCGGAGTGATTGAGGACATGCTCGTCGCACAGTGACGGGTCGGGCCACGCCATTTCACTACTACCACAGCCTACTTTGTCGTGATTTCGAGGGGGGGTAAATCTGTCAGACTATGACAGATACCTCCTCCCTCGCCATCACGCACGCCACCACGGATTCACATCCGGGCTCCGTCTCTGCTCCTCTGGGGTCTCCGACCGCGAATGGGGCGGTCTCCGACTCACTTGCGCCCGATGAAGAGGAGCCATACACCATCAAATGCGTCTGCGATTTCGCCGAAGATGACGGGAGCACGGTCTATTGCGAAAGGTGCGAGACGTGGCAGCACATCATCTGCTACTACCCGGACAAGCGAGTCCCGGACGTGCACAACTGCGTGGATTGTGAGCCTCGTCCGTTAGATGTCGACAGCGCGACTGAACGTCAACGTCAGCAACGACTTCGAGAGCAGAACGAGGACGGGAATCGGAAAAAGCGCTCGGCTGCAAAGTCTCACAAGAAAAAGGTTCGAGATCGCGAACTCAACGGATACGGATCTCACGGGAACGAGTCTGCGCCTCGTGAGCACCCTCCAGGAAAAAAGACGAAAACTGGTCATCGATCCTCAGCATCTATCAGTACCCCTGCTACTGTTCCACCATTTCCCCTTGAGAGTCGGAAACGCCGCTCATCTATCTCCACCGCACCAAGTCCTCCTAAACTTTCTCTGCCCTCGATTCCCCTTTTCTCCAACGAATTTCTCCGACTCTACGACCACGACGACGAACGCGTGGACATGGACAGCAATCTCTTCGTCAATGTCAGTTTGCTGGACAGCACAGCCACGTGGGTGAAGGATCAGGAAGCTCTTTCAAGGGTAGCCAACGGACACTCTAGGAACATATTCAATCGCTCCGATGCTGCATTGGACAAGACTCGCTGGCCCGCACTGAAAACGGAGACGATCACAGACTCATCCATTGACTTCGGCGGGCGACACCCTACGTGGAAGATCGTTCGCACACAGGACGCAGTTCGAAAGGACCATATTGTGGGGGAGATCACCGGCAAAGTCGGCGGTCTTGATGACTATTGTCTCGATCCGAAGAACCGCTGGCCCGAGCTCCGCCACCCCGAGCCCTTCGTCTTCTTTAACCCACAACTTCCTCTTTACATCGATAGTCGGCACGAAGGGAGCATCCTCCGATACACCCGCCGATCGTGCAGCCCAAACGTGACCATGAAGATCTTCATCACCAACGACGTCGAGTACCATTTCTGCTTTGTGGCGAAAGAGGACATACCGGCCAACTCCGAAATCACAGTCATGTGGTATCTGGACACTCGTCTCTCCGGGTCGACTAACGGCCTCGTGAGACAACAAGAGGACAGTACGACGGAAGTCGCTGCAATGTGCATCAGCAATACGCTCGCCAATTTCGGAGGGTGTGCATGTGATCAGCCGAACTGCCTTCTGGCCAGTCTCGATCGAAGACGCAGCCCCAAGTGGCTTGACTCATCCAAGCAAGTGAACGGCAAGCGGAAGAAAACCAGGGCGAAACCACTCACATCCCCACGCGACCCAGTCGGGGCTTCTGCCAGTCGTGCTGGAAGTGAGACCACAAAACACCCAGAAGACGACGATGGCGTGCTAGAGTCCCGATCCTCCACAGGCTCAGCACGTGGTCAACCTCACAGCAGGGATCTTAGTCCTGCCACGACTGGGCCTACAGAACTTTCTACGCGCGAGAAACGTAAGATTGCTGACGCCGAGAAGCAATTCCAGCAGCTGGAGCAGCAAGATCACCGACCCGCCGCGCACAAGAAAAAGAAACGTGCTAGTGGTCCACGCGCAGTGTCCCCTGTCATGTCGACCCTTCCCCAGAGTGGAGCTACGGCAACCCACCGTGGCGGTACTGTGAAGCCGCTGCACCTCGATACAACCCGTCCACATTCACCAAGGGCTGCGACGTCCCCTGGGCTCAGTGCTGGTGGCCGCAACAGAATGTCCCGCGGGACGTCTGTGTCTCATACGCCGTTGATACAATCACCCCTGAGTCGCGTGGCCTACAGTGACACCGGTGTGCAGTGTGATCTCGTCGAAAGCGAGGACGAGGAAATGCACGATGCTTCCTGTCTCCCTGACTCCGCCTTCGAGCCGAGAAGCGTACGAATCCTAGGGCGCTTTAAAGCCGAATGTATGGTGGCACAGGAGCTTGCACGACAAGAGTTGTCCTCGGCTGGCTCCGATTCTATCATATCATCCGGGAATTACTCTTCGCCTATGTTGTCGCCTCTCACCAAACACGAGAAACACGATGCTGCGCTGCCTGATCATGGTCTCTCCACCTCTTCTGTTGTCTTCGAGGGCCAGAAATCAGACAAATTGCCAGGCGCGGCTTCTAGCTTTTCATCCCATGTCGCCCCCACAGAAGCTTGGAAGCCTGTGATCCCTCCTCCTTGGCCATCTACTGCCGCACACAATACGCGCGTGTCCCATCTTCCCGAAAAATCAGTCGGGCCCATGCCTCCCCCAAGCTCGCGCAGCGTCCACGATGTTTCTAGTCCGACCTCTACCTCCCATGCGAACATACCTTTCTTATCTGCTTCAAACACGAATTTCCATTCAGCCACACCTTCGCTTGGTGCGACAGCTTCCACCCCCACTCCCACGCCCGCCAAGAAGAAACTCAGTCTAGGAGATTACTTGATCAGGAGGGGCACAATGACCACACCAACCTCTGAGAAGACACAGAGCCAGGCATTTGCTCATACCCAGCAGTCCCCCGTGTCTACATTGGCAGGTGATACTGCTTCCACCGGCGAAACCCGATCTTCAATCAAACCAACACCCAATCTCACCTCTGAACCTCATGGGGGCCCTGATGTTGTCATGAAAGACGCACCAGAGTCAACCCAGCCACCTTTTTCTTACATATCTTCATGACTTGTCTTCCAATGCATCTCCATTTAATTGCCTATTCGAAAGTAATTAATTGTGGCTTCGGGTTGACAGATGGTTCGGTCGACGGTGTTGATCAGGGCCTTCTCCATGATTGGAGGATTGACGTTTCTCACGACTCAAAATTTTCTTCCACTGCGAATTGATTTTCGGTCCTCCAAAAGGTGCGGTCCTACGGCGTTTGTTTGTTCGGTTCAGCCTCTGCGTTTGGGTGAACTTGTTGTTCGAATTGCGTTTTAATGGTTTTGGATGATTCCCTTGTAAGGCGTACATGGCGCGAGAACCCCCGATGGCCGGGTTTACGGAGATACCAAGTTTCGATCTGGCTAGGCTGGGCTTTTGGGATGGATTATTCAATGATACTCCCTGTTTACTTATTGTTAAAGCACGCTTCTCTTTCCCTTCGCCTTTCTTGGGCATTCGAGTGGGAATTTTGGAAATTTCTGATGTGAGAGTACTATCTCGACTTGATTCGATTACTCGTGATACCACTGATGACAACTCATATGTCAAAAATAAATCTACCTTCAAGTTATAAATTGCCGTCTACAAAAAGTGCTTCATGCTGTGGTGCCCTGCTCACATGCGAAATCAGACGTCTAAGATGAGTATGGTCAGTCGCTCATCATTTGGATCAATTATGAAGATCCACCGTCGGTGTCGTCTTATGAAGATTAGTAGGCTAACAGTAAATCGCCAAGCCCGTTGGTGATAGCGTGAGGAGTATGCGTCAATACTTTGCTCCCTACCTGAACTATTCTGCTCCATTGCAATTTGGTCGTAGATTGTGAGGCTTCATTAGCCAAATGTGCGTCGATTGTGTCATCTACATTCGGATCTCCTCAAAATTCGTGGTTGGGAGGTGCTTATAGCTATTTCAGCAAGATGATTATTCCCCTTACCTGTCAATGACAGTGGATTTCAGTAGGTTACCATCTGGATTTTGAATACGAGAGTCTACGTCCTATGCTGTCTGCTTTGGAGATCGGAAAGAAGGATGCCCTCACGGTCATGTTATCTGAAGCAAACAAACGGCGGCATCAACACAAAGTCACGTGTATCACGAGCTCCAGGAACCAACCTTTGTATTTAATCGACCGCACGCCGCAATTCCTGACATTCAACCAACCCTTTGTCGCATTTTGAAACTCAAAGTGCTACAGTCAATCTTCAATACTACTACGATGAGCGCCTCGACTGCGCAGGATCCCCTGCTCTCGCTCCGCCGGGCTATCGCAGCCGGTACCCTGCCCACGCCAACCACATCCTCCGAGCTATCGGATCAACTTGCGACAGAGGATCTCGCGCAGGCCACGCACCTTTACTTTTCCCAACCATCTCCACACACGTTCTCCTTGGATACGCCAACCCGATTCGTCTCCAACGCGACCAACACCGCAGTTGATCTGCGAAGCATCCTTTTTGCGTGGCAGAAGAAAGATGTTGCGATTCCGGAATACATTGCTTCTGCGCAAGGGTTGAACGAGGCGCTTAAACAGAAAGGGCCGAAGGAGGATGGACAGTTGAGTGAGGTTCAAAATCTGGTCTTTGTTGAGCGTCTGGATCTCATCACCTGGCTGGAGGGGGCCTCGGATGAGAGCGAACACATCAAGCCGCTTGAGGGTGCGGCTGCTGCTGCAGAGGCCGCCGTCGCCGCCGGTCAGGCTCAGGCCGAGGCAGCTGCTGGTGTTGCATCTGATGCCACTGGAGGAGTGCCCGTTGTCTCCAGTGCAGGAGCTGCCGCCGCTGGTCAGGTTGGTCGCCCACAAAAGCAGATCGATCCTCGCCTGCAGGAGATCTATGCCGAGGAACGCAAGACGGGCGATCGCAACACCTTGCTTCGCGGGACCAAGCCCACGGTATGTCTGGAATTTAGCTATAGTAGTCCATGGACGGAAAGCAAGGCTAATGAAGCTCTACGTGCTAAACAGGACTTTACCCACGCCCGCAAGCTCGACGCCGTCTTCTTCGACCGCAGCCGTGACCGTCCCGGCCAGGCTGGTGCCAAACCCGGCGTCAAGTCCACCTCAATGGTTTCCGCACCATCTGCCGGTCTTCCAATGCCCTCGCGCAAGCCCAGCTCGCGTCCAGATCCGATCATCCTCCTCTCACCCTCAGCCTCATCTCTGATTCGGATGTCAAACATCAAATCCTTCCTCCAGGACGGCATCTTTGTTCCTCCCGACCACCCCACACTCAGCATGTCGACCGAGGCCAACTTCATGGAACTGAAACGGCCCCTTCGCCTCAAGAACGGGCCTTCAAACTCCGCTGTCGGGGCTGGGGGCTCTGCCGGTCTCAAGCCTACCAAGTTCATCCTCGTAGATGGCACGACCAACTTCAAGCCCGAATATTGGTCACGACTCGTGGCTGTCTTCACCACGGGACAGACCTGGCAGTTCAAGTCGTACAAGTGGTCGTCCCCACCCGAGCTGTTCAAACATGCCACGGGAATTTACGTAGGCTGGCGTGGGGACGACGTCCCAGCCACTGTCAAGGGCTGGGGTCGTGGGGTTGAGAGTTTCGCCTTGGAGCGATGGGACGAGAAGGGTGGGATTCACGGCGGCGGTCGCTGGCGTGATCGAGAGGTGGTCGAGGGTATTTGGACCGCGATTGAAGAGGGCATGAAGCTCCGAGGATGGGGTGCCAAGTAGAAAAGCGATCCCCCTTTCTTGGCTCCCTATTTTCCTCTTTTTTCTTTCCTCTTCCCTTTTTTTCTTCATCAAGTGACGGCTTGATAGGACACGCTTCTTTCATGTATTTTTATTCCACATGCCGTCCCAAATTTATGATACCTCCGAGCGTCCTATCTTTTTGTTTCCATCTGAGCGCGGCATGATCTACCCGTAAAGTTGCTTCGGTCCCACTTTCGCACCATGAAGTGAGATAGTACAATCGAGGCAATGCTTAGGGTGTGATTTGAAGATTACTTGAATTCTTGCAGCCCTATTGAAGACCAACAAGATTCGATGTAGATTCATCTTTGGGCCAGCACCAAATTACTTTGCCTGTTGTATTCATGGAAATGAGTTCCCTCGCATTAGAAATATGGCAGTAGTAAGTACTAAGTTGTAACTAAGTAAGTACTCAGTAGAATAAAGATAAGGAAAAGAGCGCGGCAAAAAAGTCACACAGAGCACTGAGCGCGATTTGAACGCGCGACCTCGGGATTTGCAATCCCACGCGCTAACCACTGTGCCACCAGTGCTGGTGCTTGATGAGTAAGCTCTTGTTCTGCAATTTATAGTACAATCCGAACAAATTTGAATGCAATCCTCGGACGGTTACCATCGTATTGAGAGAGACAGTCATTAAAGACGCGGCTTTCAACATGTGCTGCAAAAATATTATGTGGGCGTCGAAAGTATGCTCCACATGGAGGCATACCTTTACTAAATGAGATTTTCCTTATCTTGGCCTCTGACTCTGACGGGCGATATACTGGTAGGACTATCCAACACTAAACATCCTACATAGGGTTGTGTCGCCAATTTGACACAGTCTGAAAGCCAATGTCTTGAATGATTTCTTTGTTTCAGTACATACTTTGTCAGCTCTTCTCCAATATCTCATTGAAAGACACGGAGTTCCGTCAAGATACACTGTTAGTGTGAAGCCCATCAGCTCGGCAGCCACATGATGGCGTGAAAGTAAAGATCCAGACTATCAGTCTATCACCAAGCCTATTTGTTCCGTAATCCCATCCCATCACTCTCCCGGGGAAATCTCATGAATTCTAACCCTGTCTCTTTCTTGTTTCAAGTTCTCTTCTCATGAATATCAAGCGACATGGGCTGCCTTTGACCAGGCTAGCTACATGGCTTATCATCAGGCGCCCGGCCGTGATACAAGACCGTTGTTAGGAACACCACCGAATCAACAAACTTAGCATTCAAAGCCACTGAGCCTGAGACGAGACCTCTAGGCCGAGGCTTTTTCTTTTTGTCTTTTTGTTTGTTTGATTGATGCTGTCATCTGCAGGAAGGCCTTTCTGTGCGTAGTATAGCCTAAGGGGTATCGATTGGACCTCTGGGTGTGAGAGGTATCATACCTAAGTTGTAGTTGTAGTTGTTAGATGCAGGTGGCAGTTTACTGTATGAGCTGGTCAAGGGCGAGGAGTATCCAGGACTTGGAAGTTTGCTAGTACCCAATCTTTATGCAGATAAGACGGTGCTTAGTGCGGAGTGGTTACTGATCTTGAGACTTTGGACAAGAATCTCATGTCCTGCACTTTTACAGTGATAGTGGCTACTGGGACGCTTGAGCCTAACTTCAGAAACTAATGGGTGGTGTCATATGGAGATCATCATCTACTTTGAAACCGGGTATTTCTGTGCGAGACCAGTCTCACAGTTTCTCAAGATGATGTTTAGTCAGACCTGATTTTTTTTCATGTACAAAGCAGGGTCGAAACAAGTATGAAACATGTTGCTTTAATGCTAGAAACCTGGACTCACACGCTGTGCAGATAAGAAAAAAGAAAATTGCAATAACACGATTAAAAAACAAGTCAACATGGGTAAGGTAGCGGAGCGGTTCAAGCAGGCGGCGAACGGTGAAGAGGGTAGCCACAAAAAAAACGAGCTTGTCAACGATGATCAACGCCTCGAAGAAGCCAGAAACTGTCCCCTCGTTGACGCTGGACACTCGGCCTATGATCCAGTACCCCGTAACAAGACCAATCTATGCAGGTGGACAATGACTCATGCGACACGAGAACGTGCTCAAAGACGTATGGGAGACGGAGGGGGGAGGAGAGGGGAAATCAGCAGGATTGGAAAAACAGGGAAAACCACGGGGAAGATGTTACAAACCATCCCCCAAAGTGCGAAAGCAAGTGAATCAAGAAAGAAAGAGTAATAAGAGGAAATTCCATCCTTCTCTATAAGACATAAGGCATTGATTGATCGTAACGTCTTTCATCTGAATGGTGTTTGGAACAGAAAGTAAAACAGAAAGGAGATACGTGTCAGGGTCCAATATTAGAGAGAATTATTCAGAAAAGGGAAGGAAGCCGCCTGAGAAATGGAAGATGCATGGTACGATATGCAAACGCAAATGAAAAGGTAGATGCAGATGCGGAGGCCTGTGCAAGCACATGCAGGCGCCCGAGGGCTGGTCTCCGCAGAAGATGCATATAACCAGGCAAAAGTGTGAAAGATAGCTTTTGACGGTCAGACCATGACCCAATGTTGGGATCAAGAAAATGGATTTTGCTCGAAAGATGAATCGTCGTGCGTGGTTTGGAACCTCATGCTTAGCAGGACCATGATTCCTCAGCCCAGAAATGAACGTAATCTGGCCGTACGGACAGCTTCTTCGATCAGCTCATTGCTGAGTGCTCAGGGGCCCACTCTCGAGGTGCGGTGGAATCCCGCGTTGCAGTCACACAGGAAGCGGGAGCAAGCAGGCCATACTTGGTCGGTCATGCATCCGCGAATGTCAAATTTCCGACATGTTGAAGAGGAGGAAGTCGGTATGAAGGCACATGGGCCCATGGATTTGTAGAATGTCGGCATTCGCGGCGCGACAAAGCCAGCTGCTGTTCGTGAGTCATGTACAATTATCGATTTCGTCTCGGAAACTATGACGACCGGGCAGACCGGCTCATGCTTCGTTCGGGACCTCCAGGGGTCGGAGAGTAGGACCGTGAGCCACCGAAGATGTCCACGTCGTGTTCCTGCAGAACAACAGAGTACTTGGGATCACGGAGGAATTTGGGCACCGAGTCCTTGAGGTTTCATCATCGTTAGTTCAGAACAGATTGTATCACTGCATCATAGGGGGGACACCAAAACTTACACTTGACATGAGTTTGAAAACGGAAGTCTGGGCAAGTTCAAAGAGATGCACAACCTCCTGCAGACTTTTGAACATAGACTCGTCGTCACCCACAGCCTTGGTCATACGGCTCGCCAAGCTGTTGCGCAAAGCGTGGTCGATGTTGAGCTCACACGGAGAGCCTGGAGCGAGGAACGCGTTGTACAAGCCTGCGAGGCACGGCCGAGTATCAGTATTTGTGCAAGTGCAGAGTGAAAGCCAAGGTGAGTGGGCATAGAGCTTACCATATGCAGCAGCCAGCGTCTCCCGAACGGCATCGGTCTTGTTGAAAGTGCCCACCTTCTCGGCCTTGTGATAGTTTGAGGTGAACTCGGAGACATCAAGATAGAAAGAGAGATTTTCCTCGCACAGGGAGTAGCGCAGGAATTCACGGAACAGCAATCGAAGGGCGGGGTCGTGGAGAATGTGGGTCAGACGAGCGTTGTTGGAGTCTTTGGGCATGCCGCGGCTGTCGTAAGCAGCAGCGGCAAGATCACGGGGCTTGTCGCGGGCGAGCCACCCACATACACGTTGTCCGCGCTCGGTGATGCAGTAGATGGCGTACTTGGACGGTTGAAACAGCGCGTTAGAGTCGGGATAAGACTTGTCGTCTTGAATCATCGTGATCAGGCCATATTTGAGGAACAGTTCGGCGATCAGGCATGTTTCCCGGCGTTCAATCGTAGTCGAGCAGTCCATCAGCCAGTCCACAGCACCCTTTCCGGTGAACGTATTGGTGTAAATTTTGCCATCCTGCAGTTTACGCTCCCGTGCCATTTTCACGCCAATGATGCCATTTGAGTAGTCGCTCAGCGAGTCCGAGTCTGACGTGGAGATGCTACTCTTGATGTTCGGTCCGTCTTGCCCCGCAAATCGGCGGAAGATCACTTCGATGGTGGCGCGGTCGTGGGACAACTTGTCAGTCTCGGTGTCTCGCTCTAGGTTAACCAATTGCATGGTGTTGCGTGGTGACTCGAGCACATCCATCACATGGCGAGCGGTGATTCCGTTGCGTTGGCAGAAACGTTGCAAAATGTTGATACCCTTAGGAGTAAGCTGGAACAGGGCGCCCTTGAGCGGGAAAATTGGCATGGCTTTTCCATCGACCGCCTCAATGAACCGGGCGTCCACGAAACGCTGGCAAACAGAGCGGGCCATCTCCTTGGCCATGGAGAAGGTGGTTGTGGTCGTAGTAGTCACAATGCGCGATGGATCCTTGGGGTCAGGCATCCGATTGGGTTGCGAGAATTTGAGAGATCCCAAGTTGTTGATGGCCTCTTCCGAGGTGAAGGTGTGGTCATATCTGGTGAAACGGACCCGATGGGAGTCCAATTTCAAGCTCACCATCAACGTGGAGAACAAGTCCATGAAGTCCTATACCATAATTGCGATTGATTAGCAATCGAAGGAACTCTTCCGTCACAGTGTAGTTTTTTTTCCCTTCTTCTTTTTCTTCTTTTTTCTTGGTTTTTTTCTTCTTGTCTCTTGTTCTCTCATCTGGATCAAACCAAATGCAAGATTGAGATTTGCCTACGCACAGGGTCCTCTGACGATTGAGACACCGAGGGCTGTCGCGAGTGAGTGCACACCACCGATCCTGTGGCATTATCAGACGTACCTTGGTAAATGGGCGCTCATCTTCAGTCATGCGCAACAGCCTTGATGATGTTTGGTGCATCTTGGGAATGCCAGCGGGTGCAGCGCCCGAGGGAACTGGACGAAAGTCGTGCGGAGGAGTTGGGACGCGCTGAAGCGTCAGGTGCCGTCTGTGTAGAGATGGATCTGGCGAGGCCGGGCGCGAGGCAGGCAATTGCTGGTCAAAGTCTCCTTCAAATGGTGGGGTCAAGGGCGTGACGCTGGATTTAGCAAGTTTCGACAGGCTGCCTGAGGAATTGGAGGAACGCAAGGTGGCGGCCGTGTGGTATCCGGCAGGCTGCGCGATTGACGATATCGTCGACAGGCTGGCGAGGGCGCTGGAGGTCTTCTGGGCCAAGGCAGCAAAGGAGCGACGATTGCGACGAGAGATGGAGCCCACGACCGAGCCGGTGAATGAGGTGGTGGTGGAGGAGGGGTTTACAGGCGCGTCAGTCGACGGCGAGGGGCCGGTGGTGGTGGAGGAGGAGTTGGTGGTGGTGTTGGACAGAGACGCGCGAAAACGGTTTGTAAAAGGAAGAGAAGTGGTAGAGTCAGGAACAAATGCAGGATCACGGCAAGGAAGAGATTCTTCTCGGTAATGGTTCACAGATGACACTGGCATTGAATAGGTTTCGCAAGCCGGTGGGTGAGCCAGAAAGAATCAGACTTCGGGAAGAGGGATGGAAAAAGTGGGTAAGTCAAATGAGACCTGATACCCACGGTCTTTACTGGTCTTGGGTAGAAGATACGAGTCAACTACGAAGGGAAGGGGGAAGGGAGGGGGGCGGATCGGGGACGGTCTGAGGGAATGGCAATCTTGGAAAATCGTGGAATAGTGAAATTATGGAATCACGGGTAGGGTGGAGAGAGCGTGAGAGAAGTGAAATAGAATGTGGTAACCGGCAGCAGGGGAACCAAAAGAGAGCAAGAAAAGGAAAACACAATAATACAGAAAATGAGGACGACTCCACAGGCACGAAAGGCGTATGAATCATTATGGGAGAAAGTGAAGGTGGAACTCTGATGGATATGAGCAAAGATCTACCAAGTTCGGGAATCCAGCGTCGGCAGAGTGGATCTCGTGGATGGAAGGATAATAATGAGAATTAGGAAAAGAGAAAAAAAGAGAAAAAAAAAAAAAAAAAACTGAAAATGTGAACGAGAATCTGAAAAGGAAAAAGCAGAAATTGGAGATGGGGAAGTTAAGAGAGGGTAAGGAAGCAAGAGGATGGAAAAAGGAAAAATAGAAAAGGGAAAAAAAAACCCCCAAGAAAAGGAAAACCACAGTCATACCGAAACATCGAGATTTCAGCGTGGACCACGGTCAGGAATGATGGAGACCTCCATAAGACATGATAATAGTGGATGAGAAAGAGAAATGATCTTGATGAGATATACATAGTTACATACCGCTAGTACACTACTACCTTACTGAAAAGAGAATAGGGGTTGGTTGCACTCAGTCAGAAACAGTATGGTCTGTAATCAAGGGTGACACCCTCTCGACTCCTCGAGTCTTGACCACCAGTACATCGGACCATCGATACATCCAGCTGCAATACCCCAATACATACCATGTGAGTTTGTATACTGGTAGTTAACATTCATACAGTTATACACTTATTACACTATGCTGAATCGCTGATATGCTCACGTACTCTACGACGTACTCAGAGTCCAAGAGTCTCGAGGGTTTGTAAAGCAGGGCAGACAATCAAAGGGAGCTTCGAGCTCACACAGGGCACAGGCAGTCTCTTCCTGTGACTGATAACTAAAGTTACTGTAATAATGGCCCATAATTATTTCTTTGATGCTCAGAACCCACAGGCACCTAAGGCGTTGCATTACTACACCCCTTGACTCTCGTCAGTGGAACTGACGCTAAGAATATGTGGGTGCTGGTGAAGTCACGAAGTGTAATTCAATAGACATTACACTTTATAGTGCTTCATATAGGGATGAAATTTCCTGTACTTCATGATTGCACCAGTGGTTCTTCTAGAATGGTGATCCGACGTTGGAAGTAAGGGGCATACCAAAGAAGGTGGTCCCATATGAGAGCAAGGCCACGGGACACCCGTGCAGGCACTATAGGAGTAAACCAAATACCAAGCACGAATTAAGGACAAGACTGGTAGAATGATATCAAGCTAGACGTACAAGACTCGAAGGTTGACTAGACGGCAGCAATCATCCACGCAGATACAGGCTATACAGCAAGTACAGATCAAGATGCTCGGGAGTCAGAACCCTATGAACGCGATGCGAGGAAATCTTGGGGAGGATGAATAGGTAGGAATTTAAGCCCACATTATCCTGCAGTGATAGGTCTGGAAGGTCGGCCTGGGGCGCCTTTGTGCAGAACCATCTACGCATTCAGCCACTTGGGCTGTCACCTCAGACCCATCGACCACGCGTGAGACCAGCCGAAAAAGGTTTGGTGTGCTGCACCTAAACAACGTGGGCTAGGGAAGGGATCGCCTCATGGGAGGATCGGCGGATTTCGTGTCGTCTGTGTACGTTTCTGGAGGCAGGGGTCCTACCGTCCTAGTGCATCGTTACACAAGCAGTACTCGATGACTTTCGTACTGTAAAATATAATACAATACTGATCCAGTGAACTTTCTCCAACTTTGGACAAACTTGTCATATGTGAATATTTCATCTTACCAAAGCAAACTGTTCATGATTCGTCTCGGATTAACGCCCTTTAGGTCCCTCACAGATAGGACATTTCATCCATCGGGTATCCGAGTTGGGTTCGATGCTTTATGAACCTGGAACTATGACTATAGGCGAGAGGGCGGGGAGGTGATAGGAAAACTTTTGGATTCTCAGGATACTTGTTGTATAGAACAAACGCTGTGGTTTTCCTCGGTCTTTGATTGTAAGTACCTTAGTCTCTATGTAGGGGGCGGTTTCCGGGGCGTAGGAACATGATTTCAAATCCATGTGCTGATCCATGCCTTCGATCGGCATGCTTATCGGAAGTAGACTTTTTCCCGATAGGTATCTCCAGCTACAGCACTGTGAAGCTCACAATGTTGAATATATAGTGCATGAGGGGATACTATCCACAGTCTACACACATACTGCTACGTGAGTAGGCACTAGGCAGAAGTCTTGAGCAACAATTGTAACACGATACTAGCAATCTGGTAACATCAGATTATTCCCAGTTTGTATACAGTTATACACAGCTACTTGGTATTTGCGAGTAGAGTCTTACTTCACATCAAGGGCAGTACGTTTGAGTCGATGATATCATCATCTCAAACCTCGTCCACCGCATGTAGCCAACGCCTGAGTGGTTGAGAATTGCGGGAACAGTTAACATAGTCGTGACTGACCGGAAAAGTACTCCAGTAGACACAGCGGAAAGATTTTACAGACCTTCGTCAATGACTTTGTCTATGGACGAGGAACTTAATTACTCTGTAAATGTACTGTAGCTTTCTAGGCCAGGGGACTAAGAGGGCCTTGAAGCGATGAGTTTCTGAATATGTGCTGTACATTAAGGTTCGTTATTCTGTAACTTCTGGGTGTGACGGGAAAACCTGACTGTTTGGTATTTTAAGCAGACCGACCGACCGTCCCACCTGAAAATTGGAGATGGGAAACTTACACCCTAATCCTGTCATTCTCCGGCCCTTGTCTCTTACACTCTTTGTGGGTGCCGCACGATTATCGATAGGGGCGCCGGTTACATGCTTCAGAAGTCGGTACGGCTTATGCTACAGCCCCATACTGTCCACTTAAGGAAGTATCAGTCTTCACAAAGAGCCTCTATCAAGCATCAATTGGACATCTTTACTAATAAATCTGTGACGTTATGACAATTGTTACTCCCTTATTGTGTGACTACAACACTTTTCGATTCGTCCTCGTCGCATGTAGCCCATCGCCCATATCAAGGGGTCGGAGCCATTTACATTTACATACAGTATCATCTATAATTGACCCTTTTCCATCTTTGGGGAAATACAGTCTTCTGCGCTATGAAACCGAACCATCATATACAATACTTGATTACATAGTATTACCGTACATCAAGTATCGGAGATTCGGAGAGGCCCATCATCAAGCAAACTCCCGATTCCCCACGTGGGTAGAAAGTTTTTTTGTTCGTGGTGTTCACCGCCTACTAAGTAATTTCTGGAAAGACCCATCACGATGTCTGATCATGGTCTTGCCTCTAAATTGAAGCGATGGACTTGAAGATGTAGCATGTGTTTACGGCCCAGCCTCCCTCTGCAGAATTTGTTGCCCAACAAATGGGCAGAAAAGAACAGGCATGCTTACAGCAGCAGTGGCTGTGAGTTTTGACCAGGTTGTTCCCGATATTGGATACGAACATGATCTTAGGGAAACAAAACAAACCTCCTGTCATGTCATGTTTTTTTTTTTCAATGAAATTTTATCTACTATAGTACTTTTAGCACTTAGCAGCCTCAAATCCAGATGGGTGACTTTTCTGGCATAGCATCGCCTGCCCGCCCTCGATCAAACCCTATCGGCTACCAGTCAACGAGACCACAGCAGTTCCGATTCAGGGTGACGGGGAGCTCGGTTCTGGTTGAGTCAGCTTTGGAACTTAGATTGTGAAGAGCGTAGGCAGATGGGGCAAAAGCGAGCACATGACACGTTTCACGGGCGTCTTTTGCCAAATCCCGGCCAGATAAAGTGGAGTTGGAGCAGCCACCACCTCTGCTGGCCTGCCCAGTCACTAGTGACGCTTTCACCGTGATGGCTTCGGACTTTCCCCGTTTCGTCCATCTCCCCCTTCTCGCTTGTGACAGCCACTAGTGTTTCGGGCTTGAAACAGGCTAACGCCCTGGAATGGCGGTGGGGAAAGGAAACAGACCCATGCCCGCGCTTCGACGGGTTTTCTCAGGCTTCTTTGTGCGAGTCCATGTGGTCCACGTGGTCGCACGTGGAGGTTCCTTTGCCAAAAGCAACGCGCCTGCTTCGGGGTTCAGGACCTTGTGGGTATCAGCTAGGTAAAGAGTACTTTTGTGATGTCGCTACTGTACAGTGTATTCTTTAATCTTTGTAGGCATTAATACTAGACACGTTACACAACTTCACACTTACATCTAGAATCTTGTCATATAACGGTAGCGGTAGTAGAACTTATTTGATATGTCACCCTGTTACCGTAGGTACCAGAAAAGACGAGCAATGTTTTGAAGAGCCCCATGACTGATATAGGTCAGAATACGCTAAGGCCCACTACAGTACACTAGTACAGTACTCAGGTACTACTGTACGGCTGTACCCATCCTTAGTATGTTAAATCAGTCATGCTTGGCGAATGAGGTCTTGCCTATTGCCTAATGCCTAGCGCCTTCACTGAATTATCGCGATGCCTACCAAGTTGGAATAGCTGAATCCGGAGGTGGCCGGAATCCTTCAAAATTGGTTTCCCATGCATGACAAAGCGATCTGATATCTTTCACTTACGACAGGCCTATCTTGGCACGAGTACATCAGTGTGGACTTCAGCCAGGTGGTGTCGACTCTGTCGACTCGTCGAGTCTACTGAAACAAGGACGGGAGCAAACGTTCAGGGCGCGGGCTTGAAGTGTTCTTTCATGCACGTACATTTTACTTTTTCCAGTCAGAACAGGCCATGAAAAATTGAATGCTGTTAGTGTTAACTTGTTAAAGGTTTCACTTTCAAAGTTCATATTCACTGGAGAGATGTCTGATCACGAGGTGAGGTGTTGTTGCCCAACAACTCATAACCTTACACTAGGCTTCCATTCAATGCACTGTCGCCTAGACACTTTTTGATGTTATTAAAAAGCCACATCGACTTTTACTCCTCCTGGTTGAACGTACATCCGAGGGTCGCGTGAGATCGAATAAGGCCGTCGATCTGGGTAAGTTGCCGCGCGAAGGATTCTAACACTACTAGATGGGCTTAGCTGCATCCCCGGCAACTTAGGTACCTAGCCTGTAAGCAAAACATGAATATTTGTCATAGGAATCAGCATAAAGATCGATCGTAAAGGATCTTCAGGAATTGATACTCCTTATTCTGGGGGTAGTGAATGTGTCGCGATCGAGAAATGCTAATGACAGGATGCGTCACTGGCGTGTCCGATACCCCGATGTCATCGCTACATGGAATTTGATTCGAGGCGCAAATTCCCGCGGAAACAGCGACCGATAAATTGCCAACTCGGATCCTTTCACTTGAGAGAATTGGTTGTTCTTGGATGATTCCAGCGCAGATCGCTTTCCTCTGGGGTTTTGGAATGGAGGACTCTTATTGCGGGCTACCTGAGTGAATCTCCCAAAACGGGTCTGCAATCTCTATCCTTCCCGACCATCAATGAAGAGCCGACGGCGTACATAGTGTGCCTTGAATACGCTACATTCAAACTAAATCCACTAACTACTTATGGATGTGGAATTATAGTGCCCATTGCACTTCAAGGGGCATTTAAGCTTAAAAGAGCTGAGGCGAACTGTGGAGAGCGTGCCAGTGCCCTAATTTGCTCCTGACATCAGATCCTCTGGGATGGGTATAGCCCCGATTAGTCTACTAATCACCTTCATGAGGGGTGAATGTCAACCCTGTTCGCCCGAACATTCAGCTTGTAAGCACTTTCAAGCTTGTGTGTCCGAAAGAACTTTCAATCCCAATCTCTGACAATCATCTGGTCTGCCAGATGTCAACGGGATGTTTCAAGCACGAGGCATCCTCAGAGTCGACACTTTCTAAGCATTCAGTTTTGAAAACTACGGTCGACAAAGTATCGACTTGTCCAAGACGCAAGAGTGTAAGCGAAACTGGGCTCAACTCTGCCTTGTAGAGAGAAACAACCTTGCTGTGTGGGATTAATACGTATATATATTGGAAGGTCGAAGCGATGTGGTGACCCAGCATCCATGTATTCCATCTAGCTGTTGTATCGCGAGCCTTTGGCACGAACTCAGATAAGGATCAGAAATCACTGAGCTTCAGCTCTTTGTGATGAATATCGAAACGACATGTGAAACAAGAGGACTGGAAACTACCATGCTGAATAGCGTATGATGTTTGAGCAAAGTTCACGAATTAGGCATGAGGAGGTTGGAAGGTGCAAGGGGCCAGGGTTTCTTGTATAGGCAAGTACTGCATATGCATGTCTGGCGAGGCTACAACCTTCGATATATATACATTATACAGTACAAAGAGCCCGCTGAACACACTCCTGGGCCGTAACATTGTGACACCTATACCTCACTGTATTGTTACAGTATATGCCTATATGGAAACTTTGAGGGGCAATGGAGGGATGGAGGGGATGTAAAGTACATAGGTATGTACTTTCGTGATAAGCTACCAGTAGTCTAGTACTGTAAGGTTCGTGAGAAACCTGGTATTACCCAAGTCTGTGGCTCCCTACGAAGATGTGCCAGGTCGAGTCGATCTCGTGGCTGGTGAATCTGGGTCCAGCGAGGCATCATTCATGCATGGTAATAATCTATCCAGATATCCAAAACATGCTGAGGTCCGACTGCAAGAGACATTAGTCTGGCTGTACCAGATGCCGCGCTTCAGCGAAGAGGCTTGGATCCTCAGCAAGACCGCTAATGAGCCAGATCACGCAATCGGTGCGCTGGGGCAAACCATCGCGGTGAGGTCCGAGGACTCGAACTGGCACCAAGGCACAGGAGCGTACCGAAACCTAGTTCCCATGAGCATGCAGGACCTAGCATGCCTTTGCCGTTTCAAAAGTGAGGCACATGTACTGTCCCCAACTCGTCACCTGTTAATATTGCTGGCAGCTACGTATATTGACCGGGTTCCGGGGTATCGAGCGGATTCTTCATTCTCGGGTCGAGTCTTGTCCGTGGGGCGCCATGTGTTGGCTGTATGAATCTCATTAGCTTACAGGTTGTCAGGTTGTCACGCCCTGAAAGGCTACTGCGCAACTATAAACATCCTGCCTGGGATCCCGAGCCCCTCATGTGGAGCCGCTTTCCACGTGGCTAGGTAGCTGGGACGCCTAATCGCGCATCAGGAGCTGGGGTTGATGAGAAAGGGAAAGATGGAGTGGACTCAAACGAGGTTGGGAGCGTCAGGCCGTTCACCGGCAACGCCTGGCATTTCTCTTTCATTCAAGTTCAGCTTTCAATCTGACTCAGCCTTGAGTGCTAATCGTACGAGCTCGGACATCGCCTGTCCTATCCAGGGGTGGCTGAGTGAGGTTGCCAAAACCTAGTATGAAAGGCAGCTTCGTATACACGAGTCATGCTCTGCGCTTAAACCTCATCATTTTGCCCGTGGATCCAGGGTATGGCCCAGATGCACCCAATGGTACCAACAAGCTGGTGCTCTTTGGAGAGGCGGTCCAAGCTCGGTGTGATACAAGGTGGACGGAGGAACTGTTCGCCCGTTGCCTTTATCTCCAAGGTCTGACAGTGGTAGTAGTATCAGTAGAATTTCCTAGTTACTAATTAGTACCACTACCAGTAGTATTATGATTCGATGAAAATCAAATCACGGGTGTAAATGCAAGTCCATGGGTGAGGACCTCACCTCATCCAAGGGAGAGGAGCCAAGACACATCCCTCTGAGCCGGGGAGGAGAGAGTGAGACGGAGCTGATGGGGACAGTGGTTCGTGGCCTAGGGCGCAACTTTGAATTCGAAGAGGCAGTCCATAGCGCAATAGAGTTTCAAGCTTGACTGAAATAGGTCCTATGCATCGAATGCATCCGTCCCGCCGTACCGACGGTACTGAAAGATGGTTGGAATTGGAGGTGGCTGCGTAAGTGTGTATGAGTGAAATGCGGTCGGTGCCTGGCCGTCACTGATCACATATGTAGATTGTACATTATATTTCTGCTCTGTCGCGGTACTTCTCAACTTGGACATTGTGTCAAGTCGTCAATGAACTCAAAGAAAAGAAATTAGACTGTATCATGCCCCTCGGGGTATCGCAGGTTGTGTGCTCAT
The DNA here is from genome assembly GCA_014839625.1 of Penicillium ucsense. Taxonomy (NCBI): domain Eukaryota; kingdom Fungi; phylum Ascomycota; class Eurotiomycetes; order Eurotiales; family Aspergillaceae; genus Penicillium; species Penicillium ucsense. Next base: position 2,008 of record WIWV01000048.1, on the reverse strand, counting down.
GTCTCGCTGACAGCATGCGATGGTCGGAAAACGCTGGCAGATCAGATCAGATCATCTTTGAGCGGTCTGATGCCCCAATTTCTTTTGGAGAAGGTAACGTTGGCTTCGGTAATTTACGTGGGTCCGGTCCCCGGGGCCCGGTGACAGCCATTGTTTATTACCGTATGTACGTATCGGAGTAAAGGTCTAAAGGAAATCATGCAGAATTACAGATATATACCTTACATATGTATCTTTGTCACAAGCAGATGCCCACGTGGGTAAGGGTCTCCGATGCTCGATTGGCTTCATGGAAAGCAGTATGATACTATAACATGCATGAGCAAGAATACGCTCAAAGATGCTGATGGCACAGCCTATAGTAGTATAAATTTATTGATCTCTAAGGTATACTGGTATAGTATTTAATAAATTATTGATAGTATGTATGTATGTGTGGGACGCTTGAAGTATAGACTCAGACGGACAGATCTTGAGGGGTATTGTGTCCTGTATTCCTGTAAAATCAGCCAGACTCGGAGTACTGCAGTAATTTACATAGCATGGCATCGAATTTCTGAATTGTCATCGGAAATAGGTACTCATCGGGAATAATAATGCACCACGTCATTACTTTTCGAGAAGTGTCTTCCTGAGCATCTCGATAAGGCTAATCTGGTAGATAGTAGAACTAGACACTGGACAGTGACACCAATAACTTAGAAGCACCCCTTAGAATAAACTCTGCTCAGATTCTGCACTTCACACGATTTTCTTGCGATGAATAAACGCCTTTTATTTGACCATTAATTAAGTTATCTACTGTTGATCGATGCCTCTGCTGCTTATTCACCATGAATTGGGCGTGGGGAATGTTCATGGACACTAACCACATGTAGTAGCATTGCTGACACCTGCACTCTCCCACTAGGACGATGGCTCGACCTGATATTTGATCATCGGATTCTGATGTCTTACCCAGAGAAGGAGCCATGTATGTACACACGTGCACTTTCGATGTGTCATTTGCATCGGAGGATTTCCTGCTTTGCATTGAGAAAGAAATCATCGTCGGCCCCAATTACCGACCGAGACCTGTCTCCGGTTGGTGACCCATGTTTTCTCTCAAAGCTTGACATCATGTCATGATGGATAGACTCTGCTCCTGCTCTAGTTGCCAGCCAATTATTCATAACCAGACATCACCGGCCGAGAGTTCGGGTTACCACCTATTTCCAGATTTGTGTGGACGCACGGCGAAGTCCGCGTGGCGGAGTACCGCGCTAGAAGCCTTCTAGAAGGATTCTGGAAGCCTTACCCCCCCCCCCCCGCCACGTCCCACAAGGTTATTGTTCCGAGGTTGTTTTCCTTTCTCGTGGTTGTTCCAGGCTCGTGTTTCACACCTGGGGCCCGCTGTCTCCGCTTAGTCTCGCAAATCGAGTACGAAAAGAGTGATTGCTCTCTTCTTGGCGTTGGCGGCTGGACTTGTTACGCGACAGGATGCCGGATTTCTTCACTAGGGAGGAATGATTCGGTGGTTGTGGCGCCTCGAAGCGCAGTTTCCGCCGGATGAGAGGCTTTTTCCTTTCTGTGGTACCGTCGAGCTAGCGCCGTCCTAAGCGGTCAAATTCAGCCGAGACGCCATCATGCAGACGAGCACTGGAAAATCAGACATGAAAGATGGAGGGGGCTTTTTTTTCCCCTTTGCGCAGGAGCTGTGGATATCCTCGGCGCACTCGCAGAAAATGATGATCACGCAATTAGTTTGGTTCACCGCAGGCAGATACAACCTTACAGTGTGTACAACCGAGGTCCATAAAGGTACAGCCAGTACCTGAGGTAAGGCGCGATACTGATCGACCTCAATGAGGAGAAACCCAAAAATAGGTAGCGAGGGAGGGGGATCTCGTACACGGGACGGTATGTTCCTCTTATTCCTTCAAAAGGTTCCGCAATGATATTGGATTTCTATGTGAATTCAACGATCTACGATGCCATATGGTTACATTTATTTTGTCCCAGATGGCAA